>CM060964.1:352724432-353086932 GCA_030765045.1 Tenodera sinensis | reverse complement strand
CACCAGATTTTTTCAAGTTCTTTTAAAGCTGCCACACATGTGATTAAATTATTAATTGTATCATTAATGGGATCACTTTTTATATAGGAGAGATTATATCCTAAATATTTAAAAGCATTTACCTGTTCTAAAATTGTATTTCGATTACGATTTCTACTCTTAAGGTGTCGTATGCTTTAAATGCCAATTAGTTTTACTTTTTGAAACTTTTAATTTTCATATAATCCTATCACCCAAAACTAGCTTTCACATTGAAAATGTGTCGACTAATATTCTGACTATGGGCTGCGGGAAAGCCAGGAATACTAACTTCTGTCGGCGTTCGAACTGGGGTCCGAAACAAAAACCAAGAGAGGCGCCCTTTCTCTAACGCAGTGGCTGTTTATTTCATGTTTATTCATCAAGGAAGCCCACATGGGCCGGAATCCCCAGCAGTGCTACACTCCATATAAAGCGAGGAAGGAAAAGGCCTGACGCGCGCAGTTGTCAAAAGAATGCTCCTTTGTCTTCTTTAATTGACGTTCAATGGCTGACATCTCTACTTGAGAGGATTCGCGCACAACTGCAAAAACAGCAATTTCGCTCGGTTATCTGCATCTCAGAGACTCTTCAAATTACATCTGAAAGAACGAGGAGAGGCACTTCAAAAAGAGTTTCAAGCCGATTGCTCTCAAATCCTCAGAAATAATTATAACAGCATTTTCCCTCCACCGCATCCAACTTTTATATTAGAAAATATGGGAAACGATAAAACAAAAATGTACCCATGCTTTTCTACCATAAAGGAGAAGCCAATTTTTAACCCAGTGCATTTTAAAAGCTTTTTTAATATTTTCCAATGTCATAAGTAGTACTTTTCCAAGAACTTATGAAACGAAAACTTTAAACGAAACACTTCTTTTCATTAATTATGAGAAGCTCTAAAAGTAGAGAATCCTGAAGACAAAAAACATTTCTGTAAACAATGTTGTTATTATTAATGGCACTGGTGGTACCTGCATAGCCAAGTTTATGTAACAGAAGATCGATTTTTCGCAGCTGTAAAACCAGTACTTTATTCCACACAAAAAAATCAATGCTGAGATTTCACCACAAACATATTTTCAAATTCTTTGAGGCCTCCAAAAAATATTTTAGGAAAAGGCGCGTGCGCAGGCTCTTTGCTAAAGTCAGTTTAACACCATACTTGGTATTTAAGCTCAGCATCTTCCAACGATGTGACAAGAAGATTTTAAAAAATATATCTGATGTGTTGCACTCACATGATTTTCTCTACTCTTGTACCAACAATTCTTACAAATTATTATTCCTATATTTTCTTCGGCTTAGTCGAGATAAATATTTGCAGAAATTATTGGTAGAAGGAGAATATGGGAATACAGAAGCCTTTGAGCGATAGTCAAATCTTTCAAAGCTTTAAGATTCCGTCTTGTTTGCACAGTTAACATACAGAAAAATGAACAGCGAAGTTGCATTTGATGAAAGTTTAAGTTTTCGGAAACTGACACAAATAACAAGGAATATCTCCAAACTGGTTCACTCTACAAAACAATTTCTTTGGACATAAATTGTTTGTTTTAGCGGGATCTACATTTTTTGTACAGCAAGATTTTGTCTATCTCATACGGTTTACGAGTTATTCAGGTCATTCAGAGTAAATAGGACTGCATGGCCCATAGCCAGAAAATTCAAAATATACATTTCATTTGTCAAAAAAATATCTTAAGCATATGGTATTTTAATCAAGATCGTTAGAGCCATTTTGAAGAAAATAAAAATTTCGAATACTTTTCCATGTAAAGGGTAGTGTAGGGTGGGGCTATTTACTTCAAAATCTTCGTGTCGCATCCTCGAAAGACATTAAACTTAAATACCAACTTTAGTTTTTAACCGAGTTTTCGTTTTTAAGTTATGCTGTCCGCAGTCTGACACACACACACTCACGTCCACTCCTACGCGCACGCGCATACACACGGACCTTTTTCTAAAAATGCTTTTTTTTTTTATTAAGAGTGTCTCAAAACATATTTCCGGCGAAATTTGGACATCGAATTTTTGAGTTGAATACAATACTTCCTCTACTTTACCATACGTTGTAGAGAAAGTAAAAATCGATACTACCATTTACATGGAAATGTTTCAGCAAGTTGGATCTTATAGAAAGTGTGTCCATCAATTTGTATTGCAATAGGTATCTACATGGCCACATACATACCTTGAAATTTCTGGGAAAAATACATATCTTAAAATTTCAGGGAATAATCTCTGATATCCTCTTCGTTATGAATGACCTTTGTATAACTGGTGAACCGTAAAACAGACACAATCTAAGTATAGAAAAATGTAGATCGCTTAAAGCACAATTGATATCAAACAAGTGTTTAAGGAGTAAATCATTCCCAAGCTATTCCTTACTACTGGGTTGGCTTTTCAAAAATTTATTCTTTTCCCCTCCTGATCATGGAATTTCAAAGCCACCTCAGAGAGAACAACTGCTAAAACATTTGACCATCGTTTAAACCTACTGTCATTAACTCAGGAGAATGTCTTTGTCCTTGAACGTGCAATCGCACTGTGAAGTGGGGAGCTTCTTGTTACGATGTAAACAGAGTAACATCAGCAGTTCAAAGTTACTGTCTACAAGGCAGTGTTGCTACAGTATTATATCGTGTGGTTCATGCGTCTACAATAAACATAATTCATTAGTGATATTACTGAGAGTATTATTATATTTGCTTTGATTTATGTGGTAATATAATGTGTTAGTGATACTCTCTCACATAATATTTATTGTACTGTGACAGAAAGGATAAGTTGTTTTTGAAACGGTGTAAAATATCAGGGCGAGAGGAAAAGACAATACCTCAGGTTCCCTTGTGTCAGCCACAAGGCCATAGCTAAACTCCTGAGACAAATACAGTACAATGTTCCCCTTGCACCTACAAGGAAATTGTAATGAAAGTATTTCTACAGAAAATGCCTATCCACATTAACATAAAAAAGCTTTTAAAGAATAGTTTGGTGAAGAATGAATAGAGGAACTCATATAAATGTAACACTACTTTTTTAGACACTCGTCAATATTTGTAAACACCATATAAATTATGGATTGGGTTCATTTTATTTATTTCGTATCAGTAATGTTCAACGGAACTGTGATCGTCATTTGTTTTTCAGCATCAATGCTGACAACATGATGTTACATGATCATTAGAGAGCGGATGTTAGAGGATGTTAGTTGGCGAAGCCACAAAGTACACGTTAACACAAACTATAACGACGTGTTTCACGAGTTCCGATTGAAGGTCAGGCGTTGAAAATTCGTAAACAAATACAGAGCTGCGCTGTACAGTCACGTAAAGACGTAAACGATAGAAGTGCATACTTCAATAATCATGACGTAGGGGTCTACGACCAGAATATTAGTTTATGTGTACTGTCAAGGTAACCCATCTGTGAAATTTGAAAAATTGCCATTTTTCGTCCAATTCTTCTCAAATTTTGGGGACAGGCTTGTTGCTCTGAGTTAAACCAATATTTTGAGTTTGAACTTTATATCTTGAATAGTTTTTCTTTAAGTTTTTTTTTTTTTTTTTTTTTTTTTTTTTTTTTTTTTAATTTTTGTAAGCTTATGTGAAAAATGCTCCTCGGTGCATACTTTTCCACAAAGAACATTCCAACTACTACAGCTAATCAATGACATATAGTGCTACAACATTTGGCTGGTGTTTTTTTAATAATTTATTTTGTTTGGGAGAAAAAAAAGTTTGAAAATTGCATAATCCAATTTCTGAGAATTTTACCAACTTTACAAATTCCTTTTTTAAATAAAAACTTTTGTATTAAGGTACAGCAAATATTTAGAGCCATGTTTTAATTCCTATACTTTGAACAATGTGTGTACCAAGTTTCAAGAACGTATCTGCAAAACTATGCACCAAGGAGCATTTTGTACATAATCATGTGTCAGGAAATCATAAGCGGAGAAAAATGGAGTTAAAGTTTAGCAACTGTGTAATACAAATGTACTTGATTAAAACTGGCCTGCACCATGTGGGACCCTCAGAATACCTTTTAGCTGTTTTTTCAAACTTCAGTCGCTTCCTAGCAGTTCTGTAGCCCCTTTTTGAATGCCTAGCACTATCCTTCAGACGACACTTATCCCTAATTTTACTTAATTTCTCCCCAATTTCATTGAAATTTCCACCCTGAACCTCATACTTTACATGCTTAAATCCCTCGGTGAAGCCATTTAAAGGGCGCAGATGAGTAATCAAAAGCATGAAAATGAAAGCTAAAGGTTTAAACTTATTTATGGTATAAAAAGCCAAAAATGAGAAATTTTGTCATTTTTGCCCATTTTTCACAGATGAGTTACCTTATTGTAATATAGAAACAACAGAACCACATTACTATAATTATATATACAACATCGCAGCTTTCAACTACACCAGGGATGTCCAACCTTCTGTAATGAGCAGCTATTTCCCACTCCAGCCCCTGAGTAGTAGGGACAGTCAGTCAGTATGCAATGAGGAAACAAACAGGCGATTCCATGGCAGTTTCTAACTCACAACTTGAATTTTCTAGCAATGTCCTCAGAGAACCTATTCATTCTGGATGACTTTTGCATAAATTGAAATTAAATACAAAATGTCAGACTGGTTAAAACACAATTTACGTGAAACGCGTATTTATTTTGAGTGACCATTTCCGAGATATGATCTATTTTTTTTTTTAATTTGCCAATACTTAGAATTTTCTAAAATAGGAATATGTTATTCTTTTTTTATCTCTTGGCCTTGCAAAAGAAACGGAATTTCAAAGGCATCGCATAGCAACCAGCTCTTAAAACATTTGACTACCGCTTAAAGCCTACTGTATTCCCATATGCCCCTTGCACATACAAGAAAATTACCATTCAAATATTTTTCTGAAAATACTAATGTTCATTAAAATGTAGTATATAAAGAAATAAGCTTTTGCAAGGATACTGTGTATAAGTATAGCTCTACACACAGGGTGGAAGGAAAGTCATTACATTAATTTAAACCAGTGCTGGATCTCGGTATTTGGAACACATTTTGCATCTTACGTTTTTGTCTCTGACCATTTCCTACGGACATATTTAAGTTTTGTCCAAAACAAGCTGGCAACACTGCAGCTTGTGTCGGTGGCACTTTCCCTAGCTCAGTACATAAACGAACACAGTAACGGTACGTCTTGAAAACAAACTCATACCCTGCCTTGTCATTCCGTGATTACTGCGCGAGTGTAGGCCAATCAGAAGCGTTAGCTCCCAGAACTTTAGAACGAAAGCGAAAGTGCCCGACCTGTTTACATTCACAAACTAGTTCAATTCCCTGACCAACCTCAACACAACGTTGTCAACATCACGTTTGAGAGAGCTGCTCGGAGTATTGTTTCACGTCTTTGAAGTGATTAATTATTTCGAAACCTTGTGTAATGTCACATAATTACTACCGAAGCTATGTCAGAAATAAGTTACTCTACGCATCTTACAAGTAACAAACTGTTATCTTCGTATATTCTTGTGGAATTATGCATCTAATTTGGATCAAAAACCATTTATTTTTTCGAAATCGGCTGATCAAAGAACAAAATGCTGTTAGACTTTTTTGTTTGTAACGCTTCTATGAAGCACATGTTAGACAGAATGTAATGACTTCCCTTCCACCCTGTATATTTACGAAGACTGCAGACTGTGTATTCAATTCTGTAAGAAAATAAGGCGAGAAAAACTAATAGGACTGGATTTTGTTATTTTGAAAGAATACGAAGACAAGTTTGGTGGGGACTGTTTGGTGTGCAGTAACCCTGTTTGTCTCCTTGAGGCTTCTACCCAACCACTAGGCCGTTTCTATGAAATTGGTGATCAGGCGAGTCTTTCTGCGGAATACTTTTGTAAAAAGAGTTTTCATTCAGCTTCTTTTAAGCCATTTACTCGAGGTATTCGTATCATAACATCATTAATTCTCATATTCCGTATTTTCGCGCTTTTACATTCCTCCCTCGTTTCGCTTATTCAAGCAGATTCTTTTTTAAGGTTTATCTGGTGCAGTTTCGCAGGCAAATGCATTCTCGCTCGAAGCTTCCCCCCCCCCCCCCCCTCCCAACGGCCGCCACAATGGGAGCGGGGCTTTTAGCCTGATGCTGCTATATTTAATCAACAGGAGACACTATCGCGGCTCAAAGTTCAGCAAATAAATGCGAAAAAGGGGGCAACTTGTGTTACCTTCGCGTAAAATATTCCCTCATCATGCAACAAAATGTGAAAGATAAGAAATAAAAGAAAATACCCAAAATTCACACATCATAAAAACCGATGAATTAAAAGCACCAAACCAGAATTTTAGGGCGAACCTAAAATTCAACAACGAAGAGTAATCCCGAATGTGTAAACGAACATACGAACTACAAAAATCTGATGTGTTGCACTCACATGACTTTCTCTACTCTTATACTAACCATTCTTACAAACTCTTATTCCTATATCTCCATCGTGTTAGTTGAGATAAATATTTGTACAAATTATATTATTGTTTATTTTCTTGCAGCTACACGGAGAATATGGGAATACAGTAGACTTTGAGCGATAGTCAAATGTTTTAAAGCTTTCAAATTCAATTCTGTTTGCACGGTTAACATATAACAAAATGAATAACGATGTTCCATTTGACAGAAGTACTTCTCCAAAACTTACACAAATAAGGAATATCTCCGAAATGGTTCATTCTACAAAAAAAAATTGTATTTGTACATAAATTGTGTGTTTTAGCAAAATCTAAATTTCTGTATAGTAAGATTTGGTCTATCACTTACGGACTACAACTCATGTAAAATACATCTAGAGTAAATAGGACTTCATGAGATATAGCCAGAAAATTCAAGATACACATTTCATTTGTCATTAAAATATCTCAAACATATGGTATTTTAATAAAAATCGTTAGAGCCACTTTTAAGAAAATCAAAATTTCGAACTATTTTACATGTGAAGGGTAATGTAGGTGGAGCAATTTTCTTCAAAATCAATCTTCCTGTTGCACCCTACAAAGACATTAAACTTAAATACCAACTTTGGTTTTTAGCCGTCTTTTCGTTTTTGAGTTATGCTCTCCACAGACTGACACACACACGCACACACGCACGCACGCACACACACACACACCCACATCCCTATCCCCACCCACCCACCCACCCACCCACCCACCCACACACACACACCGAAATACACAAACACACATGGATATTTTTCTAAAAATGCTTATTTTGCATTCAGGGGGCTTCAAAACATATATTTCCGGTAAAATCTCGACATCGGATTTTTGGTGGAATAAATGGCGAAATGTTTAAAGACCTGGTCACTATGTGATGGCTTTGAAATTACGTTCTCTTCGCATGACTAACAGAAGGAAGAAAAAACAATAAGGAATTTTTGTTTGAGAAAACTGTAGCTATTTAAATATTCAAACCAATAACAAAGAATATCTCGGAAATGGTTAAATCGATTGTGTGCTTTAATGAGATTCACACATTTTGTGAATTAAGGTTTTGTCTTGTCTTTTACAGATTACGGTCCCCGTATTAGCGCGGTGGTAGCGCTGCTGCTTACCAAGCAGGAGACCCGGGTTCGATTCCCGATGCCAGCGTGGGTATTTCCTCCCGCTGGGGGACCTGGTTTGGGTACACTCAGCCTCATTACGTCCCTGAGAGGTCAATTAAGGAGCTACTTCATTCAAAAGTAGCGATCCCAGGTCGTGAAGACCGCATAACTGGCCGGGAGGGATCGAGACGCTGACCACGTGCCACCCTCCTGTACTTCACCCCACCAATGACGCCTGGAGTGGTCCGAGGTGGGGGACGCAGCGGCTGGGCAGTAAGGCTTGGCCCTTCATGTGTTGTTGTGCCGGGACTTCGTTTTACTTAGTTTTTAGGCCCTCAAAAAAGATCGAAAAATGCAATTCCATAGCCGGGATTTAAACCACGGATCTTTCGGTCTACATCCAGCTCCTCTAACCTTCAGAGTTACCATGGTAACGTGCCGGCAAGGCATTAAATTTTCCAACAGATTCACATTTTTCCGTTAAACCGCAAGGGGTTATCAAATTCATACGAGATAATATACCCTAATGGTGGCTTACAATGTTTAACTCCTGGGATTCATAGTTTAGGTCAAACAATGGGAATTACTTCTTTTTTCACACTAGCTGTGTGTACGACAAGGTACAAAGCTTACGAGCTTAAACAAGGAAATAAAATACACAAATGTGGAGCTCCAGTCATGAGCAGAGCACAAATTCCTAACGTCATCTCTGACCGCGTTTGGAAATGGAAATGAAAATGAAACTGTGGGGGAACAGACACAAAATCAGCAAATTGATATTTGCTTTACCTCGTATTGGCTATAAAGGAAATAGAAATCACTCTTGGGTATTTTGTGCGGAATGTCACCGTAGCTAGGCATTTGAATTAGAGAGATCGATACACCGATCGAGAATGGCTTTGGCATTTCAGCAGAGCATGCACGTGAAGCCATTGCAATCAGAATGAATAGCAAGAGTAATTAAGAACGGAATAATGCAATAGCAACAACGGAAACCCCTGTTTGTGTACAACATATCATTCCATAAACACAACCACGAGAATCCATTACTCTCTTTTCTGTGTAAACATACTGGAAACAAGTGAGAGATTCAAGAATCAAATACAATCTCGTGTCCTAGCACCTCAAGAGACCAGTCGCTTCTTCGGTTGTTTGTGGATAGGCGATTTTTGCGGTCGTGAGTAAGAGTGAGTGAGTGAGGGAGTAAGAGCGAGTAGGTGAGTGAACGAGTGAGTGAGCGAGCGTGTGAGTGAGTGAGTGAGTGAGTGAGTGAGTGAGCGAGAGTGTGAGTGAGGGAGTGAAGTTTAGGAACCCATCGACAGCTAGATCATTTGCGCCGGAACCAAACTGTAAAATCTAAAATACTCACAAACTTATGTGGTTAAAAAGTGAAAGCTAGAACATAAAATTAAAATGGGAAACGGTTAAAACATCAAAGACCTCAAAATGTAAAACCTGAAACATTCACAAACTAATAAGGTTAAAAGGAGAAACCTAAACCACAACATGAAAATCTTAAACGGTTATATCATCAAAGGTAAAACATAAATGGGTTAAAATACTAGAAATGAAATTTTAAAAATGTAAAACGCTCCGACATTTAAAGCACAAGTTAGACTTGCTTAACAGAACCAATTTGGGCGACGAACCGCAGCGCCTTTGCTACTCGGTCGTCGCCCAATGAAGGACATGTGCACTAAGAACCGAACCCCGTACGTCGGACAGACAGGTGACGAGTCACCACGCAAAAGATGCTCACGAGTGGCTCGCGTGTGAGGTATCCTCAGGCGGGTTAAAAGAACCTCTGTCTGCCTGGAACCCCTAAAAGACGTCATGGAGGGTTCTTGGCAACTGAGTGACAGGTAACGCTTCCCAAGTCTGCTGCCAGTCCGAATATGCAGCGCTGCACATCTGTATAAGAAAGAGTATTTGTGAACAACTCCGGCTGCAGACATCGTAGCCGCATACGCCTCCTACCCACATGGCCTGGGACCCATGTATAAACCATGCTTATACTTCTGTCAAATGGAACAACGTTATTCAGTTTAGCTTTCTCTACTGGTAAGTAGGGGAAGTATTGTATTCCACCTAAAAATTCGATGTCGAGATTTCACCGGAAATATATGTTTTGAGACCCACTGAATCTTTAAAAAAAAAAAAAAAACATTTTTAGAAAAACGTCCGTGTGTGTGTCTGTCAATCTGTGGAAAGTATAACTCAAAAACGAAAATTCGGTTAAAAACCAAATTAGGTATTTAAGTTTAATGTCTTTCAAGGATGCGACACGAAGATTTTGAAGAAAATAACCTCACCCTAAACTACCCTTTACATGGAACATTTTTCGAAAATTATTTTCTTGAAAATAGCTATAACGATTTTGATTAAAATGTCAGATGTTTGAGATATTTTTATGACAAATGAAATGTATATATTGAATTATCTGGCTATAGCCCCTGTAGTCGTATTTACTCTGAACGATTTTTCCATAACTGGGAAACCGTTAGAGATAGGCCAAATCACATTATACAAAAAATGTAGATCTTGCTAAAATACACATTTTATGTCTAAATAAATGTTCTTGTAGGGTGAACCATTTAGGAGATATTCCTTGTTATGTGTGTGAGTTTCGGTAAACTTAAAACTTTCGTGAAATGGAACATCGTTGTTCATTTTTTATATGTTAACCGTTCGAAGAGAACGGAATTTCAAAGCTTTAAAAGATTTGACTATCGCACAAAGCCTACTGTATTCCCATATTCCCCTTGCACCTACAAGGAAATAATTTCTACAAATGTTTATCTCAAATAACATGAAGATATAAGAATAAGAGATTGTAAGAATGATTAGTACAAGAGTGGAGCAAGCCATGTGAGTGCAACACATCAGATTTTTAAAATCGTATTGTAGGGCCTATTCCTGAACAACCTTCAACTGTTCTACCCATGCTATTATACAGCTCCGTTGATTTGAAGTATATTTCCACCATTCAGAGAGGCAAATGACCTTCTCCTCCCACACTCAGCTCGTGCAGTGAAAAATGCTTAATAAATCAAGAGAAACCATTCCTAGCGAAGTTCGGTCTCTACGCCCACAGTTTATCAATAATTTGTGGCCCTCTTTTCCTATTATTTTTGATGACGATAGCACTGGGAACAAAACATCTGCTATTCAATATTCAAACGAACTTCCTTAGTATTGTAGACCTCTGACGAGAAAACATCTGACGGTTCTTCTGCAACATATCAATTGTTTGTAATCAGTCACCAATAGATTATCAGATTCTTTTTATCCATTTTGTGTCTGTGATTTTCAGCGCGGATGTGATGGATATTTGTTTCTTTTTAGTATTAGTGTTTACTATATGACAGTTCCATATAAAGGGTAGACAAGCGAGCTAAATTTTCATTAACACCAAATAACTTTAACGTGAAACAAGTTTATAATGGTATTTTAAGTGAATAGAAATGTTGATTATACAATTATTACAATTCCCAATGATAATTCGTTGGCCGAAGGAAACAGAAACAGAAATAGAAATGCCTTCTATACATCACGTATAGAAGGAAAGGTACAGTTGCCTAGCACTAAGACCTCTATGAGCACGTGACGAAGTTGCCATCTGCCGGTCACATTTAGACTCGGAGGTGAAGTTTCCTAGTACAAAAGGCTTCTGTTCACGCTGTGTATAATCGCTCCACGCTTAGATCCACACTTGATGTAAACACAAACTGTCAACAACTAACCCGCGATACGCCGGAGCCAAAGCACACCACAAAATATAGTACCTTAAATATCGGCGATTATCTGTGAGTTTTCAAGATGTAAAACCTGGTAAAGACTATTTGAATGTAACACGGTAGCAGCGGTATTCCTAAAATTCCCGAGTAAATATCGTTTTGTTGCATCATAGACACAAGGCATGAGTCCACGTGGCTCTTCTGTTAGTTGAAGCTGACACGAACACCAGGTTATCGCGGAGGGATACAAGGTCTGGATCTAAGGCTGGATGGAGTATACGCAAGATGATAGGATAAAGCAGTGATGTCCAAACTTGTCTCTTTGGAGACGCCTCGGTAATTAGCTGCTATCACCACCACCTCTTTCAGTCGGAGGATGAATCACGCCTGTAGCGTATCCATTCGGTATCCAGTGACGGACACAAAGAGGCGATTCCATGGCAGTTTCTAGGTAATACCTTGAATACTCTGGCAATATTCTTAGATCCCTTCATTTTGGATAATTTTTGCATAAATGGTAAGAAACACAAAAGCTTACTAAATACAAAATGTAGATCTCGGTAAAACACACAATTTATATAGAATACTTCTTTTTTTCTTTTGGGTGAACAATTTTCGAGATATGCCAAGATATTTGAATTTGCCAATACTTATACTTTTCTTAAACAGCAATGTGCTATTCGTTATTTTTTATCTCTTGGTCTTGCAAAGAGAACGGCATTCCTAAGCCATCGCATAGCAACCAGCACTTAAAATATTTGACTATCGCTTAAAGCCTACTGCATTTTCATATTCCCTTGCACCTACAAGAGAATGATACAATAAGATAATTTCTGAAAATGTTTATGTTGATTACAATGAAGTAGATAGTGAAATAAACATTTACAAGTATAATAGTGTGTATAAGAGTAAGTATAGTTCTACATATATTTGCGAACAGTTTCTCCAAATTGAACTACATTAAAAGTCTGTATATATCACAATATGTTACGTGACGATCACTTGGTGTATCTTCTAAGACTTTGTCACAAATATTGATAAACTTCTTAAACGTAAGCACTACCAAACAAGTCACTAATGAACAGACGTTTACTGTTCAAGATTTGAAACTGCCTTCGTAAATCAAACGCAACGTACAAGTAACCAAACCGCCACTGCAGCACAATGCACGTCATAGTATTAAATCTAACCTCCCCTCTTTCAAAACCATCGTTGTGGTACCGGGATGAGATTTAACCTCCTGCGTCAGGAGATCACAATACTAGAGTTAAAATTTTGTGCTTAATGAGTTTCTATGGGCCAAAATTAAACAAAAAAAGGGGGGAGGGTTTCTGAGGCGCCTAAAATGAGATTTAGAGAGCTACAAATTTTGTTATGTGGATTAATATGTGCTATTAAATATCAAAAGAACAAGAATATTCAAAATATAAAATTTTGTTATTTGGGGGGTTTGTGGTTCAGGGGGGTTTTAAGGGCAGTATCATCTATGATACCTTGGGACTACATTAAGTTTTTATGGAATTTTTTAATCCTACCATGGATACAAAGTAGACAAGAGAGAGAAAAAATCAGATGTGTTGCACTCATATAACTCTACTCTTGTACTAACCATTCTAACAAACTCTTATTCCTATATCTTCGTGTTAGTTAAGATAAACATTTGTACAAATTATCTTACTGCTTATGTCCTTGTAGGTGCAAGGGGAATATTAGAATACAGAAGGCTTTGTGCGACAGCCAAATTTTTTTGACCTTTGAGATTTCGTTCTCTTTGCACGATTAACATATAAAAAAATGAACAACGTTGTTGCATTTCGCTAAAGTTCTAAGTTTTCCGAAACTCACACACATAACAAGGAATATCTCCTAAATGGTTCACCCTACAAGAAAATTTATTGAGACATAAATTGTGTATTTTACCAAGATCTACATTTTTTGTATAGTATAATTTGGTCTATCTCTAACGGTTTACCAGTTATGCAAAAGTTGTCCAGAGTAAATACGACTACAGCGGCTATAACCATAAAATTCAAGATATACATTTCATTTGTCATCAAAATATCTCAAACATATGACATTTTAATCAAAATCGTTAGAGCCATTTTCAAGAAAATCAAAATTTTCGAAAAATCTTCCATGTAAAGGGTAGTGCAGGGTGGGGCTATTTTCTTCAAAATCTTCGTGTCGCATCCTTGAAAGACATTAAACTTAAATACCAAGTTTGGCTTTTAACCGACTTTTCGTTTTTGAGTTATGCTGTCCATAGACTGACACAGAGACACACAGACACACACACGGACCTTTTTCTAAAAATTCTTTTTTTTTATTCATGGGGCCTCAAAACATATATTTCCGGTGAAATCTCGACATCGAATTTTTGGGTGGAATACAATACTTCGCCTACTTGCCAGTAGAGAAAGTAAAAACCATGAGCATAGAATGCAGAAGGTATCAAAGATGATATCAGCGGCCGTGATTAGTTTAACACATTCACAGAGTGAGAAAAGAAATCCTAAACCTGGAGGACGGAGGAGGTAAGAAAACTACCCACCATACATCGAGCCACGAGGTATCTCCTAACAGGTCCGTCGTACTATCACCACATAGTTACAGCGAGTAAAATGGAGGGGGAAAAACAAATGGTAGAGAAAGTGAAAAGTTACTAATCCGACAAAAAGTGTTCCCGCTCGGCTGGCCCGCTTTGCTCTCAAGGCAACATACCAGGTCGATGCGTGTGTGTGTGTACGCATAAATTTGAGAGTGGTGCTGAAAGCGCGGTATTTTTTTGTTGCAACCTGAGATGGGGGTGAAATATTCAAGGAACCGCGCAGGGAGATGTTTGGAATCGCAAATCACTTCTTTGCAAACTGTCGTCGGTTTCCGTAACGAGTAAAATTTGTCTTTGTAACGACTCCATAAAATTGAAGTTTAATGTGAACATCGCATGGCCATTTCTCGTTCCTGTGTCGTCTTTTTGCTGCTATCATTCTCTCTTGTTAAAATAACAAGCTTTCTTGTGGAGGAAATCTTCAGCGAATTTCATCTTCCGCAGTGAACAGAAAGTTGTCTGTCATTCCAAGGCATTTCGTCGCCAGTCAGATAAAAACACATGGTAAGCATATCCTTTACTTTCTCTACCGTTTTAATATCTAGGTAGAGGAACTATTACATTTAACGTAAAACATCAAACTCAAAATGTCACCGGCAACATAAGTTTTGAGGCCCTCTGAATTTTGCAACCTCAAAAACAAATGCACACAAAAAGAAAAATCTGATGTGTTGCACACACATGACTTTCTCTACTCTTGTACTATTGTTACAAACTCTTATTCCTATATCTTCTTCGTGTTATTCCAGACAATATGCAGTAGACTTTGAGCGATAGCGAAATATTTTAAGGACTTCAAATTCCGTTCTCTTAGCACGGTCAGGATACAAAAAGGTGAATAACGACCTTCCATTTGAGAAAAGTAAATATTGCAGAACTCACACCAATAACAAGGAATATCTCCGAAATGGTTCACCCCACAAAAAATGCATTTGGATATAACTTGTGTGTTTTAACAAGATCTACATTTTTCTATACTAAGATTTGGTCTCTCTCCTATGGTTTACTAGCCATCCAGAGTAAACAGGAGTACATGGGCTATGGCCAAAAAACTCAAAATATACATTTCATTTGCTACAAAAATATCTAAGTACGTAGCATTTTAATCGAAATCGTTAGAACCATTTTTCAGAAAATCAAAATTTTCGTAACATTTTCCATATAAAGGGTAGTTTATAGTGAAGGAATTTTCTTAAAAATCTTTCTGTCAGTTAAATACCAAACTTGGCATTGAACTTCGTCTTCCAAGGATGCGATGCAATTTTCAAAAAATTTTCGCTTTGCATGAAAAATGTTCAAAAAGTTTGATTTTGTGAAAAATGACTAACGATTTTGGTTACGATGTGTTTATATTTTTATGACAAATAAAATGTATATCTTGAATTTTCTGAAAATAGCCTCTGAAGTCATCTTTATTCTCGGTGACCTTTGCATAATTGGAAAACCGTAAGAAATAAACAAAAACTTACTACTAAAACAATACAGATCTCATTAAAACAGACAATTTATGCGAAATGCATTGTTTTGTGGGGTGAACCATTTTTAGATATTCCTCGTTAGTGCTTTCAGTTTTCAAATACATATTCTTTAGTCAAATGACCTCGTGCGTCCTTTGGTATTACATTTGATACCTGGGGTTTTGGATTTTTTTCTCACTCTGTGAATCTGTTAAAACTCATGACAACCGGTGGTATCATGTTTGATACCCTCTGCAGTTTACGCTGATATTTTGTTTCTCTCTCGTCTACTTTGTATCGATGGTAGGATTAAAAAAACCCATAAAAGGTTAATATAGTCCCGAGGTATCATATAATACTACCCCTAAAATACCCCTGAATCCCAAAGCCCCCTCCCAAACATAATTTTACATTTTGAATATTCTTGTTCATTTGATACTTAATAACACATTGATCCACACAACAAAACTTGCAGCTGTCTAAATGTCATTTTAGCTCCAACCCCCGAAAGATCACCCCCCCATTTTTTTTTTTTTCATTTTTTGTTTAATTTTGGCCTGTAGAAACTAATTAAGCACAAAATAAACTAGTTTTCAAGCAGCTATGAGACATTCTCTGAAGATGTCCAACGCAGTCTTGGGCGAAACGTCAGAACATTCATCGACTGGACCATGGCTTACAAGCCCGAAATCTGCCATCTATTGGACAAAATAATCATTTTAACCCTAATATTGTGATCTCAGAACTCAGGAGGCTATGATGTGATTAATCAGTTTATTTGCTGGCCTAGCAAAGAGAATGCAATTTCAGCCATCACATAGCGACCAGCTGTTAAAAGATTTGACTGTCGCTTAAGCCTTTGTTTGCTGTGAAACTAAATAATTAAGCATGCGCATGCAATAATGGGATAAGGAAGAAAACATCAATTTGAGCTACAGTGTAATAAACGTTTCAAAAGATCACACTTCAGTAACAGCTGCCTACAATATTTTGAAACCTGACAGATCTTTATCTGGCAACATCTGGGAATGTATTTGTTAATATACGAGTACCAAGAATACCAAGAAAGATTTTAAATTATAAACCTATTGTCCGAAGAGACCCGGGAAGACCACGGCAAAGACGGATTGACGGCAGAACAGGCCGAATAGCCTAATCCTTGTTAGGGAGAAGAAGGAGAAGGAGGAGAAGAAGGAGAAGGAGGAGAAGGATAAGAAGGAGAAGGAGAAGAAGAAGAAGAAGGAGAAGGAGGAGAAGAAGAAGGAGAAGGAAAAGGAGAAGGAAAAGGAGAAGGAAAAGGAGAAGGAAAAGGAGAAGGAAAAGGAGAAGGAAAAGGAGAAGGAAAAGGAGAAGAAGGAAAAGGAGAAGAAGGAGAAGGAGAAGAAGGAGAAGGAGAAGGATAAGGAGAAGAAGGAGAAGAAGGAGAAGAAGAAGAAGAAGGAGAAGAAGGAGAAGGGGAGAAGGAAAAGGAGAAGGAAAAGGAGAAGGAAAAGGAAAAGGAGAAGGAAAAGGAGAAGGAAAAGGAGAAGAAGGAAAAGGAGAAGAAGGAGAAGGAGAAGAAGGAGAAGGATAAGGAGAAGAAGGAGAAGAAGGAGAAGGAGAAGAAGGAGAAGAAGAAGAAGGAGAAGAAGGAGAAGGAAAAGGAGAAGGAAAAGGAGAAGGAAAAGGAGAAGGAAAAGGAGAAGGAAAAGGAAAAGGAGAAGGAAAAGGAAAAGGAGAAGGAGAAGAAGGAGAAGAAGGAGAAGGAGAAGAAGGAGAAGAAGGAGAAGAAGGAGAAGAAGAAGAAGAAGAAGAAGAAGAAGAAGAAGAAGAAGAAGAAGAAGAAGGAGAAGAAGACTGTGTGTAACCGTTGGTAATCTAGGAATAATTCATTTTTGATGAAAATCTACAAAGCAGTTCCTAATTTTTCTCAAGCAGAGGGCTACACTACTTGTGTGATAGCTTCATTTAGTGCGATGTGCACATCTTGAAGTACCCTGAGTAGGCATGTGAGCAGCTTTATCGAGGGGTTCGGTCCGAGGAACATAATTCTTAGTCATTGACAATAAACATCTTTTGGTATGATTTATTGGTGTAGATGCGCCTACAGGACCTGAAATCACATTGAGCCGAAACTCCTTGAGGTTCATATTTATTTCCGGGTTCAATTGCCTAAAAACGATACTAGTATTGCCCACTGTGATATTCAGAAAGTGCCACAATATTCGGTGCCACCACGTTTTGCTCATTCGTTAGGTTCATAGTAGAATTTGAGAATATCTGCCTTATGCAGAGAATGATAGCATTTAAATCAGGACACAAAATTACTGTCTGAAATCCATCCTTGTTCTTTCGAGAAACCACAGAAACATCGTTAACATTATGAATATTTTATAGGAACTGTGTACTTTTTCTGTTCTTCCAAAACATCGTAAGCAAGCAACCCAACTTCTGAGCATCTGAATTGGAACTCTCTCCCTTTTCATGTCCTTTTCTGTTGTAAAATCAGATGGAAGTGCAATGCTCCCCTTTCCAACTGTTCCACAAGAATATACACCACGTTCCTTCAAACATGTTACAGAGGTAATTGTTAAAATAAACTTCATGGTTTTCTCCATGTAATTCTTCTGCAGGTGTTTTGACAATCCTTCCTCCAAGGCACCTTTCAACAGAAACTTCTATCTCTCATGTGTATATTTCACACTGGGAAATATACTCATTTTCGTTCGTTCGAACCCACACATTATAACCATGTTTTATCGGCTTTTGTGGCATATACTGCTTTAGACTTGAAAGTCCTTTGAATCTTACCACTGATTCACCAATCGTTTGTGTCTTTGTTGGTTTGTATGCGAATAGAAATGATTTTCCCAGAGATTGCAGCATTGGACGAGCTTTACAAAGCTTATGAAAAGACTCTTCTCCCTTTGATGGTTGTTGGCTGTTATCGTTCAGATGTGCGTAAGTCAATAGCCATGAAAAGCGGTTTGTGGACATGATAGAAGCAATGTAGTTACTTCTTATCATTGATTCTGAGGGCCAGCAGTCCGTATAGCTGGAGAGTTCTTTCACTCCCTTCTAAAAATTTATTGCAATAAAATTAATTTGCTCTTTATTTGTAGGCTGAAATTTAGTCGATCCCTCAGTTTTTGTGTTACATACAGATTGGTGTGGTGCATAAGACACTGTAGGAAATAAACGCTCAAAAACAGCGAATGGTGAGAGTGCCATTTCATATTGGCACCAGTAAGACTTCAAAATTCAGTAGTAATGTTCTGCATCGGGTGGTTTACCCAAATTATTTCACTATTTCCATCAGGTTTTGAGTCTGTCTACTTTTTCATGTTCTACTGTATGTCTTGCATGAATAAGCGCATCAGAATGGATGTCCAAGGCTAAATCATCCTCAAGAATTCTCTCACTCGGTAGTGACTAATGAAGCATGAGTAAGTCACTATTCAACTGATGCGCACGAAGTTTCCAGGACGCCATTGATGTCGGGAAAAATGACTGTCTATGCTCTAACTAGCCAGTGATTACAATCTGAAACCATAAGTACACAATTTGTGTGATTACTGTAACCCAGTATTTATAACGAGGACCAAAATTTGATACCTTTACATACATTACTTATATCTATGCTTCCCTTCAAAATAAAAATATGTTCTGTGAAGTATGTAACAACAATTAACAAAAACGCAAGACTGCACGTGGCTATACGGAGTGCGCACTGCTCTCTACGCTACCACCTTGTAGACAACACGAATAGGTCAAAGCAGACAGCTTTCAGTGACTGAAATATTTGGGAGAGGGTAGCAGCTAATAGCAAGCAAGATAGTAACGACAGGAGACGACCGGGAGCTACGCAGATAACGTTAAAGAGGTGATTTCGAATTGTAACCACTGGGAAACAAAGGGGCGACGCCGTGGCCGAGCGGTTAGACTGCTCGCCTATTACCAAGGAAGGTTGTGACAGTTGAACAGAATGACACTTGCACGGAGGTGAAATTTGTTGGCATTTATACGGAGCCCGAAATATTCCTGGAAATGGCCAAGCATGAAAAATTTAAAAGTTACAATTGTTAGGCCTTTATAATTCCGGCCTAACGCATTTCTTAGAATTTTGACGCGAAAACTGAGAGTTGGAATGCGTAGTTGGCAGGTAATGATTTGGGGTTAAAGTCGCCGTCAAGAACGAAGGCGGTTGCGCAGTAGACAAATATCCAATGAGAGTCACTTGTTTTCTAGCCAACCAGACATAGTGTGTTCCAGAGCGCGTGTGTGAGTATTTGTACAGTTTTACAGTAAAATTAATTTCGAGCAATAAATCCACTACGTTGTGTGATAGTAAGTTCATTAACAGTTCCTATAAAAAAGAAAACCGTTGCGTTACTTACAGTCAAGTCAGGATTTCCCCTATTACCGCTACATGCGCATTATATGTATTTACCGCCATCGTTCCTGACGGCTAGTCTAGTGTTCACTACGAGGAGTGTATTACTACAGTTGACATCTGAATGTCAAGCAGTGTGAGTGCTATTATTTTGGAGATATGTATGCAGTTCAGCGAGACCATCAAAGCCGTTGTAAATAACCTTTTGGTTATTTACAAAGGGAATTTAATAATTTTATAGTAACGTGAGTTTGCAGTCATATAAATGGACATTCCCCATACTGAATATTATTGTTGTTATTGTTACTATTATTATTATTATTATTATTATTATTATTATTATTATTATTATTATTATTATTATTATTATTATTATTATTATTATTATTATTATTATTATTATTATTATTATTATTATTATTATTATTATTATTATTATTATTATTATTATTATTATTATTATTATTATTCCTTAAGGCGCCATTATCTAGAAAATAAATCGCTAACATTTCCTGCAAGAATATTCCGAAGTGAACTTTCTGCATTCTTCAACTACGAGTACAAACATTTCTTGTTTAATTTAAAGCAGGTGTTATATGCATATTATATCCGCAAATTTTCATTCCAAACCCAGTTATAACAGTCGTAAGGGGTCACTCCGTACAAGTGTCAACATATGTCTCCGTACAAATGCCTCTCCGTAGAGGTATCACTCTGGACAAGTGTTCCAACCTGCACCAAAGTAGCCTGGGTTCGATCCCAGGGACCAGCATGTAGTATCCATGGTGGACGAAGCGGCCCCATGGGCGGGTTTTCTCCGGATTTTCCGGTTTCACTCGCCGCTCATTCAACCATCTGCTCCATCATCATCTTTCCATTCATCCGTTTCGCCAGCATTTCATATTCTTCCTCACTCTCATACCTGGTGCTTGGCTGACCACCCTCTTCCAGGACTTCACTCTGTCCGGTCCATTGGTTCTTGTGCTTCCCGACAGGCGTCTGAGCTTAGGCACAGGCTTGTAAGTCCTACATACAGGGAGGGTAATCACGTAAAGAAAACAGAAGTAAACAAAGGGTTTAACCCCACACATTCCCCATGTCACTTATACCTAAAACGAAATTGCAATACTTTTTGTAAATGTTTATTTTAATTCAAACAATACTGTTTTCATCCAGGGAACCTCAAAACGCGTATTTTCGGTGCAATTTCGATATCGATTTTTTTGTGTGCATGGTATGATGTATAAAGGAATATGTGATAGTAATATGCCAATTAGTTTTGCACATTTGTTCATCCGGCGAGCCCAACAGTTCCACACACAGTCATGTAGATATTCCGTGCAATATGCCAGAGAGAAAGACAGAGACAGCTACCCCGGCTAATGACCGCACAGAAAGTATTATCCCATAACGAGCATCATTTACAATAACGTAGCACTTGAGTTTCGTTAGGCTGCCATGCAGACCTGAGTGCCATGAAGCCAAATACCCTCATACAAACTTCCTTAAAGCTTTATCTCATGGTTTAGAACACAAAATGTTGAACAAATAACCATCAGTTTTGTTCAGTTACAGTGCAGTTTGGAAGGGGGAAGCTCTTGAAAGCCTAAACTTGAACTACTGTTTATACGAGTTAAAATGTATGACTAAGACAACTGCACTCTAGTTTTAGTTATTAGTTTCCCTTACGTAACTACTTAAGTGAAACTAAAGTGCAATCAACCTGCTCATAAATTTTCACTAATTCGACAAAGTTTCACTGTCTTAAACATCTGTAAACCATATTCAAAAGAATTTCTCCGAGCTTTGGTTTTTACGGTAGACACAAAATTCAATGGCGGCTGATACCTGACCGTAATTGTCCTACTTCCTGTTGTATCAATCAATTTTGTGAGTACAAATGATATTTATATAATTGGATTTACAGCGAGCTTAACTACAAACACCGTAGGCCCTGGCAAAACTCTCACTGGATTTTTTGTGTTCACCAACACCTCCTGCCACTGGCCATTAAATTTTGTGTCAACCATACTATACTTCTCTACTATGTGAGGGAGTAATGTATTACATCCAAGACTTCAATAGAAATTTCATTGGAAATATACGTTTTGAAATTCCCTGAAACAAAAAAGAATAATAAAATATCCGTGCATGAGAAGGGGAGAGAGGGAGAGAAGGAGGCAAATAAAAAAAAAAAAAAAAAAAAAAAAAAAAAAAAAAAAAAAAACAACATTGCAATGAGAATTGTAAAACTATAATATTACTACCTACAGTTGAACCTGTTTTATGCGTGTATCAAGGGGAAGACGAAAGATTACTTATAACTCAGAATTACTCACAACTAAGATTATGATAATGCATCATATATTTTTTTTTAAAAGTAATAACAGTGGACCCACATGTGTCAAATTTTACAAACAACAAAAGTATGTATGAAGAAAACATTATATTGAACTTGGTTCTCTTTTAAACAAATCAGTTAATTTGGTTTGTTTCACTTTTCTTGCATTAAGTGCATACATTTTTGTTACTGATGGCTTCTACGTAGCGTGGTATAAACAATTCCTAAGTCTGAGAAATTTTGGTTTTGTGGGATTAAGTTCCACCTTTCGTATGAATTTTCCTTTCTGATCTAGTGTGTAGCATTTCCTTTTTCTGTTCCCCATGGCTGATTAAAAGCAACTCAGAACTAAAAGACAAAACCGCTGTTCAACAGTAAACACTATCGTACCGAAAATGTTTATGTTTGCTTCTAGCTTGTTGCTACGACATTGTTGCGCTGAAAGCCGCCCGCTCAGGTTGGGTCTTTGTCAACAGAGATAAGGAAAATACGACTCGAGTTTCTTTCAAGGGACACTGGGAGTGAAATTTTGGTCAAAGTTGTCAAAAAGTTGAAAATTGTTTTTTTACCTTAAAATGTTCCTGGAACACCTGTACATTTGGATCAGCTAACATTTTTCATATCCCCCACTCCATGTGGTCATTACGGCCCAGTGCTCTTCCCTTAACGTACACAGCATGTTCCTATATAAAACCCTGTTTTTCTCAAAACTACATTTCTGCATGTTCCAAAAGAAGGTCGCGCCTGAGTTTTGCTTCAAATTCAATGAACATTTCCAAAAGTATTCATAAATAGCAGCTAAACAAAACTATGATTCAATATTGATGTTATCATTAATATTAATTCCAAAAACATTTTTTTGTATGAAAAAATTAATAATTTTTAAGATTAAATTTCCTTTGTTATTAAAAAAATATGTACAGCATAATCAGCAAACGTATTTGAAATATCTCTTCATACAATTGTTACCCATGTTTTAGAGTACCAGTTCTGCCAATATAAATGAATTTTGAAAAGTCAATAGACGCGAGCTACATTTTGAAAATGTGACTGTTAAATTCATAAAATAATTTATGTATCATAAACGAATTATCCAATTTTAATGAAATTTGGTGTACCTCCTATTCTCATATAAATACAAACACAGTAAAAGTTTCAGAGAAATCTATCAATAAATGTGGAACTTTCAAATTTCACTCCCAGTGTCCCTAAGATAAAGTATGCCGTATACTCATTACAGTTACGTAAAAGTCAGTTATATTTCACTGAAATTTAATACGTATAACTGCGAATTACGTATAAATAAGGTTTTATTAACACATTTCTAAATTACATTTTGCCGCGACCTACAAAAATTTACATATAAATACGAATTACGTAGAACTGGATTACGTATAAATGAGGTTCAACTGTATTATATAACTATAATACTGAAAGCATCTCAAATGCATCTGTTTTAACGGTTAAAGCAAGTATAGCGCACAAAAACGCATTAAAATACTTTGCAAGGTTCGTAAACTGAATGACTCATCATTGGGTCTGAAAGGGAGCAGGAAAAGTGCAGTACAATTATTTCTACAAATGTTTATCTCGACTGAGGTGAAGAAGATAGAATAACAAGTCTTCCTAAAAGTACTTTGTTGAACAATGCGTAAAAGAGTCATATGAAAACAGCATATTATAGTTTTTGTGAGCCTGCTACGTACCCTTAAACAGTTATATCCAATTGAATCTTTCAAAGCGCCTTCTGGGCTGCTGTTCATGGATATATGTATTTATATTTAAGTGGAACAGCACCACCATTCGCTGTTGTGGTGAATAGCAATTTAATTGGAAATGAAATAATGCGGATACTAGTTTATGTGACGCAAATAGAACTGGAAAAAGGAAAAGGCGTAGTCAAATGAAATTAGGGACATCCCCACACAAACGAGCCCCAAATAATTAGCGCGCATGACAAAAACAATAAACTTAATGAGCAGAAAAACCTTTAATGTTACAGAGAGCCCCTGAAAAAGCAAACAATAATAATTACATTAAATAGCTTCAGGACGAAACTAGGCCTGCGTAATAATGAGTGGCCATCCCTAATGGCTAATGGAGTGCATGTGTAGAGATTCGAGCCAACCAACAAACCAATTAACCTGAGGTCATAACCACTACAACATAGCAAATTGTATCAGCTGAGTTTCACAGGTCGCGAGCTCCAACATATGATCCTTCCCATTACAAACTTGAATAACTTACCTTTCAAAACACAGCGCTATATCAAAATAACATCAATGGAAAGGGACATTCAGAAGGTTTTGCATTATGTACATTGTTTTACATGGCATTACATGTGCTCTGTCACGTGACACACATCCGGCCTGTAGTCAAATTCCCCCATATTCGTGTTCTGTTATGCGAACATGAAGACTCGATATGGATGGTCAAGGTGGCTGATAAATGTGTTTGACAGAACCCCAGAAAAGGGACAGAGGCTGAGAGGTCGGAGGTGAAGACAAACGTTCACAGTTACCATGGCCAAACCACCTGTTTGGTAGTGCCTAGAGATGCTGCTTCTTCTGCATCGGATTACCCTCCTGGTATCGAGGACACACCCCCCAGGACTTACAAGCCTGTGCCTAGGCTCAGACTCCTGTTGGGGAGCTCAGGAACCTATGGACTGGATACAGTGAAGACCTGCAAGCTGGTGGTCAGCCCACCAACACAGGTAAACTGGATGAATGGAAAGGTGATGATGCAATAGTTGGTGGAATGAGAGGCGGAGGAAATGGGAGAACCTGGAGAAAACCCTCACACCACGTGCGGGTCCCTGGAATCGAACCAGGGCCGCCTAGGTGGTAGGCAAACAGTTCAACGGCTTGACCACTGTGCTGCAGGTAGAGTTGCGGTCTACCAAACCTACGGTTCGTTAGTTCTGGTACAGTACATAAACGACGTAGTATGTGGTGGAATACCAGTAGTATTGGTGGGGAAAATACACAATACAAAATACAACGAATTAAATTTAATAAGAAGTTAAAGATCACCAAAAGCTGAGTTTGGTCATGTGATCAAAATAAACATTGTAATTTTCGGTTCAAAATATTACTCGTGATCACTATCAGTGTTTTCTATCTGCACTGTAGTACACTTAGAGGAGCTTCCAGATGTTTTTAAGACACTGTTCCGTTACCATCTCTCAGTTTCGAGAAGGTTCAAAACTCAACACCTTCGGTTTCTAGAAGAATCTAGTAAAACATGATCACAGAAGGTGAGATAACGCCCCATAGGTATGCAACACACCTAGCGTACAGGTAATGCGGGTAGATTCTTAACTGAGCAATTCTACCAGGAAAACTACCGTAGTCTACACTTATGATAGTCTACTGTAGTTTTACAACTCCAGTAGTGGCTTATTCAGCTCGTGTCTGACATCTAGTGGGAATAAGGTGATAGCCCCACTCTGTTGAAAAATGAAGCCTTGGATATCCCCTTTCAGTTGTCGAAGTCAGGTCTATGGCACACTTAGATAAGAACACCTCCCCCCCCCCCTCCCTAAATTCATTTTGGAGCGTTGGGTCAGGGCTGGGCAACTGGTACTCAATGAGCTCAGACTGCAGACTTAGAAGTTATTTAAGTCGCCCTGTCTTATGAGCCCTTACTTGGTGCTACCACCACAATACATTATTTTCGTATTCTGTCCTCACGTATCCTTCTTACATTACATTAAACGTAATTTCATCCACCATAGTTGACTTTACTCCCATAATGTTCCCACTATTCTTACAAACCCTTATTCTATTCCTGTATCCACTTCAGGCAAATTGAGATAGACATTTGTAGAAATGGCTTTACTACATATTTCCTTATAGATACAAGGGAAGTAGGGAAATACACTAGCCTTAAGCAATAGTCAATTTTTTTAAAGCTTTCAAATTCCGTTCTCTTTGTACAGTTAACATATAAAAATGAATAACGATGTTCCATTTATCAGAAGCATAAGTTCTACAAAACTCACACAAATAAGAAGCAATATCTCCCAAATGGTTCACGGTACAAAAAATTGATTTGAACATAAATTGTGTATCTTAGCAAAATCTATATGTTTGTATGGTGAGATTTGTTCTATCTCTTACGGTTTACCAGTTATGCAAAATCATCCAGAGTAAATAGGACTGCATAGGCTATAGCGAGAGATTTCAAGATATACATTTCATTTCATATCTCAAACATATGGCATGTTAATCAAAATCATTTGTGCCAAAATTTTCGAAACATTTTCCATGTAAAGGGTAATTTAGTGTGGAGAAACTTTCTTCAAAATATTAGTGTCGCATCCTTGAAAGATATTGAACTTGAATATTAAATCTGGTTTTTATCCGACTATTCGTTTTTGAGTTAGGCTGTCCAAAGTACGATATAAACACGCGCGCGTGCGCGGACGTTTTTCTAAAATTACTTTTTTTTTTTTTTTTTATTCAGGGGGCCTCAAAACCTATACTTCCGGTGAAATCTCGACATCGAATTTTTGGGTGGAACACAATACTTCCTCTACTTTACTATACGTGGTAGAGAAACTAAAAATGAGTGTTTTGGATTCAGGGGGACTCAAAACATATATTTCCGGAGAAATCTAGAAATAGAATACTTTCCCTACTTACCACACGTAGTAGTGAAAGTAAAAATGAAGGGTTCACCACACAAATCTTCTAGATAATTGTAGAAAAGCTTTTGTAAACAGTCCGGAAGTGGGTAAATGAAAGCACGTAGGTATAAAAGCCGACTAGTACGCGGAATAGAAAGTTATGCACGTTACGTATGTTGTAAGTGCGCAGCTTGCTGAGACCACTTCTTGGTCAGGAATATTTCAGTCTCGCTATCAGGGACCGACCATGTGTTCACTTAAGAGATAAAAGGATGTTTGGTAACTCGGCAGGCCTGCGTTAATACAGTTCGACGCCTGCCAGAGATAAAAGCTTCTACTTCCAGCACACGCCTCGCGAACAACGAGAATAGATCCTTCATTATACATTAAAAATGTGATGTGTACCATTAACTTCACGTACTCAGTGTCATTTCACTACTACTCTATAGGCATTTTGATCACAACCACCAAGTGCTGTTACCCAAAAATACACACTCCGCTTTCCAAAACAAATCTATTTATTTGGACATATTTGTTCCACAAACCCAAGTATGGGTGTGCAGTGCATTGCAGTCGAGTATTTACTCTCTCCACTTACTGACAATGTGAAGCACTGACCGGTTCTCTGAGGTAGGCAGACAATAGCGGAAGGCGTGGCCAGGTAGCTAACCACTGTGAGACAATTGCACGGGATTAAAATTACGATGTAGGGGAAGTGACACAATGTGTCGCTTCTCCCCATCTATGCACAAATCATTAAGGTAGCTCGTACAGTTGGTTTCATATATGCCGTCCTTACAGCTTCACAGGGCATTTTACCAACCTTCTCAATACACAGAAGGTAGGGGCGTGATTGGAGAATTGCTATTGTTCGACAAAGCAGTGGTGCATGTTAGGAGCTTTAGTACTAAACTTTTATGTGAAAATTACATTCTTGGTTTTCTATTATCCCATATAAATGTTCTATAGACACCTGTGAAGTTTTTGAATGAACATTTCCCCCAAGCCACCATTTTTAAAAGTTGACCGACATGTTTAAGTAACCCGTGTGTTTCATTTTAACCACACTGCTGCACCACACTAGTTCTTTCTTCCCCTCAGTTTTGAGTTTTGTAGGAAATTTATTCCTTACAATTCAGCGTTGCCCAGATTTCTATGTATATTTGCATACATAATCTCAAACTTGTTATCTAAAGATTCAAATATGCATTTGACGATTGCTTTATTCATTAGCTCACAAAAAATAATGTATGTTGAAAACAAAAATAATTTGAATACCAACAACTTCATAAAAACAAAATTGTATTTCTCTGGAAGTAATAACAACAATCAAACACTTTAATTTATTTTCAGTTTACTTAAGTATCAGAAGACGCATCTCTGAAAAATGTGAAGGCAAATTTAAAAAAATGGGTTTTAAGAGCTGGAACCAGGGCTAAAAGCTTCAATGCCATAGCCGGAATTTGAACAATGTATCTTCCGCTTATCGAGCGGCTGCTCTAATCACTAAGCTACCATGGCCAACACCATCAGTAAATTTGTTGGCGTAAATAAATTATAATGTATATTTTAGCTAATTAAACGTACTTAATTCCATTATCTGGGAAACTGTTTGAGCTACAATATTGAGCTTCTGCACAGTTATTTATTCATTCATTTATATTAAGTGTGCCGTTTTTCAAGTGTTTGGATGTAAAATTCAAAAAAATTAGAAATGTCCCTTAACTGACACGATGTTACCAGGTGCATCGAGCAAGAATTGTGGGAACGAAGGAAGACATACCATACCAAAATTCTGTTAAATTTCACCGCAAATACATGTTTTGAAGCTCCCCTAAAGCCAAAAACCAACATTTTAAGAAAACCGCAAGCAGCTTTAAAAGATTTGACTCGTTCAAAGCCTACTGTATTCCCACATTACCCATGTACCTTACAAGGAAATAAGCAATAATTTCTGCAAATGTTTATCTCAAATAACACGAAGAAGATAGAGAAATAAGAGTTTGTAAGAATGGTTAGTACAAGAGTAGAGAAAGTGATGTGAGTGCAACACATCAGATTTTTTATCCAAGTTGCCTCAAAACAGTGAAGTTTCGGTACTGAATTTTTGAATGGTATTGTAGGTAAAATGGTAGAGAAAGTTTATAGGAGTAGGTCCAAAATAATGAAATTCCTCACCAGCTGTGTGCTCCAAGAGCTAAGTGTGTGTTAAGTGGGTTCAACATCACTAGTACGTGAGGTGAACTTGGGCATAAGCAGGTACACATTCGCGCCTTCCTCGGGTTAAATTTGGTAACCATTTGTATGGAAATACGTGTCTCCACTATTTTTCCATTTTACCCCTCGCTACTTACCATATGACGCAGGAAATATCGTGGCCCAATACAGCTCTGACCTTTGCATAACGATCACACTGGGTTCGCAACACAGCTGTCTACCTCTCCTTCAAATTCTAGCGCTGGTAAATTAATGGATTTCATCAAGCTCTGCAGTCCTTCGACAGTAGTATTCAAACCAACGTGAATATTCTAACACCAAAGTTATGCTTTGCTACCAGAACCTTCAGGCATGCCCAAAGTCATTCTGCTTGGCTATCCATGATACAGCAGATATTGTTTCCATTCCAAAAGCTAAATATCGAGATTTCCCGTTCCACTGAACAAAAATTTTTCTCATAGCAAAAGTTTACCACAGGTGATCAGGGCTTTGATCAAAATATATGTTGACGCAGGTCCAGGCGTTTATACCAGAATCACTATGAACAAATAAGCTTCTCTTCTTCCCGCCTCCAAAACATTCTAGAATTATCTATGGAAAATTCTAGTGTTATATAAGCCAGCGAGTTAGACGCTAGCGCGTATGTTTCTGATATGACATAACGTGCGTTCTCCGAGTGAGGTTTGTAACATACAGAGACGGCTCCTACTGCGAGACTCCGAGATTTATAATTTTATGTAATAATTATAATTAGTAATTTAATTTTATATATTTCTTTATTGTTTAGTAATAGTTTGTAGTTGTGAGTGATGTTCTGTATGAAATTTATATTTTGTTGTATTGAGGAGACAAATATATATATATATATATATATATATATATATATATATATATATATATATATATATTATAAATTGTTAAATGTGTTTTTTTTCTTCTTTCTTTATATATATAAACTTATTTAGAAACTGTATTGTATTTTGATTGTTTGAAATGATTTATTGTATTAGAGTATTTATTTTTGAGAGTGATTATGTGTGAAATGTTATAATTTGTGTTTTTTTTTATTTTTTTTTTATTTATTTAATTTATTTATTTTTTTATTTTTTGTTTTTTTTTTTATTTATTTATTTTCTTGTTTCTTGTTTTTTATGATATATAATTTAATTTATTTATCTTTATAATTTGTTGTATATTATATTATTTTGTAATTTTATTTCAAAATTTTTCTGTAAAGTATGTTGTATGTATGAATGTGTAGAATAAATAAATGTTAAAGATCTGGCATATTAGCCCTGGTTTAAGTAATTAGGTGCCAGGGTTATTATACAGATTTTTATATTATATTATATTACTGCGAGATGTTAAAGGTCTTGTGTTCAACTCCCCAGCGATAAAGTGGACGAAAGAGGAGGTGACTGCGCCTATTGCATATACGCCCTTACGCCCCGAAGAAAACAAATGAATACAAGATCTAAGTGAAATGACATTGAAAATTGAATTAGACCACTTTAATGAAGTCACAATGTTTATATCCAAAAGTTGGTATAACTGAGAGAAAAAACTGATGTGTTGCACTCACATGAGTTTCTTGCGCTCTTGTAGAACTACTCTTGTTTTACGTCAGTTAATCGAGGCTGACATTAACACAAATGATTTTTTGCTAATTTTCTTGTAGGTGCAAGGGGAATGTGGGAATACAGCAGGCTTTAAGCGATGTGGAATGTTTTAAAAGCTGGTTGCTATGTGGTGACATTGAAGTCCCGTTCTCTTTGCAAGACCAAGAGATAAAAACGAATAACATATTCCTATTTGAAAAAAGCATAAGTATTGCAAAATTCAAACAAATAATAAAGAATATCTCGGGAATGGTTCACTCAGAAACTATTTGACATAAATTCCATGTTTTAACGAGATCAATATTTTTTTTATTTAGTAAGCTTTAGTCTGTCTCTTTCTGCTTACCATTTATGCAAAAATCATCCACAATCAAGAGCTCTTCTGAAGACATTGCTAAAAAATTTAAATTATGACTTAGAAACCGTCAAAAAATCGCGTGTTTGTGTCCGACACTGGATACTGACTGACTGTCCCTCCGACGTGGAGTCGGATATAGCCGCTCTTTATATAAGGTTATCCAAAGAGAGAAGGTTGGACATCCCTGGTGTAGGAGTACTGCACTTCAACCAAAAATTTTATATGGAGAATTAAGGGACACTGGGAGTGAAATTTTGGTCAAAATTGTCAAAAAATTGAAAATTGTTTTTTTACCTTAAACTGTTCCTGGAACTCCTGTGCATTTGGATCAGCTAACATTTTTCATATCCCCCACTCCATGTGGCCATTACGGCCCTTTCAAATAGCGCTCTTCCCTTAACGTACACAGCATGTTCCTATATAAAAGCCTGTTTTTCTCAAAACTACATTTCTGTACTTTCCAAAAGAAGGTCGCGCCTGAGTTTTGCTTCAAATTCAATGAAAATTTCCAAAAATATTCATAAATAGCCGCTAAACAAAATTATGATTCAATATTGATGTTATCATTAACATGAATTACAAAAACATCTTTTTTTTTGTATGAAAAAAATAAATAATTTTGAAGATTAAATTTTCTTTGTAATTAAAAAAATATGTACAGCATAATCAGCAAACGTATTTGAAATATATCTTCATACAATTGTTACCCATGTTTTAGAGTATCAGTTCTGACAATATAAATGCATTTTGAAAAATGAATAGACGCGAGCTGTTTGGAAAATGTGCCTATTAGATTCATAAAATAATGTATATATCCTAAACGAATTATCCAATTTTAATGAAATTTGGTGTACCTCCTATTCTCATATAAATACAAACACAGTAAAAATTTCACAAAAATCTATCAAGTAATGTGGAACTTTCAAATTTCACTCCCAGTGTCCCTTAAGGGAAATACATATTTTAAGGTCATCTGAACCCACAGAACTTTTCAGAAAAAAACCGTAAGTGTGTGTGTGTGTGTGTGTGTGTGTGTGTGTGTGTGTGTGTGTGTGTGTGTGTGTGTGTGTGTGTGTGTGTGTGTGTGTGTGAACAACATGACAAAAACGACAAGTTAATTAATACCAATGTAGTTATTTAAGTGTTGTATCTTCCGAAGATGTAACACGAACATTTTCACAAAATACCCCATGGTAAACAACCCTTTGAATGGAAAATGTATCCAAAAATGTTATTTTCTCAAAAACGGCTCGAAGAGTTTTGATTAAAATACCAAAAGTTTAAGCTCTTTGCATGACAAAATGCATATCTTAAATTTTCTGGGAAAAGTTTCTTCATTCTAAAAACGTTTGCATAACTGATAAGCTAATAACCGTAAGCTTACTGTGCGAAAGATGTTAAAACACAATTTAAATGAAATGCATTTGTTTACTTAACCATTTCCGAGATACTTCCCGGTATTGGCTTGAAATCTCAAGTAGGAAGTAATTCGTATTCTCTTAATCCAAGCAAACACCACTTCTACAAATGTTCATCTCGAGTAACCGAAGTAGATATAAGAATAAGCGTGTGTAAGAATAGTTTGTTGAATGAGTAGAGAAAGTCGTATGAATGTAACACATGAAGATGGAAGTCATCACAGTATACATGTTGGATGCTTTCAAATCTGCATCAAATATTCCATCCACGAGAAGTACAAGTTCGTAATGTTGTGAAACTCTCTGCCCCGGAAAATATCTGTTAGAAGTTCAATATCAAGATCGGTGAAGTACAAGAGACCTTTTGGACTTTATGCCCCAGTTTCCCTTAAGAACTGCCGCAGCTGCTGTTTGGGAAGAATACGTATAATAAAAGCATTATCTCTTTGTGTTGTGATCATTACCCGTACCGCAAACGTGTGCTTCAAGTTTTAATACCGTAATTAAGGTTTCATAAACTTCCAATAAAACCCGACACTGGCAACCGAATACGCGCTTTAAGTACCAGATTTGATTCCTTCCAATGCAATACAGAAAGGGAGTATTAAGTAGCCTCTAGCTTAACTCTCTCATTCCCCTCGAGTCTCTCTCTCTCTTCTCTCTCTCAGCCACTCCAAAAATGATTACTAAAAACTTTGCCCCCGGAATAAAATAAGCCGATCTGAGCTGTGTTGTTGTTGTTGTTGTAGTGTTTAACGCCCGCTTTTACTACTACGGCACCGCAGGCGGTGACACTGATGATACATGAAGATGGAGCACCGGTGGAATGAGATGGCGGGGGAAACCGGAGCACCCGGAGAAAACCCGCCCTGACGCCGCTTCGTCCACCACGAATACCACATGCGGGTCCCTGGGATCGAACCCGGGCCGCCTAGGTGGTAGGCGAGCGCGCTAACCGCTCGGCCACGGCGCCGCCTTTGAGCTGTGTAATACTTCACGGTTTTAGGTACATCACCACTCTACACGTCTGCACGAATGAAACCAATCACGAAAAACCTTCCAATGAAGAGTCCGAGGAAAACTTGTCGAAGGATTATAAATAAATCTGATGTGTTGCACTCGCATGACTTTCTCTATTCTTGTACTAACCATTCTTACAAACTCTTATTCCTATATCTTCTTCATGTAAGTCGAGACAAACATTTGTAGAAATTATCTTATTGCTGATTTCCTTGTAGGCACAAGGGCAATATTACAATGCAGTAGGGTTTGAGCGATAGTCCAGCTTTGAGATTCCGTCCTCCTTGCTCGGCTAAGATATTCGATTTGACGGCAGTTTAAGTATTCCAAAATTCACATAAATAACAAGGAATAACGAAATGGTTCACTTAACAAACAAAAAAAAATGTTTTAAAGGTCTACATTTCTGTACAGTAAGCTTTGGTCTATCTCTTACCAGTTATGCAGAAGCCATCGAGAGTAAATACGACTATATGTCTGGCTATAGTCAGAGAATTCAAGATATACATTTGATTTGTCATAAAAATATCTCAAACATACGGCATTTTAATCAAAATCGTTGGAACTATTGTCGAAAAAAATCAAAATTTTCGAAAGATTTTTCTTGTAGAGTAGTTTAGGGTGGAGGAATTTTCTTCAAAATCTTCGTGTCGCGTCCTTAAAAGATATTAAATTTAAACACTAACTTTGGTTTTTAACTGAGTTTTCGTTTTTGGATTATGCTGCCCACACACGCGCACGCACGCACACACAACCACACCCACACCCACCCACCCACCCACCCACCCACCCACCCACCCACCCACCCACCCACCCACACACACACACACACACACACACACACACACACACACACACACACATTTTTCTAAAAATGCTTTTTTGTTGGATTCAAGGGGCCTAAAAATATTTACGGTGAAATCTCGATATCGAATTCTAGGGTGCAATACAATACTTTCGCTACGTACTATACGTAGTAGAGAAAGTAAAAAGGTTAGTTTTACTACTATAAAATTATGGGTGGGTACTGAATACAGAAGGCCATTTAAAAATGTGGGATTTCTTTTAATGGGTCGCGCACGTGCAGAGTTGCTAGTTCACAACACATGCCAGACCGGCGAGTGGTCAAATGTGTTCAAGGTCACGCTGCCTCGCTGTTTGTGTGTACGTGACTAACAACAATCGAAGCGGCTGCACAAAAAGGGAGTTTTCTCCGGTGCGTTCGAGAAAGATCCCGCTGCGTTCACCGGCGGCGCGTTTGTAGAAATCGAGAAAGCTTCATGTGACGTCATCCCCCACTATATAAAGCGGCCAGGCGACAGCAATCAGTTTAGAGAGAGTTTACGATTACAGGCATTAGTCGTTCAGTGTTTCAGTGAGTGCGAGACAGCTGTGCGTGTGTGTCATAAGAAGATTCTAAAGGGCGTCGGATGATCGCATCGTCGTAGTGCGTGTATGAGAGGCAGAGAAAGTGAAGAAAAACACATGAAAGAACTGAGGTTACGAAAGTAAAGTTATGAGTTGTGATAGTCCGAAAGACTGTAGACTGTGTTAACACTGAGCAGAAAAATGTATTTGTGATAGAAAAGTAGCAGGACTTAATCTTGTCGTTTTGTTACAATATCTTAAATGAATAGAACAGAAACAAATGCACGCCAGCCTTCCCAACTGTGATTTGTGCATATATTGTAACAAATGAGAATAGCAGTTCTGCTAGACACATTTTATTTATCATCTAAGCGTTACACTCGTTACAGTGTCGTGCATACTAAAATTAAAACACAACTGATATCACAACTGAAGTGCACTTGGCACTGTCCACTGAGCTCTACTCAACTCAACTGTCAATTATCCGCCAGGCTCCAGTCTGTCCCTGGTGTAGGTCCCGAATACAAAGCGAACGTTCTGGGAAAGGAATCTACTCGAAACGGCCAAAGAAATCGACTGGAGCATGTAAACGGCAAATAGTGACATTACTTTTCACGGGTAATTGTTCTACAGGGGATCCACCGGTCGTAAGCTGCACAAAGACAGCTCGGGTCAACATGTCGATATGCGCCAACCCCGGCGACCGGTAGGTAGCTTCGCGCCGCGCTCACATATGTTCTGGTTCCCTCTCAATACACTGAGCAGCAATTTATATATATATATATATATATATATATATATATATACAAGCTTTTCTAAAATTAATAGTTGAGCTCTTTTAGAATGCTTTCAATTAAGTTAGTGACCTTCATAAACTCAGGGAAGAAATAAAGTATCAAATAAAAGAACACGGGAATTGCGGTTTGAAAGCCAACTGAATTTTAGTTGGTCCCTTTGATTATTTACTGTGGCTCTCCAAAACTCAGAGATATGAAATTCCCAATACGCGAAGCTTATCGCACTATTAAGCCTGAATGTAGTTCACAGAGATAACTCTTACAAGTAAATTACCAAGTGTTTAGTAGCTTAGGTCACTTGGAGCGCTTAGTACAGTGGGTATTTATTGACTTATTCGTTTAGCAATCTTTGCTCATATTGTATGCATCAATAAAAACATCCTAAAACAGTTCAACAATACATCTTGGGGATAAAGTTGCTTAGTTTATTGAAGTGAACCAAAACAGAAGCACTATGGTTGCACTTAAAATTCTATCCTGTACTTCATAAGGGTCCATTCTGTGGAAATATTTTCCACATCACAATTTGGAAGGCCTCTTGGAATTCTTGGTCATTGTTTTTTTTTTTTTTTTTTTTTTTTTTTTTTTTTTTTTTTTTTCTGTTTCTAGGTATTAAGAGAGATACGTAGGGGGTTCGGCATTGAAGCCTGAGGCTTATTATAGGTATGCAACTAAGCGGGAACCCCCGGGAGCAAGGATTAGGTGAGAGGAGACAACGGACGGCCAGATCCATGACACCTGGAAGTCTTTAGGTTTCCCTAAGCCATCTTAGGGTGATCTCAGCACGGAATGCAACACCCCCAGATGCGGCCCCCTCTGCCCGAATGCCACTGACAACGACGCACGGAAAGAGTTCCTGTGTGCACATATCATCCCTGCCAAGCTGCACCTAACCCCTTCGCTGACACTTGCAACCCTGAAGCAACCAACCGGATGAACGATGAATGAAATGATTAATGCAGTCAAATGGAAATGAAATTTGGGGGATGCAATCGTCCTTCGCAGCATTCGCCTAACCACCCGGGGAAACCTCCGAAGAAAAAAAAAAAAACATGGGTCAGGAAAATCGAACCCACGACCTCCCGAATGTGAGTCTCATTCGGAAAAATGCGACAATAATCTGCCACAGCAACAAACGATACGCCGCTTTCTCTTTAAAGTAGTGGAGCTCATTTCTGATTGAAATGTTTAGGTTATAGCAAACATCATAAGCTGGAAAGTGGAGGTTATATAAATTTTATCAATTAAACGGCAAGAATGTCATATTTTTATGCCTTTTGGAACTCTCCGCAACTGTCATTTTAATATTTCCATCCCTCCAAGCTAAAATAAGCAGACATTCATGTAGTTGTGTCACCCTGTACAGCTAAAGGATATAAGTTTGAATACCTGATGCCATATTTTATACCTAAAATCTCACACGTGATATTAATACTCCCTTATCTAGCATGACCCAAACAGATGAGGCACGAACCCTTTTTGTTACCTGTGGCCGAAGTTCGGCACTGAACTTTCCCTCCTGTTGGCGTAACTTGCCTTTCAGCTCGCAATCTCCGTCGAATGTTTGCTGCTGTTACTTTTTCTGAAGGAAGGTTTGCCCAGGCTAGGTATATCTCAGCGGAGAAACAAGGATCTTAGCTTATAGGTAAGATAAACGGCAACGGGCTTCTCGCTGCGAAGGACAGCAAACTCGATAAAGTGGTAACACAAATCCGTACAATTTGAACACAAGTTGTATTTTCTTTAAGAGTTTCCACTTTACATATCCCGTAGTTAATCATGTTCCTGGCAAACTATTATTTTCTCTGCTATGAGAGTAGAGGAAGTATTGTATTCCACCCAAAAATTCGATGTCGAGATTTCACTGGAAATATGTGCTTTGAGGCCCCCTGAATCCAATAAAAGCATTGTTAAAAAAAGCTCCGTGTGTGTGTGTGTGTGCGTGTGCGTGCGTGTGTGTGTGTGTGTGCGTGCGTGTGTGACAGTCTGTGGACAGCACAACTCAAAAGAAAAGTTGGTATTTACGTTTAATGTCTTTCAAGGGTGCAATACGAATATTTTGAAGAAAATTACTTCACCCTCAACTACACTTTACATGGAAAATGTTTCGAAAATTTTGATTTTTTTGAAAATGGCTCAAACGATTTTAATTAAAATGACATATGTTTGAGATTTTTTTTATGGCAAATGAAATGTATATTTTGAAATTTCTGGCTATAGCCCATGTAGTCCTATTTACTCTAGATGACTTTTGCATAACTGGTAAACCGTAAGAGATAGACCAAATCTTACTGCACAAAAAATTTAGATCTTGCTAAAACACACAACTTACGTCTAAATAACTTTTTTTTTTTTTTTTTTTTAGTGAACCATTTCGGAGATATGCTTTGTTATTTGTATGAGTTTTGAAGAACATACTTCTGTCAAATGGAACATCGTTATTCAATTTTTATGTTAGTCGTGCAAAGAGAAAGGAATTTGAATGCTTTAAAACATTTGACTATCTCTCAAAATCTACAGTATTCCCATATTCTCCTTGTACCTACAAGAAGATAAACAATAAGATAATTTGTACAAATGTTTATCTCAACTAACACGAAGAAGGTATAGGAATAAGAGTTTGAAAGAATGGTTAGTACAAGAGTAGAGAAAGTCATGTGAGTGTAACACATCAGATTTTTCTGTATGAAGTCGAGCTCTGAATTTGAAGGTGATTATCACGTGTATTATTCTGACTGACGCGGCCGGAGCATCACGTTTGCTCTACTTGTTCCATTGGGACAATGTTATTGCGCCATTCACAGCAGTATTTGCTTTAGCCCTACAACATGACTAGGTCATCCAGAAGTTTGTATTTATTTTTGTACTATGTACGGAAAGCGAATGTAGTAAAATGCAAAGATACCATATAACGAGGCCTTCGTAGCTTACCCTTCTTTCTTTCTCTTTACCCCTCTCCAATGACTGCGTAGGATTCATGCTGCTGGCTGTACATAGTTATAACCAGACCTCGATTTTAGATAAAAACATCATGATGTATAGAAAATAAAACTTGTGTATATACTAATTATGGTAATATATGTTCGAAAACGGTGGTCCTATACAACCTAAAAACACCGAATTTCACCTAATTTTTACCTAAGTTTACATTTTTCAATTTCTTTGCTATTTCTGCTACGGTTTACCTTAATTAAAGTGAAGCAGATAACAAAATACGTTTTCGGAAGAATATTTTGTATGCCCATGAATAAACGACACTGATAGAGAAAGCTATGTGAATGTAATATTACTGTAAAGTACATAAGAATAAAATGATCATAAAACCTGGATATATACATAGCTGTCCATACGCATAATGCTGCAAGTTGCTTCCATAATTGTACGAAAACAATGGCCTATTAAAATTGAATTGTGGTGAAACTGTTCTCTTAAGAATGCAGGTATTAAAATGTGGATAAATTGCTATATTTGAATAAGAATAGCGTTTATCATTTTATATTTAAATTGGAATGATGAGCATTGTCCGGAATTTATTTTTGCTGCTGAAAGTTTATGTTCAAGGACCGACAGGCTGCTATAGTTGCTCATGCATTCTTACACAGGGTTACATTCTACTCGTATATTTACAGCCCTGCCTTCCGATACAACACCTAACTTAATAGGCATTTAGACAAAGGTTTCAAACGTACACGATGTGTGATTAACTTCAGCTTTTAAACTTCCCAAAGATTTGAGGAAGGAGTTATGTTATTGGTCTCCATAGTAGAGCAACAGCTGTCAAGAACAAGACCACTAGTTTTAAACTCTTTAATCTTCGGCGGAATTCGCGTGCACCAGGTCGAGGATGTAAGAAGGGCTACGCAATTTCCTTTAAAGAAAACGCTTGGTCTAATCTTGAGATGAAGTTTTCCTTGAAGATGCTAGGGTAAGGGGAGTCCATAAATCACAAGAAGCTCTCCCACTCTGCCGTTAATTAAACTTTGGAAATGGGTTCAACCACCAACATCCAAAAACCTCTAATCTACATCCTAATTTACACACATTTTGTTTTGTAATGCAAACTGCTTCTTCCACCTGAGGAACGCTATGGTCTGGCTGGTAATATATCGTTTCAACATTTGCACTGAACTTGAATTAAAACCGGACACTAGGTGTAAACCTGGGCTCCTTGCCCAACGCCAGAAAAGACATACAGGTGTATATTTATTCGTGTCAAATGTTTTGGAGAGGCCCTCTCAACAAAACTTTCGAAAACGATCTATGAAAATGCGTTAGAAAATCGTTACTAACCATTCATACAAACACTTATTCCTATATCTTCTTCGTGTTAGTTGAGATAAAGATTTGCAAACATCTTATTGCTTGTTTTCTTGCACGTGCAACGGGAATATGAGAATAATAGAATAGCCTTTGAGCGATAGTTAAATCTTTTAGAGCTTTGAGACTCCCTTCTCCTTGCACGACTAACATAAAAATTGAATAACGATGTTCCATTTGACAGAAGTATGTTCTTCAAAACTCACACAAATAACAAAGCATATCTCCGAAATGGTTCACTCTGCGAAAAAAAAAAAAAAAAAAAAAAATATTTAGACATAAATTGTGTATTTTAGCAAGATCTACATTTTTGTATAGTAAGATTTGGTCTATGTCTTACGGTTTACTAGTTACGCAAAAGTCATCCAGAGTTAATACCACTACAAGGGCTATAGCCAGAAAACTCAAGATATACAGTTCATTTGCCATAAAAATATCTCAAACATATGGCATTTTAATAAAAATCGTTAGAGCCATTTTCAAGAAGATCAGAATTTTTGAAAAATTTTCCATGTAAGGGGTAGTTTAGGGTGAAGTAATTTTCTTCAAAGTCTTCATGTCGTATCCTTGAAAGACATTAAAATTAAATACCAACTTTAGTTTTTAAGCGAATTTTCATTTTTGAGTTATGCTGTGCACAGACTGACAGACAGACAGACAGACAGACAGACAGACAGACAGACAGACAGACAGACAGACAGACAGACAGACACACACACACACACACACACACACACACACACACACACACACGGACGTTTTTCTAAAAATGCTCTTTTTATTCAGGGAGCCTCAAAGTATATTTTGAGGTGAAATCTCGACATCGAATTTTTGGGTGGAATACAATACTTCCTCTACTTTACGAAACGTAGTAGAGAAAGTAAAAATTTGCCCCTTCGTTGACACCAATAACGAATAATGGCATTAAACTGTTGTCCGCTGCTTGTTTTATTGTTCTAGAGCACAAAAGGCAGAAGAAAATGTATTCTCTAAGTGAACATACACTACATGTAGTCCTTCCAAACGGGAATGTACAAGAACTTTATTCAGAGGCAGTTACATTGTTTACGAACATTCTGAAGAATTCGCTAACGCTTGGGGCACACATTGGCTCATTTTAGAAGTGTTTCGGATGTTGGGAGACCAAGAGAGGTACGAAGCAATGACCGTGAGAACGAGTTCTTCATGATGTGGACGCAAACCCATCAGATATCACAAGGCGCATTGCAGTAAGGGAAGGCGTTAGTCACATGACTATCTGGAAACTGTTTTATGAAAATCTGTATCACCTCCATGAATTTCTTAGCATGCACCTTGCCGTGTTTACTTGCGACGGTACCTTCAGTTTTCATAATACTTAAAACTGTGCCAATGAAAACCCTCATGAAGTGTACAACAGGACAGACACCAACAAGGGTTGCCCAAGGAATGGTTCATGATCACCTAATTGGTTCCTAATTCTTCTCTCCGCACCTGAATGCAGAGATGTAGATATCTACAGCTTCTCAGAAATGGGTTACACAATTTTGAAGACTTTCAAGAATATCCGCCAAAACTACACTTGGTAGTTATGATTTTCTCACAAATAGCTCTAACATTTTTTTATAAAAACACCGTATGCTTATCATAATTTCATGACAAATGAAAGACACTTACCTTTATCTTGAACTTTGTAGGAATAGCCACAGAAGTCCACTTTATTCTGAATAACGTTTGTATCACCACAAGAGATGCACAAAATCTTACTACACGAAAAATTTAGACCTCGTTAAAGCACACAATTTGTGGTCAAAGATAACCATTTCCGAGGTATTCCTTGTTATTAATTTGAATTCTTAAATACATATTTCTTAAATCGGACATCGTTATTCGTTTTCCCCCTCGGTATTGTACAAACAGAATGAATTTCAAAGCCCTCAAATAGTGATTTGAATATCGCTTAAGAGATTCCCCTGTTCCCATTGCTGATAAACGGAAATATGTAATAAAACCGTCTCTACAAATGTTTGTTTCGATTAGCATGAAGAGGATAGAAGAATAAGCTTACAACGTCTTGAAGAATGGGCATAGAAAGTCATGTGAACGTAACACATCGGATTTTCTTCTAATCTACGGATATGTTTATTCCTTGTCTCTCATTGCCATAGGGTTCAATGATAAACGTAGTAAGTAACGAAAGTAAGAAACGAAAAGTGACACTCCTGCTGTCTTGGGCGGCCAAGTTACACAACACAATGTCAAGGAGATCTCTCAGCATCCCAAACAAAGACCTGTACCAGCTAACGAGCTACCTTTGTTACGCAACTAATAGGCATTAGAACTCGTCGATGTGGCCTGCTTTTGACTTCAACAAATTCCGGGCTCTGTTTGAAATTCTGCCCTCGGATGCTGACAAACTTTATTTCACGCTAATCTGCGTCATCTCGTTTACTCCGATAGACACCAACAGAGATCATTAGGTCTGTGAGCTCCACTCTGTACCTGCGAACAGGTGAGCTTATTTATAGTAAGTGTTACAAAGGTTCCCTGATACGGGTGAGCCCAAAATAACGTAACGGTTACTGAAGTAACCGAGACAGTTACCCAATAACTTTAGGTACCAAAGTAACGAAGACCACAACTAGTTATTCCGTTAGCGGTTACCAAGTATGGGTGACATTCACTGCATGTGCATTGTTATCACTAGGACTAGGAAATTCATGCATTTGCATGTTTTTTCATAGGGGTTAAAAATGTATGCTTTTACATTATGTGCACGAATTACGGAATTTTCAGTTATTTGGACATGATTTTATGGTGCATATAACACATTTTCTTGATATTTTATAAATGCATATTATTTCAATACTATAGCCCCTATATTGCATATTTCAATGATTTTTATGGCTTTTTATTGCTTTTTTCTATCTTGATAATATTTTTCATACTGCACATGATGATGCAATTCACGAAGATTTCAATATTATTGCCCCTATATTGCATATTTTAATGATTTTTATGCTTTTTTTTATTTTTTCATCTGTATAATATTTTTCATATTGGTAGCATTTCTGAGATAATGGTTCTTTCCCATTGGTAGATAGATTTGTGTCCAGTACGAAGAGAATTTTTGTTAAATCTCCTAAAAGAGTTAAGTTATTTAGATCAACAGCACCTAATATCTGACTTCTTCCTGCACCAGTGTTAATCGATGGAGAACATGGATCGATGCAGTTTTATATTATGCTGAGCACATAGAAATAGCCGAAGAGGTTGTTAATTTATTGGACTTGAAAGATGCTTCATCAGTAGAAACTGTGCAAAATATTCTGTCAAGCACTGGGTTAAAAGAGGATCTTAGTTTCATATCTGCCCATTTTTCTGTCTTACCAATAGCCATAACGGCATTGGAAGCTGTAGGATTTCCTTTGCATGAATGACTTACTGTCTTTGAAAAACAATATGTGATCTAAGTTTGGTTCCTGATAGCATAGGACAAAAAGTGAAAGAGAAAGTGAATTATGTAATTTCAAAAAATTCTGGTTATAAACAGATGCGCGATATTCGAAACATCCTTGAAAGAAAACCATCTGTCACACCAAGAGACTTGACTCTCTCTGTGAAGCAGATAACATCATTTAAATATGCCCCGATAACATCTTGTGACGTGAAGAGAAGTTTTTCACGTTACAAAAGTGTTTTGCGAGACAAAAGACAGACTTTACAGTTGAAAATTTGTGCAAAGTGTTGGTTGTGAACTGCAATACAGCAGTTAATACTAGCAGCGGGACCACTTCTGGTTCAACCTCTAAGGAATAAGGTAACTTGATTATTTATACTAACTCGTCTTGCCTACCGCCAAAGGACATTATTTGTTTTAGTTAAATAGTGCATATTTCTTGGAATATTTTAAATTTTTAAGAGCATATTTGCATGCATATTTCAGTGTTTTTTAGGGCATGAACTTCCGAGCCCTAGTTGTCACTTATAGGAACTAGTTATCTTAATTCGTTATGCAGTATTGATATGCTCTGCAAGAGATCGTGAGTGACACTGTGGGTCTAACATACCATCTGGCGAGAAAACTGCCTATGTAACCAACTGACACTGTAACTGTCTGCATATTTTGTCATGTTAGACAATAATGTATGTTTGGTCGTTAATGTTTCTCTTCTCTACCACCACCGCCTTTCAATCCCTCGTTACCATTTGTTAACGACCCTGTCAACTGAGGCTGTCGTTTTTCCTTTTTCTTTCTTTCTTTTTCGCTTTTAACGTCTTTTAACCACTTAGTTCATATCAGACGATGCACAAAATGGGTAAAATGGTGCTCAAATGAGTCCAGGGTGCATAGAGCTTAGAGTTATCCGACATTCATCTTTCCGAGTAAGAGAAAACTCTGAAAAAACCAGTTACCGTTTGTTTACATTTACACTTTGTATTACGGCAATTGCTTTCTCCTTTCTTTTATATTGTTTAACGTCGCTTTAACGTCTTGGTGATACTGCGATGGTTACTGTTGGTTCGCCTGAGTCAACGTATATCAAACGAATAGCCTTAGCTGTGTAGTGTTCAGTTTTGGCGGAATGTGCAATTTGGCATCATGGATCTTTGTGTAAGCCCGTAGTTATTGTGGGGACAGATATGGATTTAATAGCATAGTGGCTTTCCTGTACAGCCATGCAAAAAACTATTGGGCGTATTAGCAGAGCACAATATTTGCAAGTCCTACGTCGTGTTGCTGCGTGGTTTACAAAATGGATATTTCCAACATGCAGCTGAGTTTATTGATAGTCTCTGTTATATGTTTTGTCATCTGCTGGACACAGAAATAGGCTGTGTCCGACAGACGATAACATATGGAACAGAGTTCATCAATATACCCAGCTGCATGTTGGAAATATCCATTTTGTAAACCACGCAGCAACACGACGTGGGACTTGCAAATATTGTGCGCCCAATATTTTTTTTTCCATATGCACGATTTATTTTGCATAAAATAATATTTTCTACTTCCAAGCTACCAAGTTCTTTGGAAAAGACAAATTCTGCGACCATCAGTTTATATAAAATATAGGTTCTCCAATTTGTAACGTTAGTGATTTTCTCTCTTTATGCAATTATTTAGAATGCCCCACCAAAGAACTTGGTTACAACATAAACACAAAGGAAAGAAAACAATTTTTTCTTACCTGAGGTTTGGCTTCCATAAAATTCAGTGGGTACATTTGTAGAATTAGAATAAAGGTTGTTGAGCAGTTGTGACACTGTTTATTCAGATTTGGACACTGTTTCATTACTTACACATCTGCAGTAATTTAAATAAATGCCAATTAAAGAAACAAATAAGACAGAGATCCTTGGTCGCTTTGTGGAATATACGTTCTATTTGTTTAAGTGTTACATCATGCCATTTAAGTATATTCCTTGGAATAAAATGTAACCAGGGTTTGCTTTTGTACTAGCAACCGTTATTGCAGCAACTATTTTCTACTCCATGGCATTCTGAAGTAAAAGCCAATGCCCTCTTCGCAAGCATGTTCCAATGTGTTCGTATTCAAGTACACAAAACGAATTTAGTAAAATGCACTGTTTGGGATCATCTCTGAGTTTCTTATTGTCTTACGGGGTCTCGTAAGGGGTGAAGCATAACTGCTGACAGTTGCAATAAGGGGTTAGAGGCGTGGCGCTGTAATGAAGACAAAGAAAGGTGGGGTTGAAGGATAGATCCACCTGGCTTCGTAGAAAAGCCACGTAAATATAATGCAATATTATGTTGAAAAATATAAAAACGTTTCATCCTACAAATTCTCCCAGTGTTTATACTGGAATAAAAATTCCTATCGAAACAGCTCTAAACTATTTGTCTATTATATTATATAATTATAGTGTTTCTGCTTTCGAATGTGAAGTTCACTTCCAATGCCTATGCAATACACCGCCTTTCTTGGGTGGCATTAAACTTAAAATTTCTGTGGCTTTGCACAGTTTGTGAAATTTCTGGAATTCCGTTACCAGCTTGCCACAGACCAATAATCTGGCCACATGTAGCTTCTGATGGTGTGAAACAAGCAACAGCTGTAACTTAATGACTAATGATTTGAGCCATCAAACTAATCAATACTTTCCTTTCACGCCGAAGTGTCATTGGTTATAACATAACTTAGTAGGTGAGCTACCAAAAGAATGAATTTGTGCACGGTTTGCCTATACAACAAACGGAACACGCTGACGCATCAGTTTCGGATGTAAACAAAACCGCTATCGTGCCTTCTTCGAGTTGTATAGTCAACACACTATGAAAAGTGGAGCACTGCAATATATTTTATTTGCTAATACACTGTTCTAATGTGCATCAATGTTTCATCATAAAGTTTGGTTACGTAATAACGATGGAGGGTGGACTCACTGGGGATGTACTATTGCGTATACTTTCCAAGAAATTCCCTGAGCTCTTTATTATTTAATTTATTTAATGGCATATTGGCACTGACCATTCCACCCAAATGTACGCGAAACGTAGAATGACTGTCTTGATTAATTTCAAATGTTGAAGTCACTGGTTTCTTGCAGTTTAATTTAGGAAATTTTCACTGTGTGTTAGAACTGCAGTGTCTTATAATACATTTTTACTTTAGTAAGTAGAAGGAAGTATGGTATTCCACCCAAAAATTCAATGTGCAGATTTCACTGGAAATGTGTTTTGATACCCCATGAATTTTAAAGAAAATAGCTTCACCCTAAACTACCCTTTACATGGAAAATTTTTCGAAAATTGATATTTTCTTGAAAATGGCTCCAACCATTTTGATTAAAATGCCGTAGGTATGTTTAAGATATTTGTATGACAAATGAAATGTATATTTTGAATTTTCTGGCTCTAGCCTATGTAGTCCTGTTTATTCTGGATTACTTTTGAATTAACTCGTAAACCGTAAGAGACAAAAGACAAAATCTTACTATACAAAAAATGTAGATCTCGCTAAAATACAAAATTTGTCTTTTTTTTTTGTAGAGTGAACCATTTCGGAGATATTCCTTGTTATTTGTTTCAGTTTCGGAAATCTTAAAACTTTGGTGAAATGGAACGTCGTTCATTTTTATATGTTAAACGTACAAAGAGAACGGGATCTCTAGGCTTTAAAAGATCTGACTATCGCTCAAACCTACTGTATTCTAATATTCCTCTTACTCCTACAAATAGTTTAACCTAATCTTGACTGAATTACCAACGAAAATATCACTACCAACCTCTTGAACTATGTCGCCCAATTTTTTTAAATTATTTTTATGCGGTTTTAAGTTCCTTTTTTAATTTATTCTTGTTTTGGAATATTGAGTATTATTAGTTGGACCATTAGTTTTAAATAAAATATTGAATCCAAATTCCAATCTTAGGTTTAGAAAAATAATTCGACAACTTTACCATTTTCTCCTGCCAATAGCATAAATCGATCACATATTTAGTGTGTATACACAATAGCAACATCACAGACATAACTTCAAAGGTCTACAGCTAGACAAGAGAGCATATTTTGACGCAACAATGTCGTCACATACACTATCCAGTAGCATGAATACTGCCCAGTCATTGGAGAGGGTTAAAGAAAGGGAAAGAAGGGGAAGCTACGAAGGCCTCGTTAAATGAGCATGATACCCTTGCATTTTGCTAAATTCGCTTTCTGCACAACCCTTTGCATGTCCTTTTTAATTGTTTATAATTTACCAAATTAAATTAGAAGCGTTTTATAGGCTCGTGTCCGTCAGAACGAATTGCTCTTCTCAACGTGATAAAATTTACAAAATTGGTTGAATGGTTTTAGAGGTTACCCTACACACAGACAAAGACTAGTTGTTTCTCATACAATACCGATTCCATTTACATTGAAAATCTTAATACATGCGAATCGTGATTTCGAACTGCCCTTCAGCTGACCCCCAAATTTAATGAGCATTTGAAAATCGCTCGCTGCGTTAAAACGAGCATTTCATGCCTATAAAATATGCATGTATTAATGCACGATCAAGCCAAAATAAATTAAAATATGCACTTTGATTTTCATTCACGTTTGATGCAACACGTGAAGCAGATGCGACATGGTGGTTGACTGTAAATTGTTTAGTACATTTCAATTACCAAGATATCATTAAAAACGGATACAATTTAATTAGGTTAAAGACTTGTAATGCTTTACAAAGAACTGCGGCAGAAAATATTCCGAAATGGAACCGCAGTGTTTACTTATCTCTTTACTGCAGAATACAATATCGCCATTGATCTAATAAAATCCTTCCATTTAATCCACCGTGTACACTTTTGAAAATTTTAATTGGAGGCATATCCAAAAGTACACTTGTGTAAGGTTTAATTGGAAGCATATTAGAACACCATTAACATACGCAAACAACGCTTATGAGGTTCATAAACAAGAATCATTTCAATTTTAGGAGAATCTAAATTGCTATTTATTAGTATTGGAAAAGGGAAGAGAGGAGCAGAGAGTGGAAAGGGGTAGAGCGGGAGGAGGGGGAAGGAGGGAGAAGGAGGAGGGTGGGGAAAGAGGGACAAAAGGCCTACCGCCCGGCCGCTGCTTCTCCCATCTCTGTCTACCATAGGCATCTTGAGTGACGTGCAGTACTGGAGGTTGGGACGTGGTCAGGGTCCCGGTCCTTCCCAGTTCGACATCAGCCTGCCTCCCTGAAATAGCAAACCTTTCACCTAAATTATTTTGCACAGATTCCTTAAGCCCCCTAAATTTCTTCTGTATTATTCTCAAAATATCCGACGTATAAAGGAAGTATATGGCAGCAATCTCTAGAGGGTCATCGGTAAAGTGTAGCGAAAGTGAACTTCCGTCCAAAGATTTATCATCATCATCATCATCATCATCATCATCAATCACCATGATCAACATCAACATTACCATCACCATATACTTTCAATCCTGATTCCTGAAATTATATCAGTATGTGTACCCAAAAGCACTAAAACATGCATTTAAATTGAATACAATGTATATTGTATGCGTGATTAAGTCAAGCATTCCTCAGATACGCCCTTTGAGTGCTTTAATCCCCCCACCAAAAGCCAAAAGATGAAAATATGCATGGGAAAAGCACATATAATTAGAACCAGAAGGGAATAAAATGGATACGCACTAAGATTGACCCGTAGGTCCTATGTTAATAAAAACCCATGCATTTGCATGGAATTCTTGTATTTATTATGACAAACCTAAGAATGCTTTATATTATTAAGGTACCAACAGAAAAACTCTAATTTTAGGTACCAAAATAAATAAATTTAGATTACAAGAAGTTGAGCATTTGTATTTATGAAGCACCTCCACCTCTAAATGAAAACGAATGAATGAAAATACACTTTACTTACAGATGTATTTATTGAGTTTCAAACACCCAGCATTTGGTCACTTACCTGAAACAAACAAAACGGCATATTAATGTGAATAGTAGTTACATTTGTTTACAATAGCGAGTGAGTGTGTGGTGTTTAAGGGCCCGTCGACAACTGGGTCATTATGGTCCGTATATTTACAATAGAGTGCCACTGATAGGATTGAAGAATTTGTCACAAACGAGAGATATTTAGAGACTGTGAAAAAATACTTCACAAATATGTGTAACACTCACATTACTTTATTTGCCATCAAGAAGGACAATATAGATGATGTAGCAAGGGTTTTTTAAACAAGCTTGGTTTACGATGTAGGAAACTTTGCACGACAGCTTATCAATACCTTAGTGTAATTCCTGACAATACAAACATTTTAATTCTAATGTACCACACTCGTACGACTTTCTGTAACCACTTCAACTTCACATAATCTGTTATAGATAAAGTACGAAATTAGAAGGTACATAGTTCCTCCAATCCATTATCTGCTATGGTACGCTGTTGTCGGTAAACGCCACTATGCGAAAGAAAGCGAGAGGAAATATGCATGGGCGCTCTACAGGTAAACAGCAGCAAAGACGATGAAAGATGCGGTGGATTCGCAAATCAGCTGGACCGCCCCGCGATGCTACATACCAAGCGAGGAACGCCGCATCCTCCGCAGAAGTACACGTAAACGACCGGCAAGTCATGAGTACGGAACACTAACTACTGTACTGTACTTACACTAGACTTACCAGCATCACAATAGATGTTGAAATTGATGCGATTCAACGTGAGTATGGACTATAGGAAGTGAGAGGGGTCAGTCTGTCACATGATCACACCACAGAGGAGGCCAGGTACAGTCGACGTACGAATGCTGTAGATACCCTGTTGCATAATTTATATTCAATGCTGTCACCATTTATAGTAAAAGATTCACTTCCAGATTGTTCAACAGGTTCAGCAATACGTGAATATTTCGATTTTAATGCTGCGGACATTTTACTCTGTGGGCACATTCGAGGGACACTATGCACTGTAGGCAGTGAGCCGAATTGTGTTTTGTGCTGTCACTGTACTCGTGCAATGACGTCACGCTTGCCCATGTGAAGGTAACTTGCGATCGCCTCATTTCGCGATAGCTGTATAAAGGTTCGAACCCTACTGATGATATATAGAATCTGCTGGAATGAGATGGCGAGGGAAACCGGAGAACCCGGAGGAAACCCGCCCCTGCGTAGCTTTGTCCACCACAAATCCTATATACGGTAGCTTAGGATCGAACCACGGCCGTTTTGGTGAGAGGCGAATGGTCTAACCACTCAGCCGTGGCACGACCACGGATTCGATGTTTAGTTTGAAATCATTTCTGGGCAAAAATATATCTTGAACAACTTAAAGCGATAAATCATATTCTATTTCCTTTCCTTCTTTTAGATATTTTTTATTTCTTTTTCGTATAAACACAAGGCATGTTTGTGAAATGCAATAGCTAGAGAAAATTGCGAGAGATCTTATTTTAATTGTATATCAGATTTAAGCTTCTGTAATAGCATCATGATTGAGCATCATTTAAACTGAACACAAATATTCTAAGCAAAACAAAGCAAAGTTACGAAATGAAGTATGAACTATTTTGTCCTACATAAGCAGGTGATCTGCAAGACCTCAATATAGTCTTGCACACTTCAGCACAACGTATTGCTGTTTAAGCCTAAATGCAGGCGAATATTTAACGGTAAAGTCCGTGACAGGAAGAGAAATACAGCTCATCTCTCCACTGGAAGTGACAGTTCTGGAAAAAGCCGCATTTACATGCAAAGCACAACTACACCTTTCTGGCACAGTCCCATCCATAGTGTTTAAATTTAAAATGTTTGCATAATTGAAACTGAATCGTTGCAGGTTTATTTTCGCGAGATGGAAACGGTCCAGATCTTACAGCTTGTCATTGTTTTGACAGGGTAGAGTCTGCACTGCCACATTCAGGAAATTTAGGTCTGGCACATTCTTAGAAACCATTCTGGTATTTTGTGACATTACAATAACATGCTTTAGTGTTTTGGAGAGCTACATTGATTTTAACTAAGACTGGATTTTTAAGATGAATATCGTACCAGGCAGACCTGGTGCACCCGATACTTACAAATAACCTATACTGGGTAGATATGCAACATGCAGTGCTACAATGTTTGTCTCGAAGGCTTAAAGCTGGTCCAAAATACGTCGTATCAAATTTGCTCACAATTACGGGAAACGAGAGGGAGATCTTTAACCTTTTACTTTCTCTACTAAGTATAGTATTCCAACCAAAAATTCGATTTCCAGATTTGACCAGAAATATGTTTCGGGGCCTCCTGAATCCAAAAGAAGCATTTTTAAAAAAAGGTAAGTGTGTGTATGTCAACTTGCCAGTCTGTGGACAGCATAACTCAAAAACGAAAACTCCATTAAAAACCAAAGTTGGTATTTAACTTTAGTATATTTCAAGGATGCCACACAAAAATTTTGAATAAAATTGCTCCACCCTAAACTACCCTTTACATGGAAAATCTTTCGAAAATTTTGTTTCCTTGAAAATGGCTCTAACGAGTTTGATTAAATAACATATCTAAGATATTTTTATGGCAAATGAAAGGTATATTTTGAATTTTTTGGTTATAGCCTATGTAGTCCTGTTTACTCTGGATGACTTCTGTATAACTCGTAAACCATAAAAGATAGACCAAATCTTGCGATACAACAAATGTAGATCACGTTGTCCAAATGAATTTTTTAAGGACTAAACCATTTCGCAGATATTCCTCATTATTTGTGTGAGTTTTGCAAAACGTATACTTTCTACAACTGAAACATCGTTATTCATTTTTTTATATCTTAGTCGTGTAAAGAGAACGAAATTTCAAAGTTTTAAAATATTTGACTATCGCTTAAAGCCTACTGTATTCCCATATTCCCCTTGCGCCTGCAAGGAAATAAGCAATAAAATAATTTCTACAAACATTTATCTCTACCAGCATGAAGAAGATAGAGGAATAAGAGTTTGTAAAAATGGTTAGTACAAAAGTACAGAAAGTCATGTGAGTGCAACGCATCAGATTTTTTGTTTTGTGTCCGTTGTAATTGCTATATAATACTTCTCTGCTCCAATTCTTTTATTAACAGTTTCTTTGCTTCTTAATCCTCTAACGGTGTTTGTTTATGTACTGACCTAGTGAAAGCGACAACCACACAATCTGCAGTGTTGCCACCTTGTTTTCCACAAAACTAAAATATCTCTGTAGGAAACGGTCAAAGACAAAAACGTAAAATACAAAATGTGTTCCAAATAACGAGATCTATCATTGGTTTGAGTTAATTTAATGACTTCCCTTCCACCCTGTATATTCTGACTTGATAAGCAACTAATGAAGCTCACAGCACCCAAGTTATATTTTGTTGTTATGGAGAAAGCTGAGAATTTTTGTTCTGTGACAGCATGATCTATTTTCATTTATTAAACATATTCTAATCCGCCACTGGTCCTTATTCACTCCTATGCATGCATCAGTTTAAACCAATCCCGAAGATACATAACCAAGCGGAGCAACGCCGATTTTGTCCACCCTTACTCTATAACCACCTCCGTTCACTTGAACACGCTGGGTCCGGAAAAGCACCTAACAGGTCTATGCGTTATGACCTTGACACCGCTGCGGTAAGTTATGTTCGGCTTCATTTGTTTACAGCAAAACGTTGGCATGATTAAGAAAGCCAATAGGACCGTAAGCCACGCAAGAAATATGACAATAAAATTTTCAATTCATGAAACAAAGTTTTCTCCTTCTTAGCTTGCAGCTACTTGTGTTACCGGCAGCACACAAAAGATAACATGATATCCAAACAAAAGCATTATTTTACAACTACTTCCAGCAGATAGCAGCACGTCGTTGTCTGAATACAAGTGTCTCTTATTAGGAGACTATCTCTTATTTGGATACTTTACCTTACTTTACTTTATTTATCTGTGTATGTAATCGTCTTGGATAATAATGCAATAAAAATAACAATGAAGCTGTAAGCTTTATGAGAAAATACCAGCAGGAGCTCTTCACTGTAACAAAGTTCCTGAAGCGACGCTATCTTGTCAATCTGATGCAGACGCTACAAAAGATTCCTAATGAAGCAAGTGCAGCAGCACAAGTTAGGAAAGTTTCACCAAGTTTTGTCTTCCTAAGTAACTTTCTCGCCACATCCAAAGAGAAGTAAACATCCATAACGCCAAGAACTTCGCTATTATTTGACTTCACGTCATTCATACTGAACTTCACAACTTCCGGTCCAAGTTCACGACTTTAGTCTTGATAAAAATTGCGCGGGTGCCAAAATCCTTCATATTATTAATAGCTGGGGGGGGGGGGAGAGATCTGCTTAGGTTATTAATGACATGCAACTGTTGAAGCAAATGGTGCTTATGCAGTTGTGTAATTATTATTTGTCAACCATTTCATTAGCCTTTGTGATGTTAAAAACGTTAGAGAAAAATTCTTGCATTCACATCTCTTTCTCTGCTCACTTTTCTGCAATTTAATTTTGCTTTCTCTACTACATACTTGTTCGTCTTCTTAGTACGGTAGTAGCGCTGCTGCTTACCAAGCGGGACACCCGGGATCGATTCCCGGTACAGGCGTGGGGATTCTTTCCCGTTGGGCGACCTGATCCGCGGTACACTCAGCCTCGTTAGGTCCCTGAGGAGCTATTTGATTCAGAAGTAGCGATTGTTGGTAGAGAAAATCGCGTCACCGGCCGGGAGGGACCGGGGCGTTGACCACGTCCCACCCTCCAGTACTGCACCCTACTCATGATGCCTGTTGTGCGCGGAGGTGGGGGACGCAAGTATCGGGCGGTAGTCAGACCCGTAGAGGGCTGTTATGCCTCGGGATTTATTATTATTGTTGTTATTATTACTATTATTACTATTAATATTATAAATTATTACTATTAATATTATTAATTATTACTATTCATATTATTAATTATTATTATTAATACTATTAATATTATTATATTACTATTACTATTATTATTTATAATACTATTATTATTAATAATAATATTATTACTATTATTACTATTATTATTATTATTATATTATTATTATTATTATTATTATTATTATTATTATTATTATTATTATTATTATTATTATTATTATTATTATTATTATTACATTAAATAGCGAAAATTTGTACCTCACACAGAATGTTTTTCCATGTAAAGGGCAGTTTAGGGGAGGGGGGGGGGAGGGAATTCCTTGAAAACGTTATCTCAACCTTGGCACATGACGAACTTAAATGTATCCGAGTTTTCGTTTGAGTTATGCTGTTCACATACATACGCACGCACGGATAATTTTTTACCATTTCTTTCCCTTCCTTTTTAGGGGACTTCGAATGACTCAATAACAACTTGCGGCGGGGGGCTTAGCACTTCAACCGAGAGGTGATCTTTTGTGCCTATGACCTTAATGGGGCACCCCCGGAAGGATGGATCCGAAGGGCGGCAGGAACGTTGCCACGATAGAGCAGGTGGAAGGGTCCCTACATTTTCCCAGTTAGAAGCACCCGGCAGAGGCTGTCTTAGTTCCCCTGCCCCCTTGGGCTTGTACAATCCAATGAGCGGCCCGGAAACCAGTGGCTCACCGCCCAATCCGGGGGACGAGATTTCAGAGTGCATTTGTTACCCCTGCCGTGACGATCGCCGACACTTCCAACCCTGAAAGAAACCTAACCGGATGAAGGGTGAAATTATTTATGTAACGAAATGGAGGGACAGGAAATTCGGAGGATATGGAAATTCTTCCCAGTATTCGCCTGGCGACCTGGGGAACCTCCGAAAAAAATGGGTCAGGAAGGTCGGTCACGGGGATCGAACCCGCGACCTTCAGAATGCCACTCACTGAGGTTACTGAAACGCTATTTCGTTCGTTAAGAAAATGACAAAAGCGGAGGAAATCCATCTATATAATACTTACTGGGGTAGACGACTTGAGAGACTCGAAACGTTTTCTTAAAATAGAGCAAAGATCGCCTAAAGGAGTTCCTTTAACGACAGTAGTCAGAGGAGAAATAAAACTGAGACAACCAAGTAAAGAAATAGAAAAGACTGTCGTGTACATCCACAGCCGCAAGACAAACTGCAAGGGAAACTTAAATGCATTTGAAATTGTGCGCTATAACTAGAACAATCCACACCAAAATTCCGTATTGAGATTTCACGGGAAATATATGTTCTGAGGCCTCGTGGGCCTGAACGCTCAGAAAGAAAAATCTAATCTAATGTACTTCACAAATATGACTTTCTCTGCTCTTGTACTAACCATTCTTAGAAACTCTTAGTCCTTTATCCTCGTGTTAGTTGAAATAAACATTTGTACAAATTATCTTATTTCCTTGTAGGTACAAGGGGAATATGGGTACACAAGGTTTGATTTTCCGTTCCCTTTGCACGGTTAACATACAAAAAATTAATCACGTTCTTCCATTTGACGAAAGTTTTTTTCCAAAACTCACACACATAACAAGAAATATCTCCAAAATGGTTCACTCTACAAAACGGTTTATTTGGACATAATGTGTGTTTTCTCAACCTCTAAAGTTTTATTTAGCAAAATTTGGTCCAGTTAAGTAAAAGTCATCTAGAATATAGAGGACTAGATAGGCAATAGCCAGAAAATTATTTATTCAAAATCGTTAGTCATTTTTGAGAAAATCACAGTTTAGCTCTGTGTGTCTGTGTGCCTGTGTGTGTATCTGTCAGTCTATGGACAGCATAACTCCAAAACGAAAAGTCGGTTAAAAGGCCATAGTTGATATTTCAGTTTAATGTATTTCAAGGATGCGACAAAAAAGATTTTGAAGAAAATAGCCTCACCATAAACTACCGTTTACATGGAAAATTTTTCGAAAATTTTGATTTTCTTGAAAACCGCTCAAACGATTTTGATTAAAATGTCATATGTTTGAGACATTTTTATGACAAATGAAATGTATATCTTGAATTTTCTGACTATAGCCCCTGTAGTCCTATTTACTCTGGACGACTTTTGCATAACTGGTAAACCGTTAGAGATAGACCAAATCATACTATACAAAAGGTGTAGTTCTTGCTAAAATACACAATTTATGTCTCAATAAATTTTCTTGTAGGCTGAAGTCGGTCTGGGTGTCTCAGTTGGTTAGACGCTGGCCTAGTGATCCCAAGGTCGCGGGTTCAAACCCGGTGCAGGCCGATGGTTTTTAAGTGTGCTTAAAAACGACAGCTCCATGTCAGTAGATTTACTGGCATGTAAAAGAACTCCTGCGGGACAAAATTCCGGCACACCGGCGACGCTGATGTGATCCTGGCAGTTGACAGCGTCGTTAAACAAGAAAATAATTTTGTAGGGTGAAGCATTTCGGAGATATTTCTTGTTATGTGTGTGAGTTTCGGAAAACTTAAAAACTTTCCTGAAATGGAACATCGTTGTTCATTTTTTTATTTAAGTGTGCAAAGAGAACGGAATCTCAAAGCTTTAAAACATTTGACTATTGCACAAAGCCTACTGTATTCTAATATTCCCCTTGCACCTACAAGGGAATAGGCAATAAGATAATTTGTACAAATGTTTATCTCAACTAACACGAAGAAGATAGGAATAAGAGTTTGTAAGAATGGTTAGTACAAGAGTAGAGAAAGTCTTGTGAGTGCAGCACATCAGCTTTTTATTCTTGGACTTGCAAAGAAGACGGAATTTCAAAGGCATTGCAGAGCTATCAGCTCTTAAAACATTTCACTATCGCTTAAAGCCTACTTTATTGCCATATTCCCCTTGTACTTACAAGATAACTAGCAATAAGGTACTTTCTGAAAATGCTTACGTCTATTAAAATGAAGTAGATAGAGAAATAAGCATTTGCGGGAATATTGTGTATAGTTAAGACTGAGTATAGCTCTACATACCGGGTGGAAGGGAAGTCATTACATTATTTTAAACCAGTGATAGATCTGGATATTTGGAACACATTTTGTATCTTATGTTTTTGTCTCTGACCATTTCCTACGGAGATATTTTAGTTTTGTCGAAAAAAAGCTAGCAACATTGCAGATTGTGTGAGTGTGACTTTCACTAGCTCAGTACATAAACAAACACAGTAACGGTGCGTCTTGAGAACACAAGCAAATACCCTGCCTTGTCCTTCCGTGTTTATTGTCCGAATGTAGGCCAATCACAAGCGTTAGCTCTCAAAACATTACACGAAAGCGAAAGTGCCCGACTTGTTTACATCCACTAACCAGATCAATTACCTGACCAGCCTCAACGCAACGTTGTCGACTTACTTGACGTCTGAAGGAGCTGCTCGGAGTATTCCTTCAGGTCTTTTAAGTGATTCATTATTTCGAAACCCTGTGTGATGTCCCATAATTACTACCGAAGCTATGTCAGAAATAAGTTGCTCTACGCATCTTGCAAGTAACAAACTGCTATCTTCGTACGCTTTACGTATCCAATTTGGATCAAAAACCATTTATTTATTACAAATCGGCTGGTCAAAGAACAAAATGCCGTTAGACTTTTTTGTTTGTAACGCTTCTATGAAGCACATATTAGAAAGAACGGAATGACTGCTCTTCCACCCTGTATATTTGTGAACAGTTTCTCCAAATTGAACTATATTAAAAGTCTGTAACACAATATGTTACGCGACGATCACTTGGTGTATCTTCTAAGACTTTGTCGCCAAATATTGATAGACTTCTTAAACGTAAGCATTATCAAAGAAGTCACTTATGTTTATCACATAAGCTTTGAAAGTACTTTCGTAAATCAAACACAATGTACATGTAACCAACCAGCCACTGCAACACAATGCACGAGCAAGTGATAGTCCACATAAAGTAGAAGGTACCACGTTGGACCTAAATAGAAATTGGAGTAAGTATAGTTGGTCTTAGGTTTTAAAGCTTAAGAAAGAAAAACAATGAGTTAAAAGTTTGCGCTGTTTTTGCCAGAGCGAGAAGTTTCCAAACAACCCTCGGAGGCATTATTTGCAAATTAAAGAGTTTTGCCGTGTGGTTGCGTTTCTGAGTCAGTCGGGCGGGCGTATTAGCTATTTGCCCAAGTAGTTAACTGCTATGTGACCTAGGCGCAGCGGTCGCACTAAGCTGTGTAACTTTGTGATAACTCAATAGGGACACAGCTGCTCTGTATCCAGCAGCAGTGTCTGTCTGCCTGCCTGCCGCCTTTGCGTTTGAGGAAGTTGTCAAAGGCTTGGCAACAGACTCTGTTTACAAACACCACTTTGAGACGTCCTATCTTTACTGTAAAGGCAGCATTCAAAATGAAACTCGGCGGCTAGATTCACCACGTATGTACGTAGCCTTGGCACATTTCATTAATTAATTCCTCTGCTTTTCATCTTAGCTTCCTCTAACCTCTAATTAATACTTTTCGTTTCCAGGTCTCTCTGGGAAGCTTTCAAGTCAGGATTTTCTGTTTGGGGTTGTAGTGTATTTAAATTAATTAGTAACCACATAATACACATCGATGCTGCGCCAAATTCTTTCTTTTTCTCTCTTGGGGAGAGACTTAACTTAAGGTAGATTTAACTAATAAGTCATAATCGAGCTTGCTTTCCTTGGACCGAGGTTTCCAGGGTCGATATAATAATGCTACGGTCCAATATACAGGATGATACAAAAATACGATTACAAAGTTTGGGGGCGGGTTTCCCAGGTCGATACACTGATGCTGGGGTCCAATATACAGGGTGATTCAAAAATACTATTACAAAGTTTGGGCGCGAGTTTCCCAGGTCGATACACTAATGTCCAATATACAGAGTGATTCAAAAATAATATTACAAAGTTTGGGGGCGGGTTTCTCAGGTCGATACACTGATGTCCAATATACAGGGTGATTAAAAATACGATTACACAGTTTGGGGGCGGGTTTCCCAGGTCGATACACTGATGTTGGGGTCCAATATACATGATTCAAAAATAATATTACAAAGTTTGGGCGCGAGTTTCCCAGGTCGATACACTAATGTCCAATATACAGGGTGATTAAAAATACAATTACACAGTTTGGGGGCGGGTTTCCCAGGTCGATACACTGATGTTGGGGTCCAATATACAGGATGATTCAAAAATACTATTACAAAGTTTGGGGTTGGGTTTTCCAGGTCGATACGCTAATACTGAGGTCCAATATACAGGATGGTACAAAAACACTATTACAATCTAGTTTTTGGCATTGCCAGCTTGTTACCAAGTGTTTAACATATGAACTCACATCAGATACTCAATTGTACTGTTCATACAACTACAAACGCCTGCACTCGTCGCAACCTGTCAAACACTCCCCGACGTTGCAGCATGTATACAGTTGAAATGTTGAAGACAGACTAAGAGATACACTTTTAGTTAACTCTCTACATGTAAACAAATGATAAATGTAAACAGGTAACTATGGTAACACATCACCATCTACGTGAGATACAATGACTCACACCTATGAGCGAATACATAGATAAATGAAGTTCTTGGACTGGTCCTAGAAAGTCACTGAACGTAAACTTTCATTAATAAATTTATAGATTAATAACGTGAAAGCAAAACAATTTGGGATGTATGTTTATATGAACTGTTTTTTCTTGCTTCAGTGTAAGAAATCCATTCTAAAACTTTGTAAAAGGAATTTTTAATCATGCTCTATACTACCCTAATTTCCTGTCGCTCGTTTCCTGCAGGGCAACAGGCTAAACGCTATGGGCAGTGGACGTATTTTGGTATGGGAATAGATTCTTTCATGATAAGAAAGTTCTGCCCGAAAATCCAGGGGCATTGATTTTTACTTTCTCTACTGGTAAGTAGGGGAAGTATTGTATTCCACCCAAAAATTCGATGTCGAGATTTCACCGGAAATAATTATATGTTTTGAGACCTCATGAGTAAAAAAAAAAAAAAAAAAAAAAAAAAAAATTAGAAAAAGGTCCGTGTGTATGTCTGTGTCTGTCAGTCTATGGACAACATAACTAAAAAATGAAAAGTCGGTTAAAATCCAAAGTTCGTATTTGAGTTTGTCTTTCAAGGATGCGATACGAAGATTTAGAAGAAAATAGCCCCACCCTAAACTACTCTTTACATGGAAAAATTTTCGAAAATTTTGATTTTCTTGAAAATGGCTCTAACGATTTTGATTAAAATGTCATATATGTTTGACATATTTTTATGGTAAATGAAATGTATATCTTGAATTTTCTGGCTATAGCCCCTGTAGTCGTATTTACTCTGGACCACTTTTGCATAACTTGTAAACCGTTAGAGATAGACTAAATCATAATATACAAAAAATGTAGATCTTGCTAAAATACACAATTTATGTCTGAATAAACTTCTGCTGTACGGTGAACCATTTCGGAGACATTCCTTGTTATGTGAATGAGTTTCGGCAAACCTAAAAACTTTCGTAAAATGGAACGTCGTTGTTCATTTTTTTATATGTTAAGTTTGCAAAGAGAACGGAATCTCAAAGCTTTAAAAGATTTGACTATCGCACAAAGCCTACTGTATTCTAATATTCCCCTTGTACCTACAAGGAAATAAGCAATAAGATAATTTGTACAAATGTTTATCTTAACTAACACGAAGAAGATATAGGAATAAGAGTTTGTAAGAATGGTTAGTACAAGAGTAGAGAAAGTCATGTGAGTGCAACACATCAGATTTTTTTATTTATGGAAGCTCTTTAACTATTACAGTTCTCAGCGTCCCATGCTACAATGAACGTGAGAGGCCATTAATTTTGCTCAGAAGCCTTTCAATGAGACTTGAGGTTCTTTTTACGTGGCGTAAATCTACGACCCACCGACTTCACTTCCCTTTTACACAGGCGTCACCCTCCGTTACGTTTCCAACTACGACCTTCGGAACCCTAGACCACGGAGGACCACATGGGGGAGGGCATCGAAGGCCGGGGATGCTTAATCTGAAAACGTTAGGCACCTCGAGGCACCGCGACTGCCTACATCAGACTTTTGGGGGGGGGGGGGTAGTGTCTAACGGTCGTTCTAATTACATAAGACACTAGAGACAGAGGATACTGACTACATATGCAATAAGACGCTATTTGTGAAGGGAATTATGGGGAGGTAAACTTCCGGGCGTAAGTTTAGGGTACTCCCTGGCATTTACCAATTATGAGTACTAAGAAAACCCTGGGAAAATCCTCAGTTAGGGAGAACGGATCTGAATGGATTTGAACAAAGGCCTTCCGGAATGCAAATTTCACAGGTTACCGGGCAGCCAGTCGCTCGGTATATCAGATGCGGCCGCCCTTCGTACTCATCCCTTCCTCGCCCCTTTCCCCTTGACGTTTAGCAGGCGTAATAGGCCTTGTAAACATTATCTCGCATCAATTGTGTGTTTAAAGATGTTCACTTTATTTCCGTGGTAAGTTTGTTTGTTTGTGTTTTATGGTTAAACCTAGCTTATGCGCAGGTTCCGAGCCCTTCAGCTGCTGTGGTGCGGGCTGCGTAATCCTAGCCACTCGTATTTATGGTGTTATTACTACAAGTACGTTTGGCCAAACATCTGATCCTCTCACGTTAGGGAACTGTTCGGATTGGGTTGGTCTCGGCGGGGCAGTGGTTACCGGTACACATTGGAGATTGCAGCTGGTGAGCTAGATTGCTCGCGGCCCTGCCAAGGTATACACTAGTTTCCTCCTTTCGGGCTGTGCGCGTAATTGGGACATCTTCTATCCGTGTGAAAGCAGGGGCTTTTAAATTTCAGGTATTGAAATAATGAAAACACTCGCTACTCGGTTGACGTCTCTCCCTATACTAGAAAGAGAGCTCCGGTTTCGGATAGACCTTTGTACTAATCTGTTATGGTCTAACCGTTAAACCAAAGTACTTCAGGTAAGTCACAGGCCAGTCAACAGCGTTCACAGTAAACATTTTATCACTTACGCTGAAATCTTACAACACATATTTTAATGAAGAATAACTAAAGATATTCTATGAAAACCTTAGTTTGGTGTCGCGATATTGACCTGAAAATACTAGACTTCTTTGGAAGATGCTGAACATAAATACTAATGGTTTCGCCTTTTTAGTTATGCTCATCACAGATATAAAGACGAACAGACACAGGCAGACACACAAGCGCCCGATCGCTTTCTAAAATATCCTGTTTTGGTTGCGGGGACTTGAAACTGTACTACCGAAAGTTCCGGCACAGTACAATAGATCCCCTGTTATTATTTATTTATGCCAACAAACTTACTGTTGGTGTTTTCAAACACACAAGCCGTGTGTGGGCAAAGTTTGAGAGGTAGAACTGGAACTTAAAAATACAATGCCACAACTGGGATTTGAACCACAGACCTTCCGCTTACCAGGCGACTGCTCTAACCAATGAGCTATTGTGACAAACTGCCAGAATGGCATTAAATTCTCAAACCAGTTCGTATTTCTCCTGGCAGTTTATCACAATAGCTCAATGCTTAGAGCAGCCGCCTGGTAAGCGGAAGGTTTGTGGTTCAAATCCCAGTCGTGGCATTGAATTTTTAAGTCCCAGTTCTACTTCTCAAAGATCCTCTGTTATTGGTATGCTGTACGGAAAGTAATTTTCTGTTTACTTTCTCTACTACTTACAGTAAGTAGAGTAGATTTCAGTGTAAATATGTTTTGAGGCACCTTAAATTAAAAGAAAGCATTTTTAGAAAAAGGTGTGTGTATCTGTGCGTGTGTGTGTGTGTGTGTGTGTGTGTGTGTGTGTGTGTGTGTGCGTGCGTGCGTGTGTGTGTGAATAGCGTGACTCAAAAAGGAAAATTCGGTGAAAAACCAAAATTGTTATTTAAGTTTAATATCATTCAGGGATACGACGCAAAGATTTCGAGCAAACTTCTCCACCCTAAACAACACTTTACATGGAACATTTTTCACATATTTTGATTTTCTCAAAAATGGTTCTAACGATTTTGATTAAAATACCATATGTTTAAGATATTTTTATGGCAAATGGAATGTATATTTTGAATTTTCTGGCTGTAGCCCATGAAGCCCTATTTACTCCGGATGACTTTTGCATAATTGGTAAACAGTAAGAGATAGACCAAATCTTAGTACACAAAAAAGTGTAAATCTGGCTAAAATACAGAAGTTATACACAAATACATTTTTGTGGAACAAACCATTTCGGAGATATTCATTGTTGTTTGTGTGAGTTGTGCAATACTTAAAACTTTTCTCAAATGGAAGGTCGTTATTCGCTTGTTTACCTGTTGACCGTGCAAAGAGAACGAAATCTCAAACCTCCAAAAGATTTGACTATTGCTCAAATCTTACTGTATTTCCTTTGCACCAACAAGAAAATCAGCAATAAGATATCTGCAATAGTTTATCTCGACTAACATGAAAAAGATCTCTAAGTGTTGGAAAGAATAGTTAGTACAAGAGCAGAGGAAGTCATGTGACTGCAATACATCAGATTTTTCATTTTTGTTTTACTGGCATTATGCGTATACAATTCGGAAGTTGGGTCTATTTTGGAAGTGTTTTGTGGCAGTTGTTTGGGACCCAGACAATGGAACAGCTGGTACCCGCATGTTTGTAGTGGACGCTGTCCTCTCTGGTCAAGCACATTGTTTGTCAAACAGCTATGCCCTCCTGCTCCACAACAGACCCACATTCTTCAAGTACACTGTTAGAGCGAGTAAATCAATCATCTAGTGTTCGTGCAGTTCCACACGCCACGGAGTGCGTTCAATAATAAAATATCTATACCTCAGCACATGCAAACCAGTACGCAGTAACGTACCCATTTTGTTAACTTTCATCGGTGAAACATGGCTAAAAACGGTCTGATGTGTTGGATTCCCATGACTTTCTCTACTCTTATACTAATCATTTTTACACTCTTATTCCTGTATCTTTTTCATGTTAGTTGACAAACTTTTGCAGAAACTATCTTATAGGTACAAGAGGAATATGGGAATACTGTAGGTACGCTCTGAGCGATAGTCAAATGTTTTAAAGCTTTCAGATTCCGTTCTCTTTGCACGTCTTACATGGGAAAAACAAAACAACAACGAATCACGATCTTCCATTTGATGAAAGTTTTAAGTATTCCAGATCTCACACAAATAACAGGAATATCTCCGAAATGGTTCACCCTACAAAAAAAATTATTTGGACGTAAGTTGTGTATTTTAGTTAGATCTACATTTCTATACAGTAAGATTTGCTCTATCTCTTATGGTTTACGAGTTATGCAAAAGTCATCCAGAGTAAACAGGACTACATAGACTATAGTCAGAAAATTGAAAATATACATTTCATTTGTCATAAAAATATTTTAAATATACGACAATTTAATCAAAATCCTTAGAGAAAATAAAAAATACTTAAAAATTTTCCATGTAAACGGAGTTTAGGGTGGATGAATTTACTTCAAAATATTCGTGTCGCATTTGCAAAGATATTAAACTTAAATACCAACTTTGGCTTTTAGCCTACTTTTAGTTTTTGAGTTCTTCTGTTCACATACAGCCCAACACAGGAATCTTTTTCTAAAAATGTATTTTTTTATTTCACTTTTGTTTTTTAAATTCAGGGGGTGAAAGCTCGACATCGAAATGTTGGGTCGAATACAGTATTTCCCCTACATGCTGTAAGGAGTAAAGAAAGTGCAAAAATCTCTGTTGCAGTCCCATTATTTTCTTTACTTACTCTTGTAAGAACTATTCTTACACACGCATATTCTACTCACTTCATGTTAATCCAAGTAGATATTTGTACTTTTTTAAACATATTTCCTTGTAGGTACATACACACAGGGAATATGCAGGCTTGAGGGACCCTGGGACTGAAAAATGACCGAAAAAATTATCAAACTGACAATTTTTGGATTTAAGCATATAAAGTACCCCAAACCCCATGGGTTGGCAGCCAAATTTTTTAGACTCCACCATTTTTAAAGATTTTAAATGGCATGACCGCTAAATTTAAATGGCAGTTTTCTGCTTAAAGTTTTGGCAGATTTTGAACAAACTATGGGCCAAAAACAACCAACTGCATAAGTTATGAATCTGAAGAGAGAAACTACTATACAAAAGAGGAAAGATATGATAAACAGATAATCTGACTCATGATCATGATGAATGTGTGTAGAAAAATTGGTTTTTCTCGACTTCACATTTTGTAATACATCATCTACTTCATGCACATTAAATTTTGTGCTGTACTCCTAGAATTTTTAAAGCATGTGCTCCATTTATGCGACTTCAACTTCGGTCTTTGGTTTCAAAATCTGAAAATTTGTTTAGCTTTAAGAAATTTAATCCACAAAAATGCTTTAAAAAATAGTTTGTGTCCATTAAAGCAAAGAAATTACTTTAAAAGTAATTATTTTTCCTCCCTGTCACAGATTGAGGGTGTTTGTTGGGCAATTAGAGTTTATAAAATAGTAAAACTGCTGTGATATAGTTCTTGATGCGCATAGAATATTTTGCATATTAAGGTATTTTCGCATTGTGAATAAATTAAGTAATTCCCTCAAAACTACAAAACAGACTGTGCTGGAGCTTGTAAGGTAGTTTATAAACACCCTTAACTGTGCAAAGTATTGATTTTATACCTATAAAAATATAGAAAATTCAAATTTCACTCCCAGGGTCCCTTAATTGGAGGATGTACCCTGGTTTGAGTCAAAAATATCAATGTGTTTTTTGCTGACTGCAAATTTAACCCATATTTTATAATTTAGTGTTTTTACCCCTAAAAACGAGCCAGAAGTGTCTTTAAAACAAATTTAAATGTCCAAGGACGTGTGTGAGTGAAAAAATAATATATTCATTAAAAATGTCTTAAAAATATGGAAATGATATCTATGTGATATATAGTCAGGACATTAAAAAAAGCCCGCTGATTTATATGTGTGCCAAATTCCACACTTCTAGAATAAATAGCTTCTCTGAAAAATGGGGTTAAACTGCTTATAATGAAGATTGCAAGCTTAGAGTTTACAACCTTTCCTTAATTTTTATTAAGGTTTTTCTCAAAATTATTTTCCTGCATAAATTTGGCCCATTTTCTCAGGAACCACTTACAGAGTGATGAAACTTTTACCACTTACTTCTGGGTTGTTTGTGGTGGTATCGACTTTTTCTTGTACCCCTAACATTAAAATCATGGATGTTTTGCTTTTTAAAAATGGGTGAAAAATAATACCTATATTCAATATCGCTTTCTTAAAAATATCATCATATCTATGTAATATAAAAATCAGTATCATTAGAAAGCATTGCTTTATATGTGTACCAAATTTCATACTTCTAGAGTAAATAGTTTACCTGAAAAGTGGAGTTAAATTTCTTAAAATTAAGATTGCAAGCATAGAGCTTATAACCACCCCTGCTATAATTAAATCTTTTAAGGGGACAGGGTAGTGATTTGGGCTCAAAAAGTCAATTTTTTGTTTTTCATTTTTAAAAAAAGTAGAAATCTTCCTCTTCAAAATGATATATATATTGTAAGGGTACCGGCATATTTAAGGCTTTAAATTACCCCATTTAAATATGGCGGAGTGCTGGGCCACGCTGGGAAAGAGGGCTTCAGAGATGACACACTTTTCTTTAAATGTAGTTTTCTGTAACTTGAAATTTTTCAAATTCAGGTACACTTTTTTTCAAAACCACTAAACCTGTTTGAATGAAAATTTTACAGTAGTTCCAGAAGCATGTACTCTATAAACGTAACCCATTGTTATTGGAAAAATCCAAAACACAAAATTTTAAAAAAAATATTTGTCCAAAAAGAATTTACTGTTTTTTTTTTTTTTTTTTTTTTTTTTTTTTTTTTTTTTTTTTTTTTTTTTTTTTTTTTTTTACAAAAGTTCTTTTGAATATAGCCAGAGATATTTAAGTACATTTAGGTTAACAGTTATGAATACACATTGCCTAGTGCACTACAAAAGTTTCAACACATATGCTTGTATGTTGTAGAAGGAATTTGTACCGTTAGTACTATATATATTATATTTTTTCAAAAACATGCTATCAGTTTTTGCCTTATTACATGCCCATTTTAAATATTTGTTTTGGTGTTCTCTATATCAATGTAATCCCAATGAATCACTAAATATTCATCCCAAATTAAATTTTGATCTAAGCAGTAGGAGCTTAGATATCCTCAACTAAAGTTATGTTTTGAAATACTGAAATCGAGTACGAATCACTACCTTGTCCCCTTAAGAGTAGCTCGCTATGTGATGGCTTTGAAATAACGTTCTATTTGCATGATCAGGACATGGAAAAGAGCCATTTGAAGCAACAACAAGGAATGTCTTGGATTCTGTATTCGTTTGTAGTTTTAAACACTTAGTGACCATGATTTGAGGATCGCTTGAGCATCTGATACGAGGCATGAGATTTTTGACCACAGGAATACATACCTGAGGTTATTTAGAACATGTGGGTCAAATGCAGCACGGAAATAAGGAGGATGGGCCGCTTCACCTTGGTGACGTACAGCAGGGAGTGCTCGTACACACGCCCGGGTCGATACCGTGACGTTCATATCACTACTCTGCTACTTCATGCATTAACTTAATGGTCAGCTTGTATATTCGTTCGTGCAAATATTACACGGCATCACCAACTGGCCGGCAGACAGCCGTGAAGCGGTCTAGTCCCTAGGACACGGCCGTGCCATCACGAACAACAAATATGTATAGTCAAGTTTATAATCAGCGTGACACTACGCACTGCAGTAAAGCGCAACCACCTCCTATCATGTGAATTATTCCACGTGGGAAAGTTTCGGTCGTACGTTAACCAGAGATTCTACATGAGTCTAACAAATACAGTTGGACCTTCTTTATACATAACCCAGTTCTACGTAATTCACATTTATACGTAAATGTTTGTAGGCCCTGGCAAAATGTCATTTAGAAACGTGTTAATAAAACCTTATTTATACGTAATTCGCAGTTATACGTATTAAATTTCAGTGAAATACAACTGAGTTTTACGTAATTATAAAGAGCATACGGCATACGTTATCTAAAAAGAAGCTTGAGGCGTATTTTCCTTATCTCTGTTGACAAAGACCCAACCTGAGCAGGAGGCTCTTGGCACGATAGTGTTTACTGTTGAACAGCGGTTTTGTCTTTCAGTTCTTAGTTGGTTTTAATCAGCCATGCAGAACAGAAAAAGGAGATAATACACACTAGATCAGAAATTAAAATTTATACGAGATTTGGAACTTAATCTCACAAAATTGCTCACACTTGGAATTGTTTATACACAATCAACATTAACAAAATGAGGTCTATGCACTTAAGGCAAGAAACGTGAAGCAATTTCTTTAAGCGAGGACCAAGTTCAGTATGTGTTCTCCATACATACATTTTTTATTTGTAAAATTTGACACATGTAGGTCTACTGTATTGCTTTTTTAAAAAAATCTGATGTGTTGCACTCACATGACTTTCTCTACTCTTGTACTAACCATTCTTACAAACTCTTATTCCTATATCTTCTTTCTTGTTAGTTGAGATAAACATTTGTACAAATTATCTTATTGCTTATTTCCTTGTAGGTGCAAAGGGAATGTTAGAATACAGTAGGCTTTGTGCGATAGCCAAATGTTTGAGATTCTGTTGTCTTTGCACACTTAACACATAAAAAAATTAACAACGATGATCCATTTCACGAAAGTTCTAAGTTTTCCGAAACTCACACACATAACAAGGAATATCTCCGAAACGGTTCACCCTGCAAGAAAATTTATTGAGACATAAATTGTGTATTCTAGCAAGATCTACATTTTTTGTATAGTATAATTTGGTCTATCTCTAACGGTTTACCAGTTATGCAAAAGTCGTCCAGAGTAAATACGACTACAGGGGCTATAGCCAGAAAATTCAAGATATACATTTCATTTGTCATCAAAATATCTCAAACATATGACATTTTAATCAAAATCGTTAGAGCCATCTTCAAGAAAATCAAAATTTTCGAAAAACTTTCCATGTAAAGGGTAGTTTAGGGTCGGGATATTTTCTTCAAAATCTTCGTGTCGCATCCTTGAAAGACATTAAACTTAAATACCAACTTTGGTTTTTAACCGACTTTTCGTTTTTGAGTTATGCTGTCCACAGACAGACACAGACTGACACACAGACCTTTTTCTAAAAATGCTTTTGGATTCAGGGGGCCTCAAAACATGTATTTCGGTGAAATCTCGACATCGAATTTTTGGGTGGAATACAATACTTCCCCTACTTACCAGTAGAGAAAGTAAAACTATATGACGCATTATCAAAATCACAGTTGTAAGTAATTCTGAGTTATAAGTAATCTTCCCTCTTCCCCATGATATATACATAAATCAGGTTCAGCTGTATGTACAATACAATTATTATCAATAAAGAGCCATTTCGCTGAAAAAAAATTATATCAAACATTTGGAGTCATCTAGCTTTTTAACGAATAGATATAAATGGTTTATTATTTCACTGTCACACAAACATTGTGTGAACAATGCTGTAATGCATTTCTACTTTAATTCGAATGAATTTATTCACAATAGCGTAATGGAGACAGCGTGTTGATGGATGTGTACTTAAGATATCAGGGAATTAGGACGCGCGTGGCCGAATACTTAGACCATTCGCCTTTCACCAAAGCGACCCCGGTTCGATCTCGGGTGGCCGCACGTGGGATTTGTGCTGGACAAAGCGGCGCAGGGGCGAGTTTTCTCCGGGTTCTCCGGTTTGCCCCATCTTCTCATTTCACCGGTGTTCCATATTCATTTCATGTATCATCAGTGTCACCGCCTGCGGTGCCGTATGTAATAAAAGCGGGCGTAAAACATACCTCCAAAAAAATCCGGGAAGAACAAGAAAACAATGGTCAGACATTTTGAAGCCGAAAATCGTTGTTCTCATTATTATTCACAATTTATTTTAAATAACATTTTCTTGAGACATTAGCCACTTTCGTTATTAATGGTTCGAAATGTTCAATGCTTTATCATTATTTTGAAGGCCTATCGTCATTCAGCTGTTTCTCGCGGTTGCATGGAATTTTAAGCTCAATATATACGTCCAGTTGTTCAACAATTGACTATCGCTATTCCCTTTGTATCTATGCCGAAATGTGTTGCAAATGTTTGTCTCAATTAAAATTTAGTACATTGAAAAATTAACTGTCGTGAGAACATTTTCTATACCCACTAATAAACGAAAGCCATGTGAATATAACACATCAGATGTTTTTGTAAACTTACAATTGCTTGAATCATCGAAATTCACTTATTGCAGAAAATAATACAGCTCACAATATATTGACTTGTTTTCTTTTTAGTTTATAACTATAAGTAAATATTTATTTTGTAATTTTCAATGCTAAAAATAACAGTTATATCTCAGCACAGCATGCCCTTTCCCCTGTGCATCTGTGTAGTGAATGGGTTCAGGCTGTGGGTGAAGTCAAGGGAGGGAATCGAACCCTGTTACCATGACAACGGCTATGCTCCCCTTATTTGCCTTGTGTTGCCAACTTTATATAAAAAGGCAGGGAGGACGTGACGCAGCTAATAGGGTGGGTGCAGGATTAATGACTGCAACCCTCATACAGCCGAGCGCCCCAACACACATTTATTTACGAAATAATATAACTTTTTGAAAAGTCACACTTTTGAAGTATCGCACTTTGCATACTTTTAGCCAAGTATCACTTTGTAGCTTTCAAAAATCATCCAATACCAAACCCTTTCAATTTGCACAAAGAGCGATAAAGTGTGTTACTCAACACGGGGTGCGTGGACCCCCTATGAATTACAGGGTGGAACGTAATGCTTCGGCCATACGTTAACCAGGGATTCTACATGATGAGTGTAACAAATATGTACAATACAACTATTGTCAATAAACAACTGTCTCCCCGAAAAAAAAATAATAATTTGTGTCAAATATTTGGAGCCATCTAGCTTCTTGACGAATGGATATAAATGGTTTATTTACTAATTGTTGCACAAACACTGTGTAAGCAATGCTGTACCACCTCTTTTTACCTTCATGCGAATGAATTTAGCCACAATTTAATGTTAAAATGTCATGCAAAATTGAATGTTTAAGACAAATGTGGCAACGCCGCATCGCGGTTCTCAACTTGATCTCACGGTGGGGTCGTTCCGATGGAGAGAAGCTAGGGGAGGTATCGCCTGGCATTACTAAAACTGAGGGAGAAGGGAAGGGCAGGCACCAAATTCAGGCGCCGGGTATAAGCATTGGTGGTTGGGGTGGCAGCTTCAGTGTCGTTTATTATAAGGATACAATCATCAGTTTTATTTCAGCCCGGTAATCTAAAACACAAAGCAATTGTTTCAGAGAAATGAAGAGGGAAAGTTTTATTTGCGTATTAAACACAATTGCTTTTGTTTTAGCGCGTAATGGATAATAATAATAATAATAATAATAATAATAATAATAATAATAATAATAATAATAATAATAATAATAATAATAATAATAATAATTTTAGCGTTTAATCCAGGGAAATGAGGAATTGATGAATATAAATGAACGAATTTTCGTTGGAAGGCCATTCATTAACGGTAGGTCTACTAAATTTAATATTACAGTCGTTTGACTTCGCCTCTGTAATTAAAATATCAATAACCTCACTAGAATATGCGTCAAATGTTTTGTCTGCCATTTTTGAATGGACCGTTAATTGTTTTTACTGCAATGGGTACTTCAAATGCTAAAGGTAAGAAATGGCGGAGGTGATATAACCAAAGCGATAATAGTACCACCAAGTAGTGGAATAGTCAACATAATCGCGAAGACTGAAACCTTAGTCATGCCTGTGCAAAAGCATTCCAAAGCCCTCTGCCAGGTCTACACAGTATCCTAAGATCACTGACGTGGAAATGTTGGATCACCAAAACAGTTTTTCATCCTGGATAAAGGTGGAAGTCGTTCGTTCTGTGCTAGGTCTCAACTGTAAGGGGTGATGGAACACTTCCGTCTCTGATCACCTTCTTCGGCCATCTCGAAATTTCCTGCACCACGCCATTACTCATCAATTTCTCACCATACGCTCATTCTGGTGGATTTCCACTACATTATGCTCCTCTTCCTGTACAAACATAACACTGCAGAACTTGCATTTGGCGAGGTTCTGCGGTAATGGACATATTTATGTGCTCGTAACCAACCTTTAACTGACCTTGGCTATGATGCTCATAGTGGCGAAAGGACAATCAATCTCGCCATAGGATCTCCCACCTCCTATCATACTTGGGCCTTCTGGTGACGCCATCGGAGGTAGAAAAAAATGTGTTGCACTCACATGACTTTCTCTACTCTTGTGCTAACCATTCTTACAAACTCTTATTCCTATATTTTCTTCGTGTTAGTTGAGATAAACATTTGTACAAATTATCGTATTTCCTTGTGGGTGCAAGAAGAATATGACAATACAATAGGCTTAGAGCGATAATCAAATCTTTTAAATCTTAGAGACCACGGTTAACATAAAAAAATGAACAACGATGTTGCATTTGACGAAAGTTAAAAACCAAAAATGGTATTTAAGTTTAATGACTTTCAAGGATGCGTCACGAAGATTTTGAAGAAAATTGTTCCGCCCTAAACTGCCTTTTACATGGAACATTTTTTGAAATTTTTTATTTTCTTAAAAATAGCTAACGATTTTGACTAAAATTACATTTTTATGACCAATGAAATGTACATCTTCAATTTTCTGGCTATAGCCTATGTAGTCATGATTAATCTGGATAACTTTTGAATAACTCGCAAACCCTAAGAAATAGACCAAAGCTTAGTATACAAGAAATGTAGATCGCGCTAAAACACAAAATTTTCATCCAAATAATTTTTTGTAGAGTGTACCATTTCGGAGATATTCCATGTTATTTGTGTCAGTTTTGGAAAACTTAAACTTTCATCAAATGCATCATCTTTCATTTTTTACTCTCTCTACTGGTAAGTAGGGGAAGTATTGTATTCCCCCCAAAAATTCGATGTCGAGATATCACCGGAAATACATGTTTTGAGGCCCCCTGAATCCAAAAAAAGCATTTTTAGAAAAAAGGTCCGTGTGTGTGTGTGTGTGTCAGTCTGTCAGTCTGTGGACAGCATAACTCAAAAACGAAACGTCGGTTAAAAACCAAAGTTGGTATTTAAGTTTAATGTCTTTCAAGCATGTCACACGAAGATTTTGAAGAAAATAGCCCCACCCTAAACTACCCTTTACATGCAAAATTTTTCGAAAATTTTGATTTTCTTGAAAATAGCTGTAACGATTTTGATTAAAATGACATATGTTTGAGATATTTTTATGACAAATGAAATGTATATCTTAAATTTTCTGGCTATAACCCGTGTAGTCGTATTTACTCTGCACGATTTTTGCATAACTGGTAAAGCGTTACACATAGACCAAATCATATTATACAAAAATGTGGATCTTGCTAAAACACACAATTTATGTCTCAATAAATTTTCTTGTAGGGTGAACCATTTCGGAGATATTACCTTGTTATGTGTGTGAGTTTCGGAAAGCTTGGAACTTTCGTAAAATGGGTCATCGTTGTTCATTTTTTTATATGTTAATCGTGCAAAGAGAACGGAATCTCAAAGCTTTAAAAGATTTGACTATCGCACAAAGCCTACTGTATTCCAATATTCCCCTTGCACCTACAAGGAAATAAGCAATAAGATAATTTGTACAAATGTTTATTTTAATTAACACGAAGAAGATATAGGAATAAGAGTTTGTAAGAATGGTTAGTACAAGAGTAGAGAAAGTCATGTGAGTGCAACACATCAGATTTTTTATGTTAGTCGTGCAAAGAGAACGGGATTTCAAAGCTTTAAAAGATTTGACTATCGCTCAAAGTCTACTGTATTCTCATATTCTCCTTGCACCTACAAGGAAATAAACAATAAGATAGTTTGTACAAATGTTTATCTCAACTAACATGGAGATATAGGAATAACAGTTTGTAAGAGTGGTTAGTACAAGAGTAGAGAAAGTCTTATGAGTGCAGCACATCACACTTTTAAGTTTTGTATTATTGATAGTTGTTGCGTTTAACTTTATGCTAGACAGGAATTAAAGAAGTCGAAACTTTCCCTTGCTGCCTCGAGAGTATTACATGGCAGGTCAGGATCATGTCATAAACAGATCTACTATTTACAATAAATTAATCGCGCAACGTTAATATCCCAGCACTGCTAGCACAAAAGTCAATGTTTTCTAAAAGAGCAAAGCCTTATTGGTATGTTGAAAGGGTAACCATATGTTCCTCATATAACGCTCGTGTTGATATCAACACATTCTCGAGACAGCAATACACTATATTTCCTGATTGTGTTTCCTGTGAGTAAATAAATGCAACCTTCCATAAACGCTTGTCTTATGAAAGCATGCAAAACAATGGGAGTAGAGCTATTCATATAACATGTAACTGACATGAAACGGGTTCAGCTAACAGACTAAATCACATTTCTGCGACAGCCTGTCTTGGTGACTCGCTCTCACCCCTCACATTTACCTACTGCGGTGACCAAAATATGTGAATCTAGCAGAAAGTTAATACAACACATGGAAATATTTTCTCTTTCCTTCCATCCAGGGGCGTAGCGTCAATGGATGTCAGAAATGTATTACATACCCTGTAATTTTCCTCAAACCGATTGCCAAACTGGTATTCATTATAATTTTGTGGTACATAATCGTTTTAAAACGATTGTCATTAAAAATCGAGCGCTCCTAAACATTATGATTTGAATTCAAGCCACTCTGCAGCAGTATGTTTCGAAACAAAGCTTGTATCAACGCCATCTATCATCAGATGCAGGAAACTGGTGTTGTGCGCTTGACCCAAGGTATGCAACGACCCAGACCACATCTCGTGCTAAGAATCGCGCTAGCATTATTGCATTTATACTCGTGAAGAGAGTACTTTGCAATTTGATTTGTGCGGGTTGTGGGACGAAGGTATGTACACGGGCAGTATATATCCATGACGTCACAACATGAATCAGAGCTACAGTAGTAAACAAAACTTCGTTTTCTTACCGTTGTTGCAACGAAAATAGAAATAAACTGGTATGCGATCGACAAACTCAACATAACAAGATTCCAAACATTAAAATTTCTCTAAAAAGCACCGTTCAATTAAAGCAGATCCTCCAAAGCTCGCACCAAGTATTGTGATGAACATTAAAAAATCTAAACGGGACTTCAACGTCAGAGTTTATGAAAGCGAGTCCTGGCTGTACTGTAATAGTTTAAATGTTATGCTGATAGTTTTTGAAAAGAAAAGTGCGTTTGCAATTCCAGCGATTATGAAGATTTAAATAACATTTATAAGCTAGTCAAAAAACACAACTATCCTTGTAATCACGTAACATCCGAAAACCAACTTAAATGTTCTAGATAAATCCAGGAATAAAACCTGCGTTGTATAATCAGTATACGCTCTCAGTTGAACACCATAATAATGAAGTGAAAAAGTAAAGTTTTACGTTCTCATTTTGTATGGGCTATACGTTTTCTATGAATACAGACGCTTGTTCACAATGTGAATGAAGCACCTTCAAACAGAGAGATTATTATTATTATTATTATTATTATTATTATTATTATTATTATTATTATTATTATTATTATTATTATTATTATTATTATTATTATTATTATTATTATTATTATTATTATTATTATTATTATTATTATTATTATTATTATTATTATTATTATTATTATTATTATTATATTAAATATTTAAATGAATAAGCACTATCCGACGCCTCTCTGAAAGAGCCCCTCAGAGAAGTCGACTGTTTTTCGTGCAACTTCACCTGATATTCAGAATGGCTTAATTTCAACTGAGCGCTGTCATGACATGGAATTAAGAAGGAAATATCTGATGCCTTTCACTAATAGATGAAATTCCTGACATCACTGAAGAGCAACTCTGTACCGTTTGTTACATAAATGTTCAAGAGAGGTTTATTACTTTCTCTACTACGTATAGTAAGGATACCCGTATCCATCTGTGTAAAAAGGCTAAAAATTTAAAAAATTGTCAAAAATGGATTTTTGTTTTATCAAACAGTTTAAATCGTCTGCTTTATTTTGATATGCTTTTTACAGCCCTAGGGCCTTTTTATCTATGTCACATGATCGCCTAACTGATTGCCTGTAAGTGGTCATGTCCATTTAAATCCATACAGTTTCATTATCCTTGCTATGACTTCAAACATAGTTTTTCCATGCTTTTATTTTCAACACTATTTGCTTTTTAAAATGCTCCACGCGATGCAATTTTCAGTACTTATGCATGAAATTTGGTGTATCTGCTAAGAAATAACATTAAAAAGAAATGATGAGATAATTTTTTCATAATGTGAATAACTGCTGAGTAATTAAATATTAAAGTTTACATTTCGAAATTTAAATGAAAAAAATTATGAATTTAAACTTTAAAATTTATTTTTATCCAAACTAATAACAAGATTAAAAAATTGCCTCATCAATTTGCTAACATTCTATTACAGGACATAACTGAAAATTATTAAGTTTTTCAAATGAAAATTGCATCATGGGGAACCATTTATACAAATATTTAAAAAAAATATAATAAAATATTAATATGTTAGCAACTAATCTGACTAAATGTACGAAATTTAGCGCAGTTACTCCTCACTAAACAGTGATTGTTGTGTTAAAATTTCAAATCAATCCAATGAAAACTGTAGATTTTCAAAATTTCACAGATGGGTATCCGTAAGTGGAAGAAGTATTGTATTCCACCCAAAAATTCGGTGCCGAGATTTCACCGGAAATACATGCTTTGAGGCCCCCTGAATGCAAAGAAAGCATTTTTAGAAAAAGGTCCGTGTGTGTGTGTGTGTGTGTCTGTGTCTGTGTCTGTGCGTGTGCGTGTGCGTGGGCGTGCGCGTGGGCGTGCGCGTGTGCGTGTGCGTGTGCGTGTGTGTGTGTCAGTCTGTGCGCAGGATAACTCAAAAACGAAAAGTCGGTTAAAAACCACAGTTGGTATTTAAGTTTACTGTTTTTCAAGGATGCGACACGAAGATTTTGAAGAAAATTCCTCCACCCTAAACTACCCTTTACGTGGAAAACTTGCCGAAAATTTTGATGTTCTTGAAAATGGTTTCTACGATTTTGATTAAAATGTCACACATTTCAGATATTTTCATGGCAAATGAAATGTACATCTTGAACTTTCTGGCTATAGCCTTGTAGTACTATTTACTCTGGATGACTTTTGCATAACTAGTAAACTGTAAGAGATAGACCAAATCTTACTATACAAATATGTACATCGTGCTACGAGTAAAACACACAACTTACGTATTTTTTCTTGGTCGAGTGAACCATTTTGGTGATACTCCTTTTATTTGTGTGAATTTTGGAGAACTTATATTTCTGTCAAATGGAACATCGTTATTCATTTTTTATGTTAACCGCGCAAAGAGAACGGAATTTGATAGTTTTAAAAGATCTGACTATCGCTCAAAGTTTACAGTATTTCCATATTCCCCTTGTACCAACATGGAAATAAACAATAAGACAATTTCTGCAAATGTTTATCTCAACTAACTCGAAGAAGATATAGTAATAAGAGTTTGTAGGAATGATTAGCACAAGTGTAGAGAAATTCATTTGAGTGCAACACATCAGATTTTTTTGTTTTAGCAATGTACAACTGCGATATTGAATAAAAAACGAGTGGAGTGTGGAATCATTTTGAGCTAAACAATACTAATAACAGAACAGTGCGTAAAATATACAGAAAAAATGTTCGTTAAAGGTAAGTGACGTAATATAACAAATTTAAGGAAGCATGTTACATTCATACGGCAACTGAAGTTTACACAACTGCTACTGAAAAAAGCAATTAATTTCCTGTCGCTGTCAGAACATGATACCGCGGCATCTGAAAATGAACAAAAACAAAATTGGTTTCACGGGTTTATACACAGGAAAGTACTAACAAGAACATTTTTCACTGACCAAGTTATCGCCTTCCTGCTTTTTATAAACTGAGTATAGAGAAAGTGATGTCGTTCCATAAATTTACCGACCCCCTCCGTAGCGCAGTGGTAGCGCGCTTGCCTCTGGCGGGTTCGATTCCTGGTACCAGCGAGGGGACTTTTCCCTCGCTGGGAGGTCTGACACGGTGTGCACTCAGCCTCGTCAGGTCCCTGAAGGGCCAATTGAGGAGCCTCTTGTCGCAAAAGCCACATAACCGACCGGGAGGACTTGGGGCGATGACCATGTCCCATCCACCAGTTCTGCACCCCACTCACGACGCCTATAGTGAGAAGAGATGGGGGACGCAGCGACCGGGCGGTAAGCCTTGGCCAGAGAAGGGCTGTTTCTTTTTTTTTCTTCCTTCTTTTCCTGTTTACCCTCCCCTTACACAGGACTTAAAAGCCAGTGCCTAGGGTCAGATGTCTGTCAGGGAGCAGAGGAACCTATGGACCGGACAGAGTGAAGACCTGGAAGCGGGTGGTTAGCCAAGCACCAGGTATATAGTGAGGAAGAGGATGATATGACCTGCATGAGAAATCGATGATTGGAAAGGTGACAATGGAGCAATTTGTAGAATGAGTGGCGTGAATACCACATGCGGGTCCCTGGGATCGAACCCGGGCCGCCTTGGTAGTAGTCGAACGCGAAGGGCTCTTTCGCAAGGGGTTATTAGTTTTTATAAACTCACCACCGCACTTGATATCAAGAAAAGGTACTTTCGATCTCATCAGGCTTCAAGCAACGCATACTGAACATCTGACGAAATTGAAGAAAAATTTCATGTGCTCACATGATTTGTCTCTGCTCACTTTTGTACAAACTATTCCTGCAAACGCTAATTCGTATACCTACCTCATATCACTAAGGTAAACATATACAGGGTGGAAGGGAAGTCATTAAATTAATTTAAACCAGTGATAGATCTCGGTATTTGGAACACATTTTGTATCTTACGTTTTTGTCTCTGACCATTTCCTACAGAGATATTTTAGTTTTCTCCAAAACAAGCTGGCAACACTGCAGATTGTGTGGGCGTTACTTTTCCTAGCTCAGTACATACTCAAATACAGTAACGGTGCTTCTTGAGAACACAAATACTTCTGCGTTTACTGAGGGACAGAAGGACAATTAGAAGCGTTGTCTCCCAAAACATTAAAGCGAAAGCGAAAGTGCCAGACACGTTTACATACACAAACGAGCTCAATTCCCTGACCAACTTCAATACAACGTTGTCGACATGTTACACGTCTGAAAGAGCTGCTTGGAGTCTTTTAAGTGATTAATTATTTCGAAACCCTGTGTGACGTCACATAATTACTACCGAAGCTATGTCAGAAATAAGTTACTCTACGCATCTTGCAAGTAACAAACTGTTATCTTCGTACATTTCTATGGAAGTACGTATCCAAGTTGGATCAAAAACCATTCATTTTTTCGAAATTGTCTGATAAAAAAGAACAAAATGCCATTAGACTGTTTTGTTTGTAATGGTTCTATGAAGCACATATTAAAAGGAATGTAATGACTTCTCTTCCACCCTGTATCTATAGAAACGGTTTTATTACACGCTTCCTTGAAGATACAATGGAAATATGGAATACAGTAGGCTTAATGTGGCGTTTACTTACACATGAAATTTGTGATTTTTCTTATTTGTCAATCACGTAACCAATATATTGGTAAATCATGTAAAAGTTGTTTTATTGTTGTATCTTCATTATATTGTTAGTTATAGGCTGTTGAATTTGACATTTATAAAGTGGGTGTGGCGATTTAAATGCCGCTTTATTGTGAACCTCAGTGTTATCATTTCTCTACATGAAATAGGTTTCAAGTTTGCCTGCTGAAGTACTGCAAAGTTCGACGTTTGCATGCTAGATGGCATAATGTGGTAATTGAAAAACTAGAATGTGTAGGCCATGTTTAAAAAATAATGGGAAGCTTTAGAGTTACAGTGGAGGAAACTGCCCCAGATACGCCAAATTCGCTATACTCAGTTTCCCGCCATTTACATTTTTCTTTATAAAATGTACCTTTTCTCAGGAACTGTTCGATAGTACTGAATTAATTTTTTGTGGTTCTTATTAGAGATGTAACTTTTGAAAATGAACCTTAACATTATTCATTCTGCTAAATACTGCATGTAAAAACATTCAGAATTTGGAAATTGAATTTTAAAAAAAAATTAATTAAAAAATAATTAAAGCACATCTATTAAGCATGTACATGAAATACTTCATATAAATTTTGGTGTTATTACGAGTTTGTAACCCACAGTATAACTACCTTTATCCTTTTTTTTTTTTTTATTATTATTATTAATGGATAAAACATTTTTAAATGACTTGCATTAGGTATAAAAACATTAAAATCTACATAGTAGTTAGATAGCTATGTTAGTAATAAGCACACAAAATTAGAAACAAAGTCGATACATCTACCCATAGATATGATTTTTTCTATCAACGGAGGAAAAATACGTTTTGCAAGTTAAAGCCATCTTAAGCGAGTCAAATCTGGTCGCTATGTGATGACTTTGAAATTTCATTCTCTTTATATCTCCAGGAATGCAGAAGAAAACAGAATAACGAAATCCCATTAGAGAAAAATGTTAAGTACGTGAAAATTAAAACCAATAACAAAGAATATCTCGGAAATGGTTTACCCCCCCCCCCTAAAAGTATATATTATAAATGGTGTCATTTAATGAGATTTGTGTATTAAGATTTTGTCTTTTAAGGATTGCCAGTTATGCAAGAGTCATTTGGAATCAAGAGGACTTCAGAGGGTATTCCAGAAAATTAAAGATATTGTACATATTTCATGAAAGTATCTCAAACATATAATTTAAAACCATTTTTTAAAAATAATTATCTTGACAAGGTTTATGAAAGTTTTCTGTGAATTATGAGCTTTATGTTTTGAAAATATGATTAAATAGTCAAAGCAATCAAGATAAAAACGTGGATTTTATTTAACTTAAAAGACAATATTCTAGAAATAAGGAATAAATGTTGTGTTGAACATTGTCCTAAAAGACTATAGGTGACTTGTGTAGGTACTTCCATTAAGCCTGTTAATGTCGTACCGGACCTAACGGAACTTATAAAGCTCTAAACCTCAAGAGATTATTTATCTGTATGACTTATTGTCAAGTACACCAATTGATAAAATTAATGCCAATGTTGTTATTGTGGAACACAATATAAAAGTACTGCCCATTACGTTCTATTTTAACAAATCACCATCGGGCCGAGCGTTCGACCTTTAATACCAACTGCCGAATTAAGAGACATCCGCAAAGCCAAAACAACATATTACGTTAATGTATATAATAAAAATGCGAACCCTTTGGAACAATGAAATAACCTTTATGCAGTCCTAGCATTAAATTAGCATATTACGACGTTATAAATCGTGCAAAATTACCATTTTTCTGGCACCAGCGCCAGCAAATGAACAACATAATTACCATGACTAGACAGCAATGACGTCATCACTGCCATAACACAATTTTCTGCAATGTGCCTGTAAGAAAACCTGAAATCATCACTGTTGCAAGTGCAGCAACAATCATCCATCCACAAAACTTTTCATTCTTTTGGTATCTTTTGATTAATAATTAATAAACTCTTGCCTTCGTTCAAAGTGCCAAGCGAAATACATTCCGTATTTTCAATAGTTTTATCATTACCTTCTAAAGTTTGAAACAAATGAAATAGCATCTGCTTAGCAACCATATTACTTCATATATCTGCAATCTGATACATTATAATTTTTCTTTAGTAAATTTACTATAATTATTTTTACGCATTTAACACGAAAATTGCATAAAACGTTGTATCTAACACGTGTACCTTATCTTTTCATTGTGACACTTAAAAAAATTAGCGCATTCGCTTACTTACATAAATAACTATTTTAAACTAACTATACTTTTATATAACTGGAACCCCTCAAGAGTCAGAAAAAATGTATAGCTCAATAAATTATAAAGTTTCTGTCAATATAATTTTTTCTTTGTTTATGCACGCACAAAAGATAGGTGTACTCCACCCCCAAAACAATTCGATACACGTTTCGAGGTTGCCTGAATCCAAAGAAGCATTTTTGGAAACTGGTCCACGACGGTTAAATACCAAACTTGATGTCTACGTTTAGCATTTTTCAAGCATACGACACCAAGATTTTCAAGAAAACCCTCCCCTCCCGCCCCAAACTACGTTTCACATGGAAAAGTGTCAAAAATGTAGACTTTCTCAACATGAGAAATAATGATTTTGATTAAAATACTATATGTTTAAGACGTTTTCATGACAAATTATGTGTATATCTTAAATTTGCTGGGAATTCCTCTGAAGTCCTTTTCATTCTGGATGACTTCTGCATAACTGGTAAACCGTAAGAGATAGACAAAATCTTACTGTACAAGAAATATCGACAAACCTTTTATGTCAAATAATTTTTCCCGAGTTAAAGCATTTCGAGATATTCTTGTTATAGGTTTGAATTTTGAAATACTTACACTTTTCTCAAATAGGAAGTCGTTATTTGTTTTCTTTTAACTGGTCATGCCATGCAGGTATTTAAAACCAGCCCTTAAAATATTTAACAATCGTTTAAAGCCTACTTACTGACCTATTCCCACTGTGCTTTGATAGCTGAATTATTGATTGATGAGGTCATAAAGAAATGTTAGGAAGACAGATACATAATTACAACAAATAATTTCCTTATGTTAAAATTAATTCATACTGTAGGTAACGTGAATTCCCATTTTTTGTCAGAGAATTGAAGGGGTCATTTGCGACTTCCGTATTGAGGAAAAGGCAATAAGTATAGGCTAGTGTAGCCAAGGTAATTAGGAGTTCGGTTGACAAGAAATCCAGTACCTCAAGACACATAACGTGCATACCCCGCCCCCCCCCCCTAGGGCACAAGCCCATGAAGTGCCAAGGCTTGCCGCCCAGCCGCTACGCCCCCATCTCTGCCCACTACAGGCGTCATTGGTGGGGCGCTGTACTGGAGGGTGGGACGTGGTCAGCCCCCCGAGCCCTCCCAGCCAGTTCTACGGCCTTCTCGACCTGGGGCCGCTACTTTCCCATCAAGTAGCTCCTCAAATGGTCCCTCCGGGACCTAACGAGACTGAGTGCACCCCGTGCCAGACCTCCCCTAACCCGGGTCCTCCCCGCCAGAGACAAGCGCGCTACCAACTGCGCTACGGAGGCGGTGATAAACTGTCGCCAAGTTCTGAAAATTAGAATGCCAATTAAGTTCTTAGAATTTAGCAAGTCACCCAGAAATGTTTATTCTGATCGAGCAATGGCTGTCTGGAGTCAAACAACTTTTTCTGCAGCACCAGCCGTTTCCGAAAAAATCATACTTACATCTTTAAGTTGTCCCAGGTTCAAATGTCTTTCGTTATCTACAAAGGATCCCATTCGCTTCTTAATTTCTCCAGTGGTTCATCAGTTTAAAAGACTAAATTAATAAATAAAGATCCCGGCATACAAAATGTTCCACCATTGTCTTTTGTTTTACATATTGTAAATGTAAGTGTAACTAAAAATTGTGACATTTTAATGGGTTGCTTCAAATTTTGTTATTTCACTTTATCTTAGTTACGTTCGTAAAAAATCTGATGTGTTACATTTATGTAACTTTCTCCACTCATTCTTCAAAAAACATTCTTACAAATGTTTATTTTTATCTACTTCATGCTAATCAGGATAAACGTTGTAGAAATGCTTTTAATGCTTATTTCCTTGTAGGTACAATGAGAATACAGTAGGTTTAAGCCAAAGTCAAATCTTTAAAGAGATGGTCGCTATACGATGGTTTTGAAATTCCATTCTCTTTGCATGAAGAGGAAAAAAATACTTCTCACTTTGGAAAAGTCAAACCAATAACAAGGAATATATCGGAAATGGTTAAACTGCACAAATACTATGTTTGATATAAAGGTGCTTTAAAGAGGTCTACATTTGTTGTGTGGTAAATTTTGTTTTGTCTGTTACGTTATGCACTAGTCATTCAGAACGAAAAGGGCTTCTGAGGATATTCACAGGAACTTTTGTATTTCATTAATAATGAAAATATCGTGCACAATATTGTAGGTAATTTAATAAAAAATTTTGGAGCCAGTTTTGAGAAAATAAAAATTTTATAAAAAAAGCTGATGCGTTGTACTCACATGACTTTCTCTACTCTTGCACTAACCATTCTCACAAACTCTTATTCCTATATCTTCTTCATGTTAGTCGAGATAAACATTTGCAGAAATTATCTTATTTCTTATTTCCTTGTAGGTACAAGGGGAATATGAGAACACAGTAGCCTTTGAGCGATAGTCAAATCTTTTAAAGCTTTGAGATTCCGTTCTCTTTGCATGGTTAACATATAAAAAATGAACAACGATGTTGCATTTGATGAAAGTTTATTTTCCGAAATTGACACAAATAGCAAGGAATACCTCCGAAATGGTTCACTCTACAAAACAATTTATTTGAACGCAGATTGTATGTTTTACCAAGATCTACATTTTTGTATAGTAAGATTTGGTCTATCTCTTATGGTTTACGAGTTATTCAAAAGTCGTCCAGACTAAACAGGACTACATAAGCTATGGCCAGAAAATTCAAAATATACATCTCATTTGTCATAAAAATATGTTAAACATGTGTCATTTTAATGAAAATCGAAAATCGAAATTTTTTAAAAACATGGGGAGCAATTTTCTTCAAAATCTTCGTGTCCCATTCTTGAAAGACGTTAAACTTAAATACCAACTTTGGTTTTTAACCGACTTATTGTTCTTGAGTTATGCTGTCCACACACCCACACCCACCCACCCACCCACACACACACACACCCACCCACCCACCCACACACACACACAAACACACACACACCCACACCCACCCACCCACCCACCCACACACACACACACACCCACCCACCCACCCACACACACACACACAAACACACACACACCCACACCCACCCACACACCCACCCACACCCACCCACCCACCCACACACACACACACACACACACACAAACACACACACAGGTTTTCTAAAAATAATGCCGTATTTGGTTTCAGAGTGCCTCAAAACATAGGGTAATCCGGTTAAATCGCGACGTCGACTGTTTGCGCGTAGAGACGGCAAAAAAAAAAAAAAAAAAAAAAAAAAAAGCAGAGGCTTTACGAGATTTTATCGGAAATACGCACTCACCGCTCTGCATGGAATAATTTTCGTTGATTTTAATATATCATGTTTCAGTTATAAATTGGCAAATAAAATGCACGGCTCGAATTTCCCGTAAACACTCCATGAAGCCCTCTCCATTCTCAATTTGTCGTCCGCCGGGGTCTAGCACTTACATGCTAGCCTCTGGTGCCCGAGGTCGCGGGTTCAAACCCGACGGAGGACGGTGGATCATTTACGGGGGTAAAAATCCCTAGCATAGCTTCCTTCAGACCGTATAATAGATTTACGTCACATAAAAGAACTTGCTGAAAACCACAGCAGTTAAAGAATAAAAAATCAATTTCTATTTGCATTTTTAATCAATTTAACTGGGAAACCATCACATGCGACCCTTCCTGCGGGGAAAAGTAGATGGGAAGTGTAATGGGATGCACCAGTGTTTATCACAGAAACGTATCTAAAAATTGCTATTTAAAACAGTACACTGTCGCCAAGCGGCTGCTTTTGTTTCCTGTGAACTCATTCAGGGGATTCACCCAGCAAAAAATATCAAAATCTTCAAAATTGTGTTTTTTTATTTATTCTTGTTGTTTGAAATGAGATTAAAACAATATATAACATTTGGTTTCGGTTTCTTTAATACTCTATTTTTATGGTGCAGGAATACATTAAGGTTGATATGTTTTCTCCACTTTAAGAGTCATTTCCTGAAAACTACAGCTTTTACACTTAAACGGCTTTTTCTCAACTCCCATAATAAGTAGAAGAATCAAGTTTTTACCACATATTTCCTACATATATTTGGGCATTTTAACATAGGGGTTTCTAAATACTATTTTTCACAAAAAATAAAAACTATTTAATAAAGGATTTCATGTTTTTATGTAGGACAAACTTTAAAAAACGGTAATCAAGTATCTTGGAAACCTTTTTAAAAATGTTTATGTTAAAAGTCTACAAACGCTTCCATGTTTATGGACATTTTTAATATTGTCGAAGTAAGCCAGGGTGAACCTCCTTAAGTTCGAAATTTATCCGACACTTCGGTTTTGAGTTACCCTGTTCACGGTCATACCTTTTACTTTCCTTTTTATTTTTTGTGACGGGTATTCAGCGAGCGTCAAAACATATATTTCCGGAGAAATCTCGACATCGTATTTAGCACATTCCATATGTAATACTTAAAACAAATTCTGAAGAATATTTGTTACGATCAGATAAAAAAGTTGGTACAAAAATCTGATGTCTTGTACTCACATAACTTTCTCTACTCTTGTACTAACCATTCTTACAAAATCTTATTCCTGTATCTTCTTCATGTTAGTCGAGATAAAAATTTGCAGAAATTATTGCTCATTTCCTTGTAGGTACAAGGGGAATATGAGAAAACAGTAGGCTTTGAGCGATAGTCGAATCTTTTAAAGCTTTGAGATTCTGTTCTCTTTGCACGCGTAACATATACAAAAATTAACAATGACGTTGCATTTGACGAAAGTTAGTTTTCCGAAACTGACACAAATAACAAGGAATATCTCCGAAATGGTTCACTCTACAAAAATACTTATCTGGGCATAGACTATGTGTTTTAGCTAGATCTACATTTTTTGTATAGTAAGATTTTGTCTATCTCTTATGGTTTACAAGTTATTCAAAAGTCATTTAAAGTAAACAGCACTATATAGGCTATAGCCATAAAATTCAAAATATATATTTCATTTGTCATAAAAATATCTTAAATATAGGACTTCCATCAAAATCGTTAGCCATTTTCGAAAATTTTTCCATGTAAAGGGTAGTTTACAGAGGAGGAATTTTCTTCAAAATCTTCGTGTCGCATCCTTGAAAGACATTAAACTTAAATATCAAGTTTGGTTTTTAACCGAATTTTGGTTCTTGAGTTATGCACACACCTACACACGCGCGCGCGCGCGCACACACACACACACACACACACACACAGATGCACACACACACACACACGGACATTTTTCCAAAAATGCCTTTTTTTTGTTTCAGGTGGCCTCAAAACATGTATTTCCGGTGAAATCTCGACATCAAATTTTTCGGTAGAATACAATACTTCTACTTTACTATACGTAGTGGAGAGAGTAAAAACTTGGTAGAAAAATATGGTAGGCTTATAAAAACGGATTCCTCGGTTCACATTGCGTTGCACCAGATAAAGATTTAATTGGAAATAATTTAGTATTAACCAATATGGACTTGATTGCATTTACAGTACAGAAAACAAAACCATTCCCATACGTAAGTCAGATTTCCAAAGATGCTTTGTTGATGCCGCGCGGCAGTTCAATTTGGAAATATCTCGTAAATGGATAATGCTACTTGAAACTTTATTTGACACTTGCTACGAGTAGCTATACAAAATTTATTCTGAATGAAGGGATATTCCACAAAGAATATTAGTCAGGAAAATGCCTTAAATTTCTGGCACTTTAAATATAATCGTTAAAGAATCGTTTTTAGAACATAACAAATAATGTAAAATCCTACATGCAATTGTTATTTTGGAATGTCGCATCATTGGAAGACGCTGGACTAAAATAAAAAGATTGGCAAGTATTTGACTTTTCTCTTTTGAGTTACGCTGTTGATATACACACACGCTCGCGCGCGCCCGCGTGACCCGTTTCTTAAAATGCCTGTATTTCCGCGAAATCTTAATTACTTTTTCAACAGCGTATTTAATAGTAAGTAGAGAAAGTAACGTATTCTACCCTAAAAATCCATACCGAGATTTCATTTGAAATACACGTTTTGATACACCCTGAGTGCAGAAAATCATTTTTAAGAAAAGGTGTGTGTGTAAGCAGCTTACTAAAAAACGAATAGTCGAATAAATACCAAACTTGACATTTAAGTTCAGGGATGCGATACGAAGACTTTCAATAAAATCCCTCCACTCTAAGCTGTTCTTTATATGGAAACATTTTCAGCTTCTGTAAAACGGCTTTAACGATTTTGACTAAAATATCACACATTTAAAATATTTTATATCAAATAAAATGTAAGTCTTGGATTTTGTGTAAATAGCCTCTGTAGTGCTCTCATTTTTACATAACTGGTAAAACTTAAGAGATAGATAAAATTTTACTGCATAAAAACATAGATCTCATTAAAAGATAATGCATTTTTTGTGACAAAACCCATATTGCTTGTTACTGATTTACATTTTCAAATATTGCTTACTAATTTCACAAAAGGGAAGTCGTTATTCGTTTTTTTCCCCTCCTGGTCATGAAAAGGGCATGGAATTCTAAAGTCATCACAAAGCGTCCAGCTCTTAAAAGATTTGTCTATCGCTTAGGCCTACTGTGTTATATCTAGAAGGAAATAATGCAACAAAACAATTTTCCGCAAATGTTTATCTCGATTAACGCAAGGAATAAGCGTTCGTAAGAAGAGCGTACAGAAAGTCATTCACCAGATTGACTATTTTGGGGTAAAATTGTGATTTTATGTGAATAATTGTTTTTGTGTGGTGTAACACGCCCACCTGTCGAAGTTTTGACACCCGCGAGAATGTTTAAAGCGGGTAGAGCAGAAAGGCGACAGGGGCGTAACCAAGGCTTTAACTCACGGACTCTCGGGTATGATACACACGTGTGGTCAGTTTCAGGTCTGTATAAGGTTAAAGGTACAAACTCGCTAGCCCCTTTGTACACCAACCTTTAGTCCGGGTCGAAGCCATTCTCCTGCAACCTGATGGTGCCGTGTTGGAAGCCAGCGCTCGACATCGCTGAACCACTATCACAAGAAACTTAAACACACGCGTTGTTCCTATCTCGTCGCCAGCTAGAGACTGACGAAGTCAGAGCACCCTCGACAACATGGCGGGTGTCAAGTGCGCATGCACCGACCGTCCCCTCTCTCGCAGGTGTACGTACGTACGTCCTAGGGAAATATTTTCATTACCCGCACGGTACAGTACACCAGATTTAATTAAAAACCAAGACTAAGGTCCGCTCTTCTATTTGCATAAGCCTCCTTAACGAGTCATTACTATAAAACAGGGGCAAACTAATTCTACCTCGTGCTACTGTCTAATTTTAGTGTAGTCGCCAAATTCCTCATATCATTAAGTGCTAAATTCACATCACTTTCACTATTCACTCTTCTACAAAACTATTCGTGTAGGGGCGTAGCGTCAGTGAATATATTACACACCCTGTAATTTTCCTCAAACTGACTGACAAATTTGTGTTCATTATAATTTTGCGGTACATAATAGCTTTAATGTTATTAAAAGTCAAACTTTCTTAAACATGACTTGCATTCGCGCCTCTCTCCAATACTAGGTGGCAGTAGAGTCTGTGAGGTTTAAATTGTCGTGTCCGTCTTAGACAAAGAAGGGAATACTTGCCGTCTCACTCTTATGACAACGCAGGCACAGTATATACACCAATCAAACACGCATCAGTGGCGTCCAATAGTTCATTCCCAGATTCACCGCCAGGAATCTTCGTTTTTATCTTCCCATTCCCTTTTCTTATTCTTTACCTGATTACCCTCCCCTTATGTAGGACTTACAAGCCTGTGCCTAGGGTCAAACGCCTGTCGGGGAGCAGAGGAACCTATAGACCGGACAGAGTGAAGACCTGGAAGCGGGTGGTCAGCCAAGCACCAGGTATGAGAGTGAAGAAGAGGATGATATGAAATGCAGGTAAGATCGATGATTCGAAAGGTGATAACGGAGCAATTGGTGGAATGAGTGACGAGGGACACCGGAGAACCTGGAGAAAACCCGCGCTGACGCCGCTTCGTCCAGCACGAATACCACATGCGGGTCCCTGGGGTCGAACCCAGGCCACCTAGGTGGAAGGCGAGCGGTTTAACTGCTCTGTCACGGCGCCGCCTCATCTTCCCATTCTGATTCTTCTAAATTTATAAATAATCTGTCCATAATTTTATCTACAAGACCATCTTTTTCCCACTAAAACGTTCATTGTGTTCTACATGCTCACATGCCACTAACAACCTTCACTTAACATAAAAACGGAAGTGGGGTTGCGAGCTTCTAAGGGTCTGTAATATCCACGAATCATGACAAAGAAGTGGTTGTTGTCCCACCTATTTCCTCTGTGTTAAACAGGGACAGCACTCTGTGTTAGACAAGGACAGTACAAAAAGTGACAACTTAAAGCTCAGAGACTGCATGTTAGGAAACAACGATTGTATCAACGCCATCTATCATCAGCTGCAGGAAACTGGTGGTGTGCGCTTGACCCAAGGTATACAACGACCCTGACCACATCTAGTGTTAAGAATCGCGCCAACATTATTACCTTTAATAGTCGTGAATAGGCAGTAATTCTCGATGTTTTGTTTCTTGTATGTGTGCTCTTTGATTGTGAACATTTGAGCATGATTTGGACACTTGGTTACTTACTATTAAAGCAAAAAGTACTGTAATTTACTCAGGAGAAAAGTATCTGTTGCCACAACTTAAGCTTTACTTTCGCCACAAATAAAATAAGTAATACTACACACGATGTATATCAATAATTACATTCCGATAAGCTCGTAAACACCCTACATTATTTCAAAAGTAAGATCAAATGCACACGCTCAACTTGTAAACAACAGAAATACACCAAGCCAAATAGAAAACCAACAAATGAGAAACGAAAAACACTGCTGTCTAAGGGACTTATTGGAGAATGTGTTCAACTAAACCACAGTGAATGCATAGACAGCAGAACACTTAGCGGCTCGTTTAAAAACAATTTGTTCCAAGCCTCCATCAAACAGTGTGGACACACTCGTTTAAAAGGCAGAGGAGCACCGCTGTAAAAATGGCGTCCAAAATGTGTTTCCCCCTCCCTAGGGGACTAAAACTTTGCAGATATATTAAGATATAGCGCATTTTTTGCAATAAAAATCCAAAAACCTATTGTTTTTTACCAAACAGGCTGAAATATCACTTCACTGTTCCCTTGATAGTTCCAATAGTTTAAAGCAGTACCCTTTGAATTGCTAAGCTGTGTTGTGTGTCACGAATTCCTATAATGAATGTTTTATACAACGGCTATCATGACATTCAACTGTTTTTCAAAACAGTGCAGTGCTGTCTCAGCCTGCATAATTTAGATGTACGGTTCGAAAAGTTGTCGGCCTGACGCCGAACAGTGCGATCCGTAACAACGTACAATGTGACACCTGCGCTTTCATTTGTTTGCTTGTCAAAATGACGTTTCTTCCGATATTGAATACAATCGAGCATCGTGCAGTGATTACTTCTACGGTGAAGACACGCTTTGCGAAGCAGAAATGTGGTCGTTATTGCTTTTTTTATTGAACGTCTAGGACAGCAATAGCCAACCTTGTCCTTACGTAATTAACGGCTATTCCTCAACCCCCTCCTTCAGTCGAAGGGTTAATCAGCTCTTGTATCCAGTATCCAGTGACGCACACAAACACGCGATTCCATGGCAGTTTCTAAGTCAACTTGAATTTTCTAGGAATGTCCTCAGAAGACCTCTATATTCTGGATGCCTTTTGCGTAAATGGTAAACAATAACAAAGTCTTACTAAAAATGTGGACCATGTCAAAACACACAATTTATATCAAATATTTCCTTTTTCTTTTGAGTGAAACATTTTAGAGATATTCTTTACTATTTGTTTGAATTTGCCAAAACTTTTAGTTTTCTCAAACAGGAATATGTTATTCCTTTTTATCTCTTGGCCTCGCAAAGAGAACAAAATTGCAAAGGCATCGCATAGCAACCAACTCTTAAAACATTTCACTGTCACTTAAAGCCTACTACATTCCTATACTCCCCTTGCATCTACAAGAAAATTAGCAATAAGATGCTTTTTGAAAATGCTATTGTCGATTAAAGTGAAGTAGATGGAGAAATAAATATTTACAAGAATAGTTTGTATAAGAGTGAGTATAGCTCTAGATATATTTGTGAACAGAGTTTCTCCAAATTGAACTATATTAAAAGTCTGTGTCGCAATATGTTACGCGACGATCACTTGGTGTATCTTCTAAGTCTATGTACTTCGACTTTGTCACCAAATATTGATAGACTTCTTAAACGTAAGCAGTACCAAACAAAACACTAATGAACAGATGTTCATTGTACAAGATTTGAAAGTGCTTTCGTAAATCAAACGCAATGTACATATAACAAAATCGCCACTGTAACACAATGCACGTCAGAGTGTGGCGAAGTTCGTGTATAGTGGAAGGAGGTAAATCCAACCTCCTCTCTTTCGCAAACGGAGATCGTTGGTCTAAGGCGTCCAGTTAGAGCTATGACTGGAGAAAATATGAAAGCCCTCCAAAGAAGGGCAAGCGTGACCTTTCAGCAGGAAAGATGGACGGCCATCGTTTTCTGGGATATGGTGCTGTTACACAAATTAGAAAAAATGGCGAAAACCATCAGAGTACTATGCAGCTTTGCGGGAAGAGTTGAAGGATGCTTCAAACGTCCACAATGCACTTAGACAATGCACTGGAGCACATCTCCTTAATAGAGATCGTAAAGTTGTGGTTTAAATGCCACCACATACACCATATTTGCCTCCCAGGGACGTTTTACCCCATCCATATCTGAAGACTGCACAGAGATTTACCTCAGATGTGGAGATTATGCTGCACAAACTCATATCTTGCAGAATTTGGCAGATCACTTCATAATGACGGGTTAAATATTTCACTTCTCAGGTCGAGAGCTTTCCATGTAACTCCTGTATGCTAATCTATGATGATTAGCATCAAAGAGATATAAGTTATAGGTTATACTATGAGGGGAACACCTCGAGCACTTCGACCTGCATAGATATATTGTGGCTAACACCCTCCGGGAAAATAGGATGAAGTTAGGGAAACACAGGAGGATACAGGCCGCATGGGGGGCAGGCCTCAAAGACGCGTGGAAGTCACTAAAAGCCTCGAAAACCCGTCCCACTGCTGGAGCTGCCTAGATAGGGCGACGAACGACTCCTCAAACCAACAGCCCTCTAGTGTCCACCGGGAATACCTACTTTTTCCTTTAAGCAAGCATCCGCACCTTCTATCCGGTTTCGCCATTATATTACACCTGAGAGGGAAATTGGGATAGATGAAAAATCAGCCAGCATTCGTCTATTGACCATGGAATACCACTTAAAACCCAAGGTGAGGCTGAACGGTCGACGGGAATTCATTCTAGGACCTCCCAAATGCAAGTCTCAAATGCTACCGCAGGGCCATCACGCTTGGACTTTTAATCAATAAATTATACAGGGTGTTTCAGCGGGACACCCCACATCTGCGACTGTAAGTGGCATGCAGAACGTGTGTACATATAAATGCTTCAAAAAGCCAGGACTTTCGATTATATACATCGATTCTGCCTTCGCGCGCATTGACTTAAACATTCAAATAGAATCACAGTTCAAAAGCGTGTGTTTAGTGTGAAGAATTACTGGCTTACCAAATCTGTTTTCGGCAGATAGTACGATTTCATGACCTTTCCGGTTATGTTGATATTGCAGGTAAATGAATTATCCCATATTAACATCTACCAACTTAACCTACCATCCTATATTACGTACTTTTAAGGCCTAGGTCACTGGCATTTTCACACCCTTAAGCTTAACAATTGGGTGAGAACCCTCTCGCTAAAAGGAGTAGCATCCCTTGAGCTTCAGGGCACACTGACCCGGTGTGTAGTATCTAATCGAAGGGTTCCTTACACAGGGTGACGTGTTAAGCCCTTAGCGGACATGATATCTTTATGTGCGGAAAAGGCACCTATCCTCCAGGGGACAAATGTGGAAGCACATTCCCGGGGAAACAAGGGAGAAGTCCTCAACGGCCTCCCATGAGAGCGGAAGAGTCAGCCCTCCAATTGGGGTTAGTACAACTGAAGGTACATCAACAGACCTTAAAGTGGCAGCCCCATTGACTAACGGAAACAAATACTCACAACTTTCATAATATTTGCCGTATAGGTATTTTGATTTATACAGATAACCTACCTGTTGATTAGTACCAGCTCAACAATTGTCCTTTTACTTATTTATATTGTATACATTATAATTTAAAACAATGAAGTACTAGAACCACTTTAACCTTCGTTGTGCTGACGATCGAAAATATGCTGTGACTCACTGAACCTTAATACACGTTCCGCAAGATAAACAGAGTAGGCTGTGCTCAAATCAATAATCAGCCATAGTAATCATGGCAGCTAACTTGAACGAGTGTGCTGATTCTGAAATCGAATAAAATTGGAAAATAGGCTGTACTTGTCTGATAACTGAAAAATCTAAAGAGAGATACGAAAGATGCTGTAGTTAATATATCCTAATTAAGTTCAACCATTAAGACCACATGGACAGATGAATGTTATGTTTCAAGATAAGTATTTCACATTTCATTCATATACCACAAAATTTGATGTGTTGAATTCACGACTTTCTCTACTCTTGTACTAACCATTCTTACAAACTCTTATTCCTATATCTTCTTCGTGTTAGTTGAGATACCTAAACATTTGCAAAAAATATCTTATTGCGTATTTCCTTGTAGGTACAAGGGGAATATGAGAATACAGTAGGCTTTGAGCAATAGTCAGATCTTTTAAAGCTTTAAGATTACGTTCGCTTTGCACGGTTAACATACAAAAAATGAACAACGATGTTACATTTGACGAAAGTTTAAGTTTTCCAAAACTGACACAAATAACAAGGAATATCTCTGAAATAGTTCACCCTACAAAAAATGTATTCGAACATAAATTGTGTGTTTTACCGAGATCTACATTTTTGTATGTTAAGATTTTGTCTATCTCTTAAGGCTTACGGTTATTCAAGTCATCCAGAGTAAACAGGACTACATAGGCTATAGCCATCATATTCAAAATATACATTTCATTTGTCATACAAATATCTTAAACATATATCATTTTAATCAAAATGTTAGAGCCATTTTCCAGAAAATCAAAATTTTCCACGTAATGGGTGGTTTAAGGTGGTGGAATTTTCTTCAAAATTTTCGTGTGGCATCCTTGAAAGACATGAAACCTAAATACCAAATTTGGTTTCTAACCTACTTTTCGCTTTTGAGTTATGCTGTTCACACACACACACACACACACACACACACACACACACACACACACACACACACACACACACACACACACACACACACACACACACACACACACACACACACAACGGACCTTTTTCTAAAAATGCTTTTTTTGGATTCAGGGGTCTCAAAACATATTTCCGGTGAAATCTTGACATTGAATTTTGTGTGGAATACAATACTTTCTCTACTTACTAGTGTAGAAAGTAAAACTTGAATACATATACGTGTGTTAAGTGTTTTTACTAATCCTCGACTGCGTCTCGTGTTTTCAAACTTCTCCTCGGTCCAGTAAAAATCACCATCCTTATATCACAATATACTGCACCGCCACACAAAGAGCGAATCGACATATCACGCTCGTGATGCAATTCTAAATGTAGTGCAAGAGAGAAACATCGGGCTCATCAGCAAAAGAGGGAAACACAAGCGTCATTGCTGCCACAGTCTGCAGTGGACGCTCCTGAGGGTTTGCATCGCTCCGGAAGACTCCCACAAGAAACCGGTTACTCGTGTCAATGCGACAAAGAGCAGCAAACCATACAAAGCTCAGACCATACAGAATGACAATCCTTCACGGACTGAAAGAACCAGCAACGTCTTAATGCTTGCGGAAAGAGAACCGAAGTATTGAAAACGACGTGCTTTACACAGGAAGTTTGGTTTCATGTCTCAGGATATGTAAACTCATAAAACACAAGAGCATCGGCGACAGAATCGTTGTGTGTATCGTGAGAAACCACTTCATTCAGAAAAAAGTTGAACTGCGGTACGCGATACCTGCGAATTATTGGACCAACTGTCTTTGAAGAAACACTCAATACTGAGCTTTAAAATGCCACTTTCACGGATTTCGTACAACACTTAGACGACAATATTTTCAACAGGATGGCACTACAATCCACGCCTCAAAGGCATCCATGGCTCACATTCATAGCTTCTTCGAAGATGGCTTAGGTTTGTGACCTCCGAGGTTATCAGACCTGACGTCAGCGGATGGGGATATCTAAGAGAGCGTCTACAGAAACAGTTCACGTACCATCCAGTATCTCCGGATGAACACCACAGCCGAAATAACCATATATTAAGGCTTGTAACCGGCAACATTTGAAACGGGTAAGGAGATATTTATTTTTTCTCACTCTATTTTCTTCTAAAATATCTGTACAAATACACTGTTCACTTTTGCTGACGTTAACAGAGCCTACAGTCTTTCGTGATGACCACTCACAACTGTTCTCTTCTCGTAACCTTGACTCACGTCTGGCTTTCTTCACTTTCTGTATGTCACAAAACGATGACTTTGTCGCTACAATCACTCAACACTCATTAAACTTTCTTTACTTCGACGCACAGTATTTTTCACGCATACACTAAACTAAAAACTGAGTGACTAAATCTGTCCTCACGCGCCCCTCAAGCTTTTACACCGGCGATGACGTAGCCAGATCTTTCACAAACGTCTACAAACAAACCAGCTGCCAGACAATCCTCGAATGCTCTGGAAAGCCATTTGTGTTCCCGCCTGATTTTTGTTAGTAACGTGTTCGCTTGCGTGAGTGGTGTGAGGGGCCTTGACCTTGAGCGCCTTTGTTATGCGCCGCGCCAGTGGAGCAGCCCGTCCTTTGTTGTGTTACCACTGCCGTGTACCGGCGTCACAATATCTTATAACTGGTAAATATTCCCCAGAGATGGCCTCTCATTTTTATTTGATTTTGCTAATGCATTGTTATTCATTCCAATAATATAGCAATTTAAAATGTGGGACATCCTACTGAAACAGCCCGTACAATAGACTCAGTGAGCAGAGAAACAGGTGTGACTCTCACTATTCATCTGACGCAGAAGAAAGCCAAGTTCGACTTGGGAAGGTAGGCTGACAACAAAAGCAGGAGTTGCAGGCAGATATCAGAATATTGGATGCTGCCTGGCTCAGACTGCTTCAGTTCTGCCAGACTCTTTCAATTCAGCACCACAGAAAATCGATAAGGTACAGAAATTAATTCTGCTTCCATTTTATGAGAGTTCACTCCAAATGGCTTCAAACCGAGGAATTAAAAAGCGAAAACTTAAATAGATGGAAAACTAATGCAGCCATTTTAACGTTGTCAACTTCTACCTCTCTCTCTCCCATCAACTCAAGTGCCCTGCCCATTAGCGAACCGAAGGCCAACTACCTATCTTCCAGACATACTTTCTACAACTTTTTAATGACATCCAAGCAGCCTTCTACGCATTGTGTAACGTGAAAGGCTGAACTTCCACAACTCCATAATGTTTATATTACCTTTATCAACAAAAATTGGAACCTACAAAATCGATGAAAACCTTTATCAAGGTCTTAAAAAACTATATTCCAATTCTGGCTGCACCGGGAAACTTTCCTTTAACCATAACCACAGCAGTGCGTTCGTAGATCGGCCGGGCCGTCCCGCGGGGTCACCCGGTGCGGGCGAGGGCCGGCGCGCCCACCGCCAATGTTACACGTAAATGACCGGCAAGCCATGGGTACGGAACACTAACTACTGTACTTACATTAGGCTCACCTACATCACAACAGATGTTGAAATTGATAACCTTCAACACGCACCACTCCCTATATTTCATTTGTTTTTCCGCAACTAATAATAAATAAAAGTTTGTGTGACAGAATCCACCAACAGCGCATACTGCTATGAATTCAATGTATTAATTGTGAAGTGCCTCTGGTGACCAACTCGTTCTCCTGACCTATCTCCATGCGATTTCTATTTATGGGGAACGTTAAAGAATAAAAGTGCACACATCAAATCCGCAAACGTTACAAGAATTGAAACACGTCACGAGAGAAATAAAGGCCATCAGACAACATGAACTTTTGTGACTAATCCAGACTTTTCTTTTAGAGATATAGGAAATGTGTTCGAGTTGAAGGTCATCAATTTCAACATCTGTTATGGTGCAGGTAAGCCTAATGTAAGTTAGTACAGTAGCTAGTATTCCGTGCCCATTACTTGCCGGTCGTTTACGTGTAACTCTGACTGAGGGCGCGCCGGTCCTCGACCAGTGCACTGCCGCCGCGGAGCGGTCCGGTCAATCTACGAACGCACTGTATTTTCAAAGCCGTCGCTACGTGATGGCTTTGAAATTATATACTATGCATGAATACGAGGGGAAAAAAAGAAAAAAATAGGGAAAGCGTTTTGTAGTTAAGGAACGTATAAAATATCTGAAAGTTCAAACCATTAACAGCGAATATCGCCACCAATATTTTATTTAATACGAAGTGTCTGCTTCGCGATATACATTTCATTGTGCAGTATCGTGTCTATCTCAGGCATGGGGAAGAGGGGTGACAGTAGTGCAATCGAGTAAAATGTGTCACATTTACATTATTTTCCTCATTCAACTTTACTTTAATCTCTTCCACGCAAAATCTATTTTTATCTACCTCAGGGAAATCGAAATAACCTTTGCATAAAGCAGTTGCATTACACATTTCGTCATAGGCACAAGGATACGGGAGACTGGGGCGATATTCAAATGTTTAAAACGTGGGTCACTATATGTTGCCTTGACATTTCTACTCTTTGCATGATATCACGAGAAAGCACTGAATTGATGTTTAACACTTAAAAGTAGCACGAAGTATCTGAAAATTCAAGTCCGTAACAAGTAAAATCTAGGAAATGGCTAACACAGTGGAACTCGAATAATTCCAAGATTTTTATTGGTCCCTTGAATTTTGTCTTGAAGCAAGGTAAAACAATTCACATGTAATTCGAATTTCATTTTGCTTAATTCGAAGTTTTTGTTCAGAAATGTCAGTCGAAAATTAATTTAAACGCTGAAATTTAGTAAAATACCTTCGTCCGTGTGTTTCTGCAAACGAAGTCATCGTTTCGGGGTCGTTTGTTTTATGGGAATGTAGTTGGAGTACTGTTTGGGGGGTTATGGAATAGCTTTCCTAGCTGCCGACCTTGAGCATCTATACCTGCTCCCACATGCCCTTGTTTAAAACATGTGCACCTTCAGTTGTCGTTCAAGCTTTCTACTGTTCAGTATGTTGCCATATGTCCCTTAGTAAACCATGTGTTCAGTACAAGACTAACTTTTGCTGAAAAAGTCGTCGTCATTCGAGAAGTTGAAAAGGGTTTGAAGAAAAAATCTGAAATCGCGAAAGAATACACGATACCACCGAACACTTTGTCAACTTATCTGAAGAATAAGGAGAAAATTTTAAGCAGTGTGTAGAGTGAAAAGGGGAAGAGTCGAAATAGAGAACTGGAAAATCCTGATGTATCTGTATTGCTAAAATGTCAACCTTAGACGTAACTTTTGTAATTCGAATTTTGACACATTTTGACTATTTTTCTTGTCCCTTCAGCTTCGAATTATCCTAGCTCCACTGTAGTTTATTTTAATCAGATTTCCTGACCATATTATTCTAATCAAAATTGTTGAAGCCACTTTTTAGCAAATCGAATAGAAAATTACCCAAAATTTATCCATGTAAAGCATAGTATGCGGTGGCACAGGGTGTATTTCGTGTTGCATCCTTGGAAAACAAAACTTTTAAGTAATAACTTTAGTATTTATTGTTTTTTAACTATGCTGCTCATACACACACATGTGGAATGCAACACTTCCTCTATCTTGCAGATAGGCGCTAGAGAAAGCCCGTAGTAAAGCCACAAGCGATTGTCAAATTATCTAGTGAATTTGACTATCATGAGTTGCATTTATGAAGACTATTTCACGAATTACAGGATGATATAGCCAATGAAATGTTATTTAAATGTAATAATTACTAACCTCGGCGTCCATTGGCATGGTCTACGAGTAGATTACCATATTGATGCTCCATTTTTTTTCTGCAATGTCAGAAGTTGGATTATCTGCTGTTAATTTATAATTTCCTTCAATGCCAAATTTGTCAAATTGATTCCAAACATATTTCCTGTTGTATTCTGTGTTCTGAAGATTCCCTCTTCGAATTATTTTATCTATTTCAGCATCGAAGCGGACATTTGAACAGCGGCTCTACTGTGTCAAATTACGTCAGCCGTTGCGCATCTGTTAGCACAGTGCAGGTAGATTGTCTAACCTGATCATAACATAAGAAAAGCAGAGAAGGTGATAACGAAATGCGATAATGTTTACGCGAAGGAACGCTGTCTTGTTTGAAATTTGTTATACACATAATTGGTTGATTTCAACCAAGTTACGTATAATTGGCATCTATGGGTGTTCCAAAAATAACAAGTAATATAATCTACTTCTCACCAAGAAAGCCTATGTTCCACATGATCGTCATCATAACATATGCAGAAGGCTAAAAGCAATCGGGTGAACCGATTAAGCGCTTGGCAGTTTAGACAATCAGGGGTCGGCCACTAAGTGCTTGACATTGCAGTGTTGGTGGTTGCCGCTCTGTACAGGAGACACGCATATCTTATTCAGCAATGCAGTCCGTCTGTTGACATTTGCTCGACGCTGCGCAGCCGTTTCCACGATTCCACCAACTTCATTGCCTAGGAAAACAACCTGATATGTTACATACACATCACTTTCTCTGCTTCTTTCATCTACTCCTTGCTAACCGAAGTAAACATTCATCATAATTTTCGTTGTAGATATAACAGGTTAAATACTCATATTTAACCACATTATTATTTGAAAAACATTTCTCCAGCTGTTTCATGTTAAGACACACTAGGCTTTAATTTTCTAACTTTTTACCTTTTCACTTGACGATTGGCACAATTAAGACGAGAAATGACTGTGAAAGATCTCAAAGCTCTGACCCAAAAAATATCTCTCACGATTCCACTCATGCGGAATTATCACTTCCTAGTCGTGGTATTATCGCTTTGGTTATGTCACCACCTCCTTGAGGTTCCGCGCAGCAAAACCAATCACCGGGCCATGGTAGTAAAAGATCTGGCAAATATTCTAGTGACGATATCGATATTTTAATTGAAGAAACGAAGTAAAAAATTCTGATGTGTTGCACTCACATGACTTTCTCTACTTTTGTACTAATCATTCTTACAAACTCTTATTCCTATATCTTCTTCGTGTTAGTTGAGATAAACATTTGCACAAATCTTATTGCTTATCCTCTTGTAGGTACAAAGAGAATATGAGAATGCAGTAGACTTTGAGCGATACTCAAATCGTTTAAAGCTTTCAAATTCCGTTCTCTTTGCACCGCTAACAAAAAAATGAGTAACGATGATCCATCTGACGGAAGTATGTTTCCCAAAACTCACACAGATAACAAGGAATATCTCCGAAATGGTTCACTCTACAAAAAAATTGTGTGTTTTTGCAAGATCTACATTTTTTGTATAGTAAGATTTGGTCAATCTTTTACGGTTTCCCAGTTATGCAAAACTCATCCAGAGTAAATAGGACCACATGGACTATACCCAGAAAATTCAATATACAGTTTCATTTGTCATAAAAATATCTCAAACATGTCATTTTAATCAAAATTGTTAGAGCCATTTTCAAAACAAAATCATAATTTTCGAAAAATATCCCATATAAAGGGTAGTTTAGGGTGGAGCAATTTTCTTCAAAATCTTCATGTCGCATAGTTGAAAGACATTAAACTTAAATACCAACTTTGGTTTTCAACCGACTGTACGTTTTTGAGTTATGCTGTCCACATACTGACATACAGACATACAAGGACCATTTTCTAAAAATGCTTTCTTTTTTATTCAGGGGGCCTCAAAGCATATATTTCCGGTGAAATCTCGACATCGAATTTTTGTGTGGAATACAATACTTCCTCTACTTTGCTATACGTAGTAGAGAAAGTAAAAATAAGGTCATTTGTATGGCATCATTTCCCTAGATCAGACGCCAAAATTACTGTCGATGTGCCCATAGCCTACTAGACTAGTTGTACCGCCAACTGTAAAAATAAATCTTAATTAAAATGTATGAACGTTATTGTAAGTTGTTTACTTTTAAATCACTATTAATATTGAATAGTATTAAATAACTTAATTATTAATTATTTCGTGGAATACTCTAAACAAATACCACTTGAGATTTTTATTTTGAGATAATTTTTCTCGCGTTTTACGCTGGTAATGTTATTGTCACATGCAAACCTTGTGTGGTATTACTACACATAATACAATTAAAGTTTCTAATTTTCGAAAAATATATAAAGTCTCAAAACTGGCTTGCGCACCCACATTTGTCAAACGAGTATCACAGTGACAGTTGCTGACTTTATGAGAATGGAAATAAACTTAAGTATTTGATTGAAGTTGGTGTTTTAGTTATAGAGGAATAAGTTTTAGTTATAGAGGAATAAGTTTTTGTTTTATTCCGTAGTTGCTGTAAATGTTCAGTATTTTTACTTTCTCTACTGGTAAGTAGGGGAAGTATTGTATTCCACCCAAAAATTCGATGTCGAGATTTCACCGGAAATATATGTTTTGAGACCCCTGAATCCAAAAAAAAGCATTTTTAGAAAAAGGTCCGTGTGTGTGTGTGTCTGTGTGTCTGTGTGTCAGTCTGTCAGTCTGTGGACAGCATAACTCAAAAACGAAAAGTCGGTTAAAAACCAAAGTTGGTATTTAAGTTTAATGTCTTTCAAGCATGTGACACAAAGATTTTGAAGAAAATAGCCCCACCCTAAACTACCCTTTACATGGAACATTTTTCGAAAATTTTGATTTTCTTGAAAATGGCTCTAACGATTTTGATTAAAATGTCATATGTTTGAGATATTTTGACGACAAATGAAATGTATATCTTGAATTTTCTGGCTATAGCCCCTGTAGTCGTATTTACTCTGGACGAATTTTGCATAACTGGTAAACCGTTAAAGATAGACAAAATCTTGCACTACAAAAAATGTAGATCTTGCTAAAATACACAATTTATGTCTCAATAAATTTTCTTGTAGGGTGAACCATTTCGGAGATATTCCTTGTCATGTGTGTGAGTTTCGGAAAACTTTCAACTTTAGCGAAATGCAACAACGTTGTTCATTTTTTTATATGTTAATCGTGCAAAGAGAACGGAATCTCAAAGGTCAAAAAGATTTGACTGTCGCACAAAGCCTTCTGTATTCTAATATTCCCTTTGTACCTACAAGGACATAAGCAATAAGATAATTTGTACGAATGTTTATTTTAACTAACATGGAGATATAGGAATAAGAGTTTGTAAGAATGGTTAGTACAAAAGTAGAGAAAGTCATGTGAGTGTAACACATCAGATTGTTCACCATAAGTTAGTTTTTTTGTGAACCAAAGAATAAAACAATCATAAAATGCTTACTTGAGTGTTTAGAGAACACATTTGACAATATCTATGCAAATTTAAATACACAACAGAGCAAAACTGAAACGTAAGGAATAAATTTTATGCACAGAGATGTAAAATAGAGAGGAAACATACACAAGGCGTCCAATGGGATTAAAAGGCAGTGCACAACGTGTTGCTGAGTGTTTAAAAATAGCGGATCATGAAAATGTTCGGCTAAAATGATTCACTGGTACCTACAGGATATTCATGATATAACTCAAAAATCGAAAATTAGTGATTTTTACCTAATAGCTTAGTCCTAGGATCCCAGTGTCCCTTGATGAGATAAACATTTTCAAAAAGGTTTTATTAAACATTTCCTTGTACATATGTACAAAGGCGGGTAGCTATGTGGTGGCTCTGAAATCCTGCTCTCTTTGCTTGGCCGAGAGAGAAACGATACGTATTTTAAAATGCAGAGCAATAACAGAGAAATTCTCAGCAATGTTTAACTCCACTAAAGCAAAATGTATATTTCACACATATTCCTTTAACGAGATCTACATTGTTTGTGAGGTAAGATTTGACTATCTTTTACAGTTTACCAGTAATGCAAAAGTCATCCAGAATGGAGAGAACCTCAGAGACTATTCTCAGAAAAATCAAGATTTCAAGATGTCTGCCTTTAGCTTCGTTCTATTGTCATATTTCATATTGAATCCAAATTACTGAATACGTAACGTAATTATCTTTGACAGAAAAACGCAATGTTTATTACCATATTATAATTTGAATTGCTAAGACGTATTTGTTTTTAAGGCATTTATGCTCATACATACACTTTCAATAGGATTCAAATCTGGTGAGCAAGGAGGCCACCAATCACTGTGATATTTTGCCTTTGCCAGTTTGAAATCTAATGATTTGTGTGGAGAGGGTGGTTATCCTGCTGGATATCTAGTCCTTGCAGAAGGAACCATGTTGTTTTCTAGGTTGTCTTTATGCTGCTGGTTGTTGTCACAGCACATCTAGACCAGCGATGTCCAACGATTGTGAAAGAGGGGAGGTTGGTGTGTTTGTAGTGTTTAACGCCCGCTTTTACTACTACGGCACCGCAGGCGGGGAGGTTGGGTTTACCTCCTTCCACTAAACGTGGACTTTGCCACTCTTTATCCCTCAGTCGTGCATTGTGTTACAGTGGCGGGTTGGTTACATGTACGTTGCGCTTGGTTTGCGAAAATACTTTCATATCTTATGCGATAAACATCTGTTCATTAGTGACTTGTTTGGTACTGCTTATGTTTAAGAAGTCTATCAATATTTGGTGACAAAGTCCAAGTGCATAGTCTTAGAAGATACACCAAGTGATCGTCGCGTAACATATTGTGATACAGACTTTTAATATAGTTCAATTTGGAGAAACTCTGTTCACAAATATATGTAGAGTTATACTCACTCTTATACACACTATTATACTTGTAAATGTTTATTTCTCATTTTAATCGACAAACATTTTTAGAAATATTGCTATTTTCTTCTGGTTGCAAGGGAAATATGGCGAATACAGTAGACCTTATGCGATAGTGAAATGTTTTAAGAGCTGGTTGCTATGCGATGCCTTTGAAATTCCGTTCTCTGTGCAAGGCCAAGAGATAGAAAAGAAATGACATATTTCTAGTTGAAAGAAGTATAAGTATTGGCAAATTCAAACAAATAAGAAATAACAATTGTGTCTTTTAACCAGATCCACATTTTTCATTTAGTAAACGTTTGTCTGTCTCTTACTGTTTACCGTTTATTCAAAAAGCATCCAGAATGAAGAGGTCTTCTGAGAACATTCCCAGAAAATTCAAAGCATGGCTTAGAACAGGGGAAGACAACTTCGGGCCGTGTGACGTATTTAAGCGAAGAGCCAGCTTGTACAGTCGTGTGACGTCAGGCGAGAGCGGTGTATTGCTATGCTGCCTAGATCAGCGGCGCTACTTGCACGAAACAGAATGAATATGGAAAATGTTATTTGGACATGTTTAGGGAGAACCCTCTTCAGCCAAGTCTGAGGTTTTTTATTTGTAAGAATGTTCCTTAAACCAGATTTCTGAGGTTGTATGCCCTTGTTGCACGGATATTATGTATGTTTGGTTCTATGTATGTGTGCGAACAATTCTTTTCTGTTATGAAACTTTCTAAGTCAAAATCCCGAAGCATATTCTCAGATCACAATCTAACATGCAGTCTTCGGTTACAAATGTGCCGTACATTACGCCCTAACATTGACAAACTAGTTAAACAAAAGCGAAACGGCAAATGTCGGAAAATGTCCACCTAATTGTTCTGTATAGCTCTCCTCTTGCTCATGCAAAATAGTTATAATTTCTGTTCTATTTGCGTTATAACATGACCGTTCACATAAACTAGAATTTATATATATGGCATAAAGCCGAAATGTAATTATTTATAATCTGTGTCTATTCCGTAATTGAAACAGTCAGCATTAAAATTACGATGTACCGTATGCCATTTCCTCTTTGCCGCTGTGACGTCACACGTTCAACTGGCCATGGATGGGAGCATGCGAGCTCAGTGAACTGACGTCGCAGCAGCGATACCTGTCTTCCCCTGGCTTACAAACTGCCATGGAATTGCCTGTTTGTGTCCGTCACCGGATACTGACTGTCTGTCCCTCCTACTGAGGAGTGGAGTGGGGAACAGCCTCTCATTAGGTAAGGTTCTTCAAAGAGAGAAGGTTGGACATCCTGATCTAGACCATATCCAACCCCAACACGGCCTTAGCGATACATTTGTATCGTATATTTTGCGTCTTAACATTTTTATTTGGAGGCGGTGGACAATCATTTTTCCCCATTTGTAGACGAAAATGTCACCTCGTCTGTTAATATAATTCTATTGCAATTATGGCTGTTATTTTCTTCTGCAAATGCGAGGCGTAATACTGTGTTACCGTGTGTAACACTGCTTCTTAGCTGACGATCGAGCAAAGAGCCTTGCAGGCACACAACGCAAGGCTCTGCGGTTAGACCCAGGGAAATTAGAATTACTTCTAATTGTAGACACATTCTGGAAGGAATTGCTGTCTGCCTCTTCCAGAAGTGCGGTGTCTTGTAGGAACTTAAAGCCCGAGACACAGGCTATTCAGCAACATGCACTAACGTAAGGAGATATCTTGCATTTCGCAAAAATCAGTACGATTGCTAACAACATGCAGAACTCCAAGGCAATAAGCTGCGCGCGCATAATCACGCCTGCGCCAATCACAACAAAGAATGAGACAGAGAGCTTGTACATCCAATATTAAGTCAACTAAACATTTGGTTTAGTATTTTCACTTTATATTTCTTAATAATAAGGCTTTTATTTTGAAAATGAGAAGAGTAATCTGTTTATTTTTGTTTTTATGCATGAACGTTTTCAAAGTAATGCATACAGGATGAAATGGAAGTCAGTACATTTCTTCTAATACGTGCTTCATAGAAGCATTACAAACAAAAATGTCTAATGGCATTTTGTTCTCTGATCAGCCGATTTCGAAAAAAATAAATGGTTTTTGATCCAAATTGGATGCGTAATCCTACAAGAATGTACGAAGTAAACAGTTTGTTACTTGTACGATGCGTAGAGTAACTTATTTCTGACTAGCTTCGGTAGTAATTATGGAACATCACACAGGATTTCGAAATCATTAATTACTTAAAAGACATGAAGGAATACTCCGAGCAGCTCTTTCAGACGTGAAGTAAGTCGACAACGTTGCGTTGAGGCTGATCAGGGAATTGACTGCTTTGTGAATGTAAATAGGTCGGGCGCTTTCGCTTTCGAGTAATGTTTTGAGAACTAACTCTTTTTATTGTCCTACACTAGCACCGTAAACACGGAAGCACAAGGCAGAGCACGTGTTTATGTTCTGAAAACGCACCATTAGGAAGTTTGTTTATGTACTGAGCTAGGGAAAGTACCACCCACACAATCTGCAGTGTTGCCAGCTTGTTTTCCACAAAACTAAAATATCTCCGTAAGAAATGGTCAGAGAGAAAAACGTAGGATACAAAATGTGTTCCAAATACCGAGATCACTGGTTCAAATTACTGTAATGAAGTCCCTTCCACCCGGTATATTATGCATGCATTATGCATTGCCACCAATTTAACAGATCAAAATTTAAATTAAAAAAGTACATACGAGGATTCGAACCCTGGTTGTTCCAATTACGTTTCACCGCTCGGCTATCATGCACACATCGGAGCTTCCTGTTTATCGCATAGCTTTGAAATGAACCCAGGATGAATTAAATTGTGTATTGTGAACGCAGCGTCAGCGAATGATTTCGATGTTTTCCAAATCGAACTTCCTTTTTTATTTTGCCTTAGGCTCGGAACGTCTATAGGTCGGGAAAGGCAAGATACTGGCCGTGTAAACACGTGTTGATCACATCTCCCCGTATGGGTTGGATGATGGTGCACCTTTCTAGTGCGAATCTAGGTGTCGCCAGCCCAGATAATATGCCTGCAGCAACAAGAGCTATAATGCCACAAGACAGTACCGCGAGAGCAAAAAACCTACCAAGTATAAATCGCTTATTGGAGCTCTGAGAAACCATTCTCCGCTAATGGCGCACTATGCACCAAGTTTTTTCGTCATGAATGGGTACTATTACACCGCTCGCAAGAGTTAAAGGTACATGAACGCTGGCCAATGCTCAAGCTGAGCGCTGTTGCCAAGCGTAGTGCGTGTACCGGCAGACGGTCTGTACATAAGGTTGTGTGAGATGCATGCACCACATTCGGCAGCGCTGGTAGGAGGGGCAAGCGTAGGATTCGCTTGAGTCCGCAGTACGCCCCGCCTCCATATGTCTAAGTTTTGCGAAGATTATAGGTTCTAAGTTACAGGTCCATTTTTTTTTCGAGTCAACAGTTGAAGCCCCTACATACATACATACATACAATTTGCCCCCTTTTTAGAGAATTAACAGACAGGGAGCGAGATTTTGCCTTTTCTCAACAAGACTCTCCAACAGCTCATACGGTCAATCTTCTGATGAGAACAATTGAAAGTGTGTTTCAGGACAGAATTATTAGTAGAGATTTGTGGGCCCCTCGGTCCCCCCGAGCTAACCCGCTGCTATTCCTATCTCTGGGGTAACTTAAAAGCATAAAGTGTACAAGGCAAACCCACATACCCTGCAAGAGTTAAAACAAAATGTCCGCCAGGAAATTTCCAGTATTTCTCAACGTGAACTACGGCGAGTGATGGATAGTTTCCTAAAGAGATGGCAAAAATGTATGGACGGTGGTCAGTTTCAGCATCTCCTTTAATAACATTGTTAAGTAAAGCCTTTAAAAATAGTTTTTAAAATGTTGTATGCTTTCATCCGCGCCTTTATACGATAGCGGAAGACGGCAACGAGCACCGAGGATGCGGACAGGCAAAACACCGCACAGCCGGTTCCTAAGTATTTTGTTCTCCCGTTATATAGTAAAATGTATAGCTAGAAAACCATAAAACACTGAAAAGGAAGAACAAAGAACTGACATTGAAAGTATAAACCTTTAGTAAAACGCAATTTGTATAAAATAATTTCGTAGGTTTAATTAATTTCAAAATATTCCCTGTTGCAAGTTTCATACAAATGCTACGCGATCAATTTGGTTGCTCGCTTGTTTAACATTTTCTCCACTATTTGCACAACTACTGTAACAATGAACCGCTAATCATTTAATTGTTAAAAATGCTCCTCATTTACAATCTGCCAGTGGCCAAGTCCAAGTATCGTGAATTCTTGTAGAGCATTTTCAGTCACTGCTGGTGGTACATCTCCGATTCTCGTTTTAACTCTCATATTAGCAGCCCTCGTAACAAAGACTCCATTTCAAATATTCCCAAAAACAGTAACGAAGCGGAGAGATTTGTTCCCATAGTAACCAACCTGTAACGTCCTTTAACCTGGTAGGTTACACCGGACAATGAATGAAATGGGTGAAATGACGCAGGATCCGTAGAGATGTTCTTTACTTAAAATAAATAAATAAATAAATAAATAAATAAGCTTTCTCTGCTAATTATAGCAAGCAGGGGAAGCACTGCATTCGATCTAGAAATCTGATGTCGAGATTTCACCGGAAAGGTGTTTTAGACTCTCTGAATTTAAAAAAAAAGCAAAAAAAAAACCGATTTCAGAAAAAGGTGTGTGTGTGTGTGTGTGTGTGTGTGTGTGTGTGTGTGTGTGTGTGTGTGTGTGTGTGTGTGTGTGTGTGTGTGTGTGTGTGTGTGTGTGTGTGTGTGTTGTGTGTGTGTGTGTGTGTGTGTGTGTGTCGGACAGCATAACTCAAAAACGAAAAGTTTGTTAAAAACCAAAGTAAGTATTACAGTTCAATATATTTCAAGAATACGACACGAAGAATTTGAAGAAAATTTCTCCACCCTAAACTACGCTTTACACGGAAAATATTTTCTCAAAAATGGCTCCAACGATTTTGAATAAAACGTCATATGTTTAACATGACTGGTAAACCGTAAGAGTCAGACGAAATCTTACTCCACAATGTAGATATCGTTAAAACAAACAATTTATGTCAAATGATCTTTTTTGTGAAGTGAACCATTTCGGAGTTATTCCTCGTTTTTTGTCAGAATTTTGCAACACTTATAGATCGTTCTCAAATGGGAGGTCCATATTCATTTTTTCCCCCTTTCTTGGCCATGCAAAGAGAACGGAGTATCAAAGTCACCATATAGCGACCAGTCTTAAAGCATTTGACTTAGCAGTAAGATAATTTCTACCTCGACTAACATGAAGTAGATAGAGGAATAAGTGTTTGTAAGAATAGTTTGTGCAAGAGCAGAGAAAGTCATGTGAGTGCAACACATCGCATTTTGTTATATTGTCCTTCAATGTAATGTCATATCGGACGGCGAATGAATGAAATAGGTTAAATGATGCTCAAATGAGCCCAAGGTATGTGGAGTTTAACGTTAACCGACATTCATCTTCTCAGGATAAGGGAAAACCTCCGAAGAAAGCCTCATCCTAAGCGAGAATCGAACTCGCACCTCTTGGATATGGGGGCTATCCATACAGCTTGGAGTTGCATGACATTCATTCTTTCTGAGAAAGCGACAATGCCGAAAAACAAACCCTTGTTCGGGTTAACCAAGATTCGAACTCGGCATCTCTTGGACCTGCGGCATACAGGCTACCCCCACGCAACAGAGATGGGCACAAATGAAATGAAATTGTTCAGTCAACTAAATAGGACAACCACCCTTAAGAAAAAATGAGAGAAAACAAAAGAATAGTAGTATGTTGACATTTAAAATGAATGTCGATGACGTCAGAGCCTGTGCAATCACGGCTGAACATTTCTTAAAATTCTCTTTTAAAACATCAAATTTAAACTGACCGTGCACTTCTTAATAAATAGTTAATTTTATTTTTATCTGCCTTATTTCTTACTAATAAGAGACTAGTCATGGAATTTATATTTTGAATTCGTTACTTTCCTGCACCTTCGGAACAGAGGAAGGTATAAAACCGTAACAAGCACAAGTTGAATGTTGTCATAATCGCGAGAATGTAACAACTGAAACGCAATTTTCCGATGAAGTGAATTCCGTTGTTTTGCATGTTTGTAATTGGTGTTCAACCAACCCTATATAGCTAACGAACACCCTTGTGCAATAAACAGGTCACGGACTGCTGGTGACTTGCTCTAACTGGCCCAACTGACTGGCAGATTACATATAGCATGGGTCACTAGATAACTGATGGGGTATAAAGAACATATGGAATAAGCGTTCCACTTGCTGAGTATGTGGCACATTTCCAAAGGGAACAACTGTAAGCCTCTAACGAGAAAATGTCTGAGGGGTGTTCTGTTCTCTGGAAGGGAAGGGGGAGACAATGTCGCATGGCGGCCCACTATGTGCAATAACTGCTATGTTCCTGTCACGAAAATGTGGCTGCAGGGAATGTGTTTGACATCAACAACTCTAGGGTCTTCTGAGAAAGAATACGGCTAGAGTTTCAACATATCAAGTATGCAGCTGACCTGCGTGAACTGAACACTGCAAGTGTCTTTTAAGACAGTGAATCGGTGACATTTGATTAACTATACCTTGTACTTTCACACGACACAACTGTTTTTAAAATCAAATGCCACAAATATATACTTAGTTGGTTCTGTATCACAGGTACTGTACCGCGTTGAACTTTAAACTCAGTTTTTCTCTATTAGCTACGTTTATCTCTCAAGAAGACATCGAAGATACCGACGTTTCGCCAATTACTGCGTTCGGCATCTTCAGGGTGAAGTGATCCGCTGTCTGTGCTGGTCAGAGAGACACGCTACCGCCACCCCACTGAGGTTGGCCCGTAAATTCTTGTTGAACATATTCAATTACTGTTAGTGGTGTATCTCAGCAATCTCTCCTGATCCTCACTTTCAACTCTTGCGCTCGTATTGGCAGGCCTGGTATGGAAGACATTTCCAATATCCCAATAAAAATAATAGTGGAGAGAGATCTGTTCACATAATAAGCAAAAGTTTTAAGAGAAGTATTGTTCATGCACCTAAATAACAACCTTTCAGGGGAAAAAATATAAAAAAGTTGTTGCACTCGCATAACTTTCTCTACTCTAGTATAACCATTCTTACAAACTCGTATTCCTACATCTTCATCTTAGTTGAGATAAACATTTGCAGAAATTATCTTACTGTTTATCTTCTTGAAGGTACAAGAATACAGTAGACCTAGAGCGATAGTCAAATCTTTTAAAGCTTTCAAACTCTATTCTCTTTGCACGGTTAACATACAAAAATGGATAACCATGTCCCATTTGACAGAAGTATGTATACGTTCTCCAAAACTCACACAAACAGCAAGGCATATCTCCGAAATAGTTCACTCCACAAAAATGCATTTGGACCTAACTTGTTTTAATGAGATCTACATTTTTTGTATATTGTTTGTTGTTTGTTGTGTTTAACGCCCGCTTTTACTACTACGGCACCGCAGGCGGTGACACTGATGATACATGGAATGAAGATGGAGCACCGGTGGAATGAGATGGCGGGGGAAACCGGAGTACCCGGAGAAAACCCGCCCTGACGCCGCTTCGTCCACCACGAATACCACATGCGGGTCCCTGGGATCGAACCCGGGCCGCCTAGGTGGTAGGCGAGCGCGCTAACCGCTCGGCCACGGCGCCGCCAATTTTCCATGTAAAGGGTAGTTTAGGGTGGAGGAATTTTCTTCAAAATCTTCGTGTCACATCCTTGAAAGTTTAACCAACTTTGGCCTTGGGCGGACTTTTCGTTTTTGAGTTACGCTGCACACACACGCAGGCACGCACGCACGCACACACACACACACGGAAGTTACTCTAAAAATCTGTTTCACTCGCATGACTTTGTCTACTCTTGCACTAACCATTCTTACAAACTCTTAATCCTCTTATCTTCTTCGTGTTTTTTGAGATAAACATTCATACAAATTATCTTATTGCTTATTTCCTTGTAGGTGCAAGGGGAATATTGGAATACAGTAGGCTTTGAGCGATAGTCAAATCTTATAAAGCTCTGAGATCCCGTTCTCTTTGCGCGCTTAAGCTATACACAAATTAACAACTATGTTCCATTTCACGAAAGTTTTAAGTTTTTCGAAACTGTCACAAATAGCAAGAAATATCTCCCAAATGCTTCACCCTACAAAAAAATGTATTTACACATAAATTGTGTATTTTAGCAAGATGTACATTTCTTGTATATTAAGATTTTGTCGATCTCTTGCGGTTTACGAGTTATTCAAAAGTCATCCAGAGTAAACAGGACTACATAGGCCATAGCCAGAAAATTCAAAATATACATTTCATTTGCCATACAAACATCTTAAACATATGGCATTTTAATAAAAATCGTTAGAGCCATTTTCTAGAAAATTACAACTTTCGAAAAATGTTCCATGTAAAGGGTAGTTTAGGGTGGGGCTATTTTCTTTAAAATCTTCGTGTCGCATCCTTGAAAGACATGACACTATACCAACTTTACTTTTTAACCGACTTTTCGTTTTTGACTTATGCTGTCCACACACACACACACACACACACACACACGCGCGCGCGCGCGCGCGCAGGAACCTTTTACGAAAAATGCTTTTTTTGGATTCAGGGGGCCTCAAAACATATATTTCCGGTGAGATCGCGACATCGAATTTTTGGATGGAATACAATACTTCCCCTACTTACTATACGTAGTAGAGAAAGTAGTCAGATGTAATTCGAATTTCATTTTCCTTGAATCGAAGTGTTTGTTTAAAAATGTCAGTTGAAAATTAATCTAAACGGGGAAATTTAGTATAACTTCGTCCATGTGTTCCTGCAAAAGAGGTCATCGGAATGGAGTTTTGGAGGTGGAATAACTTTCCTAGCTGCCGGCCTTGAGGTTCTGTAACTGATCCCACATCCCCTTATTTAAAACACGTGCGCATTCAGTATGTTGCCACAATGTGTCTTGGTAAACCGCGTGTTCAGTATAAGACTAACTTTTGCTGAAAATGTCGCCATTCGAGAAGTTGAAAAGGGTTTGAAGAAAGAATCTGAAATCGCGAAAATAGGGAAACCACTGAACACTCATGTGAAGAATAAGGAGCAAATTTTAAGCAGTGCCTCGATTGAAAATATACTATCACTGTGGGTATAAAGTATATTATTTCGAGTTGCACTGCCTCACTGCATTATCCTTAATGTAAACAAATAGCATTTCTTTCAAATACACAGTTTCTTTACTTTATAGCGTTATTAGGAATGGATATATGTATCTGTATTGCTAAGCTGTCAAGTTTAGACATCGAAGTTTTGGATATTTCGAATTTTTTTCTTGTCCCTTCAACTTCGAATTATTCAGGTTCCACTGTACTTAAACAATTCATAAATGGCACAATGTTATTTAGTCTGCTAGAAATTCTTTTTATTTTTATTTACCTTATACAATTACGTCTTGCATAATCTCATTTTTTTCCATACAAAGGGTAAGTCAAAGAGAATGAAATAATTTCAGGTATTTATTATGAATAAACCATCAAAGGTAGCAGAATGTAAGGGACTCTAAAAGTTCTACTTACGTCACAAAGGCTTATAAACATTCAATGTGGGAATCGTGTGTCATGCGACCTATGTTCCTGCCAAGCACGATACACCATCTTATGCCCTGAACCCCTTCATTCACATACAGAATAAGTCTCTTGAAACCGTTGGTAAGTATAGACCATCTAAGACTCACATCTCAACTAAGATGTTCACAGCAGTTGAGTCGTTATATGGCGCTGAATTTAAAGCATCTACAGTCATTTTATTTCCTGCATCAAATTTGAAAAGGAATATAGTGCGCCGTTACCTCCAGGAGGTGAGCAGAGTTGGAGATCGCATAGTCACCCCGCGAATTAGCTGTTCTCCCACGGCAAATGGCCGGACCTCCGGCGCATGCGCATAGCCCGAAAATTCATCTTCGCCAGGACCAGGCCTGCGACACCGGCAGCGTGTTTTCTTCTGCGATCTCAGCGAAGGAGGACGTTCGGCGCAGCCGACTTAAATGGCCGGAGAGGGATTACGTTTAGTACACGCCATTTTGTTTTTCTTCTAAATCCACATTCTTCTCCTTTTTCGGTTATAGGGACTTTAATACTTAGGGAGGAGGCTTTGGCGTGCATAAAATTTTGTAATATTAACGTTCAGCATAACAGGGATTTTTGGGAATAAATAAAAAGGACTTGATAGTGGAAGAAAAATATTTTGACAGTGTATTCTGTGTAAAGACTTTAAAGTGGCCGATGAGTGGATGTTGAAGTTGTTAAAATAAAGGCAAGTTTTCCTTGCCATTTAAAGCATAACGTTCTTTAAAAATATCCACGAATCCTACTGGTTTAATCCCTGCCCTATTTAATAAAATATTCCGTCTCAGTGGTTTGTAAGACCTTAATTAATTATGGTTCTGTATACCGCGGTAGACAGTACACAGTAGAGCGGAACAGCTCCTATCACATGATTTACTCCATGTCGAGAAGATATTTTGATCTGCGATAGACTAAAGTTAGATATGAATCAGTTCCTACTGGAGGTATACTTTGTTCAGTGTGTTTTGAAACAGTGGGAGGGGCAGGTAGGCAACAGGTTGCTCGTGCCGCAGGTCACGTACGCGTGCTGACACTGCGATAACTGCACTGTTGCAACATTTGCGTCTCTCTCATACTTATGTTGTATTGTTCACATGTTTATCCTTTATTTATGTATTTACTTATGCAATTTAATTGGCATTGCTTCAACAGCTTATTCTCACCCTGGGACCATAAATACGTTTAATATCCGTTAAGTAGAGCGCATGTTTTTATTTACTTGGACATTACTTTTATTCCTTTAGGAACTACATACATACGATCCCCGCAAAAAGAGTAAAATAAGGAAATGGAAGCTGAACAACAAAACATTAGATTGACATAGATGTGTATATTGGCATTTACTCAATCTTAGTATCTTATAATTTCTTTTTCTTCCTCCTCATCCTTCGCAGACGAGGCAGAAGCCACCAATCTTATCAAATTCATGAACGTTTTGTTTTCATCGCATTTCGTATTTGTTGGAGTTGTGTAGTTCTGAATATCTAGTTTAGTAGTTCTTATTACTGTACATATGGGAACGCCAGTTGCAGTCAAGTATGTGTAATCGGCGGGTCATACTTGCCATCCCCTCCTTTAATATAATTGTACATATTTTGAATTTGCTTTATAAGTAACAGATGCATTACCTGTTTCCCTCGGCCGCCACGTATTTACACAGGTTTATAAACATGAAGCTTAATACGAGTTTTGTGCAATTTCTGTTGTGCGCTAACGCTCGTGTCTGGATGACTGCATAAACCTTGCAACTCTGCCTGGGTTGTTTTGGTTTCAATACACGCGCCGGCCACGCGATGTCCTTATCTCCCCCTTTCACTGTCTCAAAAGACTGAAGGAAGTATAACAACGAACTGTATTCCAACCAAAGAAGGATCTGGTCGCGCGATAAACCACTTCTGCAACATTCCAGCTCTCCAACTACAGTACACCTAGTCCAATTGTTTACCTGCGGTAGGTAATAAACCGCTTCTCCAACAATTAAAAGCCTAGAAAGCACAATGCATCTGGTCTGATTGTCAGTTGGAGTACGGAAGGTAACAAAACGTTTTTGTAACATCCCACTCTCGAAAGTACAGCAAGTTCGATTATCGATCTGATTGTTGACATACTGAAAGTAAAGTGCTGCTCCAAAAATCAAAATCTAGAAACTACGGTACATCTGACCGAATCATCGACCTAATCGTTGGGGTAAGGAAGCCAACAAACTACTTCTCGAACATTTCAATTCTAGAAAATAACAGCACTCCTGACTCGATTAAAATTATTTTGCCTCTAGAGTTCGTGATAATCAAAGTATAAATTATTCACCCGCATCTAGATCCTGAGATACGTTGGAGGTTGTAGAAGAGTGGTTCCGACCTCTTCGGACCCCTAACACACGTGTTACAGCCGGCTACAAATGTTTTCCGATGGGCGAGAGGGTGTATGGGAAGGAGAATTTTCATACTAATTAGTTGCGGCTGGTTCGCCTGGCCCAGCGACGGCTTCACCAGGGTTATTTACTTTTGCGTGTGTTCCTTTGATGTCTGGTTTTCGGGGAGCAAATAAGAAGCTAAATAATCAATGTTCTTCTATCAAAACAAACAAAATCAGCACACTTTTTTCTGCACGTATTTAATCAAGTAACATTGCTTTTTTTGTGGCACCATTAACGGCGTTTAAGAAATATATTTAAAAAATTCCTTAAACAAAGATAATGCATATCATGTCCTCGTTAACAACAACAACAATAATAATAATAATAATAATAATAATAATAATAATAATAATAATAATAATAATAATAATAATAATAATAATAATAATAATAATAATAATAATAATAATAATAATTAATAACAAATAAGAATAAGACGAAGAACGACAGATAAACCGGTTCAAATTTAAAGGGTTACAGGCAAGAAATTTATTTTGTAGTGTTTACCGCCCGCTTTTACTATATGCAGCACTGCAGGCGGTGACACTGATGATACATGGAATGAAGATGGAGCACCGGTGGAACGAGATGGCGGAGGAAACCGCAGAACCCGGAGAAAACCCGCCCCAGCGCCACTTCGTCCACCACAAATCCCACATGCGATTGCCTAGGATCGAACCCGGGCCGCTTTGGTGAGAAGCGGATGGTCTAACCACTCGGCTACGGCGCAGCCGTACAGGCAAAGAAAGCTGAGGGGGGGGGGGGCCATAACCTACGTCGTAACCTATAGAGGTTGATGCCTCATAGTTTTCTGAAACATGCTCTTTTGCGATTTGCAGTGTTACTTGTGTTATGCTAAACTTTAATTTTCCTTTGAAGTTCTGTTTTCCTGCTATTTCCAACAAACAGCCATTCAATGTTTTAAACTTCCATGTGAAAAATATACGATTTCATGTACGCTGAATAAAAAAAATTGGAAATTTTACAGCACGCATGCGTGTGTCTCCATAAACAGCTTAAATAAAAATCGTGGCGTATTAAAATTATTTCAACGTTTTAAATTTAATTTCATTATTGAGCGATATGACGCCGCCAATGCCTAATATTTAGTTTCCATCCTCGCTGCGAGGTCGTTCTGGATTTATAACGTTAATGTTGTTTTCTTTACACTGAGATTGTTTTCTTACGAGCAAGTATAAGAGAAATGTTGGAATGATATTTTCTTTGGGCTTACAAACACATTACGTCCCTCAGTCATGTAGACAGGTATGAGCTGGCAGGTCGATCTTTGAGACCACCTGGTGTAACAATCCGATAAGCTATATTGCCTTTCCAGCGTGACTTGGAACACGTGGCTCGGAAAACATCTGGAGCTGACTGTACTTCTGACATTAATAGAAGTGCGTCGGCCTAACATCTGAGCCCTTCTCTTTTGGAAGCTGTTTGGTTTGGGTTGGACTCAGAGGAGCAAAGGTTCCGATACACGTGGGTAATTGGTTATGTCTGGGTGGTGATGCCCAGATAGGGTATTAATACTCTTCAATATCCTTCGGAACCAACCTAGATAGCTGGGTGACGGTGTGATAGATCGCTGTAGCCTTTACCAAGCTTGTCTTCTCCCTTGGGGTTGTGGGGTTGTGGCGTACGCCATTTTTAGGAAACTAGATTATTGTCCTAATGGGAAAAGCCATTCGGTAGGCATCCTCCCTGGAACTAGAGCGGGAGCTTGGGCAACGGTAAACCTTTGATCTGAACTGTATTTGGGTACGTGGTTTGCAAAGCAGTGCTTAAAACTACACCAGCAGCCACAGCGACACACAGTGAGGTTTTAGTTTCCTTTGGAGGGAGTTGGGGTGGGTTGGCCTTGCATTGCATAAATAATATAATAACGTTAGTGTTGGGAACTCCAGGTGGTTCAGCATTTGGAAGGCTTGAGCGCTCCCATCATAACTTTTTCTGCCGCCTTACCTCGCTCCTTGTATCACTTGCCGTCTCTGTTCTCACATTATCAATGATTTTTCCAGCACCACCTTTAATTCCTTTGCGGTTGTGTTATACACACTTTATACGTCAACAACTCCTTCCGTCTCTCCTTTGTGTATATCAGAACTCTTCGTAGTTTTCTGGGCAAGAGAAAGTCCTTCATTGCTTATACAGACTCGTCTATTCTTCCCAATGTACATAGCTTCAATACCTAAGTAATTGCTGAAGTTTTCATTCAGCTGAAAATAAAGAAACGATGATAGTGCCCAACAGGTATTGCGACTTAACATACAGCCTGTCATCCCTTAAGTTAGCTGGTGTTTGCATTTTGTGGGTGAGCAGCAGAGACAGAACTCGAATCTGACTCAACTAATAGCCCTAGATGTACTTAACTGCAGTATAACGTCGTTACGTTGGCAGTGGAATTTAATGGTGTTGCATTTGACTGATGCGATTACCCAAACAAACGGAGGTCAGACCGCGAAGCTACACAAATAATAACAACAGTAATTCGTTGTCCCCAAACAAGAATCGAAGCTGGGATAGTAAACAGCTGTGCTGGAACACTACCTGTTTGTTTACTGCGGTGTTATGTATTATGTATGGGGCACACGTTCCCACTGGTGTCAGAGACATGCAAATACTGTTGAAGTCTCATTTAGTGGCAGCCAAGCGCTGTTGCCAACCATACAATGTGAAATGCCTCTTTTCGCTCCAAGCACACGCCTTATACTTTCTCTTCCACTAACCCCTTAAATATTAGGGACAGAGAAATTACACCAAAATGGCAAGATTTCTCTGGAAATACTTGTTTTAGGCCCCTCTGAGTCAGCGAAATTGCTTTTCTTTAAAAGCGTTTCCCCCTCGCAAGCGTATCCAAAAACGAGAAGCACAATAAATACAATTCTGGTATATAAAAGTAGCATCTTTGAAGGATGCGTCACGAATATTTCCACGAAATTTGCCTCAAACCAAGCTACTCTTTGTATGTAAAAATTGGTTTTCTTCTTCTTAAAAACGACTAACAATTTTGTTTAAAATGGCACGAGATGCTGACATGAAGAATAAAATGTACTGGTAAGAAACCAGTAAAACATTCCCGGTTTTTCTGTATGCTGTATACAGTGGGAAACTGCAATATGATGAACTCCTGGCACGAAAAAGACGGTAGTTTATTCAGAGGAGGCGTGCTGTCACTGAATAACAGTTCAAATTCCTCCTAGACTTCGCTTAGTTCAAACTGTCACTTCACTATCGTGAACTAGTTCCAAAATAATTAACACTTATCACTTTACTTTCCTCGCACAGTATTCAAATACACAGCACGACGTAGCCTCTTCTCTACGCCCGTTTCACTCGCTAGAGTCGAACACAAGATGTCTCTTAAATGCCTTGCAATAACACCACTCACCGAACGTTACCACGTTCGTCACAAACTCGCTGGGAGAACAACGCTTTTCGTCGCACCAAAATGCACTTGCTCAACTTGCGAAAGAGCTAGCTTATATAGCCGTTAAAAGTTTCCAGACTTCCAGAACGTTCGAGATGGAGAAACTCCCAGAAGATTATAGTTATCTGGCGACAGCGCTTCCAATGTTTACGCTGGGTGAGCCCACTGCGTATTCGTTTACCGTACCAACTTCCCAAAAACTGTGAGCCAAGCCTCGGCGCTTCAGAATGTCAGACAGATCAGCAGTGTTATTCTGATATGAATTGTAGTTAGTTGCAGTGGTAATTTGGTTATACGTAACTTGTGTTTTAGTTACGAAAGCGCTTTCAAAACGTACGCGATAAATATCTGCTCATTAGTGACTTTTTTGGTACCTACAGCTTATGTTTAAGTCTATCAATATTTCGCGACAAAGCCTTAGAAGATACACCAAGTGATCGTCGCGTAACCAATTGCGATACAGACTTTTAATGTAGTTCAATTTGGAGAAACTCTGTTCACAAATATATGTAGAGCTATAGTCACTCTTATACACACTATTCTTGCAAATGCTTATTTCTCTGTCTACTTCATTTTAATCGACAAAAGCATTTCTAAAAAGTATCTTATTGCTAGTATTCTTGTAGGTGCAAGGGGAATATGGGAATACAGTAGGCTTTAACGACAGCGAAATGTTTTAAGAGCTGGCTGCTATGCGAAGCCTTTGAAATGCCGTTCTCTTTGCAAGGCCAAGAGATTAAAAAAGCGAATAGTATATGCCTATTTGAGAAAAGTAATAATTGACAAATGCAAACAAATAATAAAGAATATCTCAGAAATGGTTAACTCAAAAGACAAAATTATTTGACTTAAATTCTGTTTCAACAAGATCGACATTTTGTATTTAGTAAGCTTTTGTTTAGCATTTATGCAAAAATCAGCCAGAATGAAGGTCTTCTGAGGAAATTCTCAGAAACTTCGAGGTACTACTTGGAAACTGCCATGGAGTCGCCTGTTTGTGTCTGTCACTGGGCACTGACGTGTTTGTACACGTCACAAGCAAGAGCTGATTCACCCTCCGACTGAAGGAGGGGGTTGAGGAATAGCCGCTAATTACGAAAGCATCTCTAAAGAGAAAAGGTTGGACATCACTGGTCTCTGTCAAGCAAGTCAGGACGAACCAGTTCCATCAGCCTTCTAACATTTGTTTTGCTAAACCTTTTTCTATTTCTGAAATTTAAGTCGTCATACTTTTTGATTATGTCTAATCTTGGCAGATGTTCTCTTCCGCCGCATCATATCACAAATCTTACACACAGCAGTCACCCTCATCATTCCATAGTCATCCAATTTGTAAAGATTATCAGCTACTTTCCAAGGCGGACTAAAATTTGCGCAGCACCTACGCAATTACTCTTTTATGGATAAGAAAACTGATTGTTCCTGTATATCTATCGGATGTAGATACCAAACTGGTCCGTCCCCAGATAGAGCATGTATTCGCTCTGTATTCTTTTACCAGAGATCTGTGACATATCATCCAAACCTGCGATTTCGGCGAAACATTTTCTATCCATCTTTTCCTCGAACGTTATTGGATCATGACTGCAAAGTCTGTTACGATTCATTTGTTGTACATGATTCTTCCACTAGAGCTGGTGCTTTTAGCTGGGAGATTTGTGATAACGTCAGTTCTTGCATGATAACTTAATTTCGTTTGCAGTCCATGTGAGTGCAGACTAGTGTTGCTCTCATAAATCTCATTTACTGGCCCTAATTCTGCGGGTATCAGAGCTCTGCGTGATCCATGCTTCACTTACGTAACACAACATAGTTCTGGCAAAGGTTTTGTATAGACGGAGTCTTGTGTTGCCACACTAAGGAAGACTTCTAATTTAATTACTCAATCCCATTCTGTTGCAGTAAACCCCAATAACTCGACATTCCGTATAACTCGACCACCCTTTTATTACTTTTTTAAATTTTAATCGTTAAACTTGACTAATAATTGCCACTACGCGGTATAAATAGTACAGGTAAATTTTAATTAGTGTACGTTTAAAACCTACCGCATTCCCCATCACAGTAACAAAAGGGCTGACCGCGTATTGATCTTTAATATCTAGTTAGAACGTAAGTAGCCGGTAGCTCATGGTCATGAAACCAAAACCTGACCACTAATAATGGATACATAGCACAAACACTTGTTTTGAAGGTTTATTGCTTTACTCAGAATATACGTGGTAGGCTAAACTTTCAGTTATATATTTCTAGCTGCAGTCCCATTTATCATATTTCACGCTTACTGTTAGTGTTGTGTTTAGTTGTGTTTTTGTCAGTGAATATGTCGAACGAGAAATTAACATGACAATGGAAACTAAATTGGAGAGACCGGACAAAGGGGAACCTATTAATGTTTTAAGAAATGTATTGTAACAAATGAGAAAACACCAGTTGCTGCTGATCACACTTCATTGCCTTCTAGTCAGTTAACGTAGTGCTAACGTTACACTTCGATCACTTTTGTACAAACTCAGAGCACAGAACAACTGTCGAATCGAGTCACAGTAAAGAACTGTCAGATTATGTACACTCGCAATGAAGTGCTACTCGGCACGATACACAGGCGCTGTCCATTGAACAGTTCGCATATGTTTTTCCTCACTCCAACACTTCACCACAAACACGACTGGAACAAGTTCTTTGCAGGGCAAGAGCAGGCCCCTTATATTGTTCTTTAGGCAATGGAAAAGTTCTGGAAGTAGAATGCTCGGGAATGACTGTGGGAGAACAGTCTAGACATCGGACCGCCACATAATAGCTATTGTCCCCGCATGCTCTACCGTGCGGTCGACGGTCGGGTCTTTAGGGCAGGTAAGCGCTTCCTGCTGCCGGGCGGAGATCAGGTCCCGACTGGCATTTCTTACCTGCCGCACCCGGGCTTTCGGTCGGCGCGACACTATTATATTTGTATGTTTCCTATATTATGCTAGAACATGCATTTATGTAATTTACAGTAATACGCCACGCACTGTGAATAACAGACCCTTATTCCGTGAAACTCGACATTTCGTTAACTCGACACACTCTCAGTCCACATTAGGTTCCGTTATCGGGATTCCACTGTATTAGATTTACAACTTTTAGAAGTTATATTTGTCTCGCCAAAAAACTTATACAGGATGTTTAAAAAAAGTGTCCGATATTTCAACATAAGTTGGGGTTGGTCAAAACCAATGCATTGAACTCCGGCGAACGTGGAGGCCATGCTACTGGATTTCCTCGATCAACCCATCGCCCATTAAATGTTTTGTTTATGTATCAGGATCGCTTTAGTCCCAATGTGTGGGGAGAAATTGTGAGTGACAGACTCCGAGGACCATGTTTTACCGAACAGATTAGCAGGTGCTGTGTACCATCGATTCCTGCGCGATGAGTTACCCGTGCTTTTGGAGAAGTTGTGCTTCTGGAAAGAAGCATGTGGTTTATGAATGACGGGGCACCACTCCATTTGGTACGCATCGTGCGACAATACTTAAAACAAACATTTAATAGACGATGGATTGGTCGAAGAGGCCCAGTAGCATGGCCTCCCCGTTCGCCAGACCTCATTCCGTGTGGTTTCTGGCTATGGAGAGATTTCAAGACACTGGTGTATGCCAAACCTATCGAAAATATGCACAGATGGCACATTTTTCTAAAATGACTCATATCTCAACAACTATCGGACAGTTCTTTTAAACATCCTGTATTACAACCAAGTTATGAAATCTCATTTACTCTTTCTATTGATTGTTTAAACAAATTTTGCTTGTGGCCGAGTATTTTCTACAAAATTCTGTGGTTCCAAATTATTAAAGATTTGCCTTCGCTTCTGCCTCCATTATTCCTCTACAACCAAACATGCAACGAAACCATTTCTGCAAACGTTTACTTCGATCATGAAACACGTAGAAAATATTTTGGCAGTAAAATTGGAAGTTCCAACACAAGACGCACGAATTAAAAGATTATACCACTCAGGATATGTCTTTTGCCCTGTTTGCCTACAGCCAACGCAACTATCCCTTTTTGTATAGTGAGTACTTAGTACTTGAATGTAAACACCCTAACTGCTCTAAATAGTACCTTGCGATATAAGGATGGCAAGTGATTTTACTGGAGCAAGCAAAGGTTTGAAAAGACGAGACACAGTCGAGTTTGCTAAATTTCCAAGGAATAGTAAAAACTTAACACACGCGTATTGCATACAACTTTTGGGGAGATAATTCGAATTTAATATGTCATATGAATGAAACCTGAAATACCAACCTTCAAACATTCATCTGGAGCTTCATTTAAAAATCTCACCATATCTTCCCTGCAGAAAATTTTGGATTTCTTTGGTACGTCCCAAATGACCTTGCTGTCGACGGGCCTTTAAGCTCCGCTCCACTCCACTCTTTAGTACGTTTCCTACATTTATATAATTTTGCAATGTTAATATGATTTAACGTTATTATACTCTTTAACATGGAGTATTCAGACCATAAGCTAACTGGAGATTTCAATATTTCACTCCTATTTACAAAATAGGCAAGCAATATATATAATTTCATTTATTTCTGCTTTCTTCACATTCAACCAGTTTTTAAAATTGCTATAATATATTTCGTATCTCTACTTAGATTTTTCAGGTATATGGGAAATTAAACCCACAAAATTCTGAAGCAGAGAAATGGCTGGTGTCTTTGCGAGAGTACGGCAGAATACGGCACGCCGGTGCACTCTTTGTGTTAATCGCAATGGGCGTGCGTTCCAACATTTACTTTCAATAGTAAAGCTGTGATTAACTGTAAACAAAGAGATATTTGTGTTCCGTGTTTGTTCCTTGGACTAAGATTGTGCGCCTTACTAAGATAAATGCAATACTAATTTGCAGTGTTGATATTGCCGTAAATACTTAAACTGGGTGGGACATTAACTCGTCTAGCACTTAAAGGAAGCACCGCAGCAAAAAACTTTTCTGAACAAAAGATGTTCAAAACGGTGTTATCTATCAGCTCCCAAAGTTTGTCGGTCTAATTTTGGGACACCCTGTATTTTCCAATTTTCTTCGATTTCGGAATCAAGACACTCGTTCACGTTAGCCGCCATGATTACTATGGGTAATTATTGATTTGAGCATGACCTACTCTGTTTATCTCACGGAACGTGTATTATGATTCAGTAACTGCATATCTTCGATCATTACAACGAAAGTTGGACTGAAACTAGTGCTTTATTCTTTTAAATTATAACGTATGCAATATAAATAAGTAAGAGGACAATTGAGGTGGCAAAAATCAACAAGTAGATTTGGTACTTTATATCTGTATTAATCAAAATATTGTTAGATGTGGATACGGGATAATTCATTTACCTTCAACGTCAAAATAACCGGAAATGCCATGAAATCGTACTATCTCACAAAAATGTTCATGCCAATCCGTTGTTACCAACTTCGGTTTCAACTCCAATCATATGGCAATTATTCGCACATGTTTAATAAATCGACTTGGGTTTGCTTACCTTTTACCTTTAGTTATAAGTAGTTTTATATGTTTAATTTCTAATTGGGGGGGGGGGGTCCATTTCTGTTCACAATTCAAGCCATACTTCAATTCATCACAATGCGTTGTCCAGCTAACCTGTCCATGTGTTGGCAGCCTCGTACTTTCTTTGATCTGTATCCTACTGTGACAAAGACGACAAAATCGAGTACGGTTACTTTTCTATCACTTTGTATTTTAAAATTTGATCACAAATACAGTTTTCTTTTCGTCGTTAACAGCCTACAGTTTTCGTGTTATCACAACTCACAAATTTTACTTGTGACCTTGACTCAGGCCTTTCAGTGTCATTCTTCACTTTCTGTCTCTCATACACTAACTACATCGATACGGCCACTGGACGCCCGCTAGAATCTTCTTTACCACGACCGAAGTATCTTTCATGACACCACGCACAGCTGTCTCACACTCACCGAGACACTGACCGACTCACGTCTGTAACCGTAAACTCAACTCGCTGTTGTTTCATGGTCTCCTTATACAGTGGGGATGACGTCACACGGACCTTTGTCGACTTCTACACACACGCCGGCGATCACATGAAAAAATCTTCTTCGAGAAAGCCCCTTTTTGTGTAACCGCGTCCATTGTTAGTCACGTACACACAACAATCACGCGTGAGATCATATTAACCTACCCAGCAACCGAGGAAAATTAAAAAAAACTTCAGTAGGTCGGTCGGCCCCAGGATTTGAACTCCGTACCCCCAGAATGCAAAGAGCACACTTTACCGCAGCGCCACCGCCGCTGTTTTAACTCGTAACACTGTATCATAAACAATTGTTTCTAAATTTGTTTGTAGGAGAGATGTAAATGTGTGGTTGACACAAAATGTAATAGCGGGAGGCTCAAAACAACATCCAACCAGAGGTTTGCCACACCTTGCGGTGTTGTATAGTTAAACACGCTGCTAAATCACACTGTAAATCCGGTGATATTTAATCATTTACGACCACAACATTTATTTCCATAACAGGAAAGAGAATAGTAATGGTCAGGTACCAGCCGCCGTTAAATTTTGTATCTGTCATAGTTTGTACGAGAGATATAAAACTAAACACCTGTAGGTACAGAAAGTCAGATGAACGTAACACATTAGATTCTTTATTATTTGTGTTCTCACAAAGCCTGTATCAGTTGATACTGTGATGCCGCCGACGGCGAACAACAAAGGACGGTCGCGGCAGTGCTGCCCCACCCCGCTGGCGGTGCGTGTATCAAATACGCCCAAGGTCAGGCTGACTCTTGAGTCCGAACACGTGACAATAATCAGAGCGGCAGAACCAAAAGGGGTTTTCCAGATTATTCGAGAAGTGTTCGGCAGCCGGTGTATTTGCAGAAGCTCGAGAAAGGTCCGTGTTACGTCATCCTTGCTATATAAGGAGGCGAGGCAATGAACAGAGTAAGTGAGTTACAGAAAGGAGACACCCAGTTCTTAGTGTGAGTGTGTGTGTGTCGTCACGTCATGAAGGAAGATAGCGAAGCAGTTATGAGTGTTGAGTGATTGTATAACATTTTTTAAAATTTTTGTTGTTTAACCACGTTATAAATTGTCGGGATCACATCAGCGTCGCCGCTGTGCCGGAATTTCTTCCCGCAGGGGTTCTTTTACATGCCAGTAAATCTACTGACATGGACGCTGTCATTTTTAAGTCGGTCTGCGCCGGATTTGAACACGCGACCTTGGGATCAGAAGGCCAGCATCTAAACAACTAAGCCAACCAAACCGACGAGATCAAAGCTAGTGTTTGAGAGACAGAAAGTGAAGAAAGACAGAAAGGAGTGAATCAAAGTTACGAGAAAACATTGAGTGGTAATATCACGAAAGACTGAAGACTGTTGTCAATAAAAGAGAACTGTTTTATGCAAAGTTTTGGAAGAAAAGTGAGGAAAAATAGCTGCACTCGACTTTTGTCACAATGTTATCCATGTTAAGGTACGTAATACACAGCCCCATGATGTGAAGTCCCCGGTTCCAGTCTTGGTTGAGCTTAATAAACTGGATGAAGTTTTCTCCTGGGAATCTAAGCTGTATATGAAACGGGCTCGTTTGGGCACCATTTCAGTCCCGATATGACCTAGCCGGTTAAAGGACGTTAAAAAACAAAAACAACATCCGTAATAAAACAAAACATAGTGAACCAATATGCAGCCGCTAACAAATGCCGCCGATCGGAATAATGAAGAAGCTGCATGGAAAAACCCGAAAATCGGGTTCTGTTAATTTATTTCGTCATAGGATGAAACAAAATTGCAAATAATCCATGGAATGGCGGTGACCCGCTCGTTACCAAACTTCATTAAAAACTCCAATAATAGCTCTCCAGTATTAGCGTCGAATTACGTTTCCAATTCCGTCTGATGATGCGGGGATCACGCGAACCGAGTAGCCACCCCTTCTTTGTGCTAAGACTTCCCCTTTTACTCGTTCCCATTCGACAAGATAAATAACGCAAGGAATAGAAAGCTCAGCAAAAGTACAATATATTTTATCCGCAATTGTTGCCATTTAAGTCAACTGCTATTTCACTTCAGTCTTCTTTTGAATTGCTTTCAGCCCACTTCAAGGTATTTTCTAACCACCTTAGAGATATATTGCACTTGAAAATACTGAAACTATAAAGGGCAGTGTGAAAGTAAATATAGATCCGTATACATTAACAAGATTGTTTGCATGAAATGAAAACAAAAGGTTATGACAATATAACATGTAGCAATGCATACTAATTGAATTTTTAAACTTTAATGAGGAAATTATTAGAACTATTTTTAAGATTAAAGATAGCACTATTGCCTAAGATCAAAACCTTCAATCGTAGATCATAAAAATGTGAAATCCATGGGACTACCCATGGCTGCCATATTAAATTGGAATGACAAAATATGTTCAACTTCTATCTATAGTACTACTGTCCTTGTGGGGCCTGGACCTAACAACCTACTAAGCAGAATGCCACTTGCGCACGGCAAAAGTCGACGATCATTTGACCACAAAGGGAACATGTGGTTAGCATCAGACACCCCCCAGCCGGAATGTTGGCTTTCATGGCCGGGATGATCGCTGCGTATCGCAGCTCCTCAATGAATTTTGGTCTATCTCTTACGGTTTACGAGTTATTCAAAAGTTATTCATTTTGTTATATCTTAGCCCTGCAAGGAGAACGGAATTTGAAAGCTTAAAAAGATTTGACTATCTCTCAAAGCCTACTGTATTCCCATGTTCTCCTAGCACCTACAAGGAAATATGCAATTAAGATAATTTCTGCAAATGTAAATGGCAAATGTGCAGTGTAAAAGGACCTGGCTGCCATATTTAAAACTCTATTTAAATGTACTTAATTGCTGCAAACACACAGAAACCTTACATGGGCATGTTCTGCAAACTATGTGGATTCATATTAAAAAAAAATTCTATTTTTATATCCAAACCACTACCAAGTGCCCTTAACATCGACGTATCAGCATCCGATACCAATGCCTTTAAGACCATATAATTGTGTTAAGTTTAGCCACAGACTATACCATTGCCTATCTCAGATTACTTATATCAATCACATCTACAATCTCTCAAGTTATTCCGGTATAGTTCATTAACACCCTGTATATAGCAAAGGGCACATCACAGACTTTACAGACTGGCATGATATTACTGCGGTGGAAAAACATGCGCAGGAGGCAATTGCTAGAGTACAATGCCTGTGGTTATTCGTTGCTTATATCTGTAGCGGCAATATTTCTATGCTGTTTAACCTGGTTTAAAAATTGGAACTATATTTATCAGTTAGCTTGTTTAACGATTTTCACCACAATTTGCAGAACTACTGTAGGAAATGAAACTGATCGCGAGCAAAAAAGAGTCGGTGTGCGCATGCGTCAGCAGAGCCATGTCCCTTCCACACCACCCGTGCATCACGTGATACGCTTCCCTCCCTTCTTGCATTCCCTTGTATGAATGCGAGAGCGAGTGAATAGCTGGCCAGAACAGACGGCGCAGTGGAGGAGAGGCAACCCAAAGGACAGTGGAGGGGGAAAGCAGAAGAGCTTCAGTTTCGGTAAGCCGCGCCTCCAACTTCGTTTTGTTCGCGGTCTATTTATAATTATTTAATAAAGTATTAAAAATGCTCCCTAATTACAATCAAACTGTTCCCACAGCAACCAAATCTTTAGTATGGTTTCCTTCGAAAGGGAGGTAAAGCTGGTGTTCTCGCGTACGTTTACGGCACGTTAAAAACCCTCAAAACTGAGAACGCCATGAGTAAAATAAACGGCCTTTCGCACCCAATATAGAATAGGACACTGAGAGCCACAGCAGTCAAGCAGTATCCATCAAAGAAGTCTATTTATTTTCTTTAGTATTAGGCAAATTATAAATTGTTCATGCAACTAAATAACAAAACTATCTTTCCGAAAAGATGAAAAAAATAATTACTCGTTATTTACAATTGTCAATAGAGTCAAACCCTGTACAGGAATGACTGAACCTTTTTTTCTTTCTAAATCTGATGTGTTTGACCATATTTTTTTTTAAAAATAAGTTAATTTTAGTTTTATCCACATTGTTCCTTACTTATGAAAGACCACGTAGAATGTATTCGGTTTGTTTTTATTTATCCAGTTTATGATTGCTCGTCCAATTTTGCACTTACGCTAACTGGTCAAACTTGGGCTCTGGATTCCAAGATAAATTAAATCGCAAATTTGTTTCACGCTCTCATTAGATGACTATAGGGGTAAAAACAACAAAAATCTGATGTGTTGCACTCACATGACTTTCTCTATTCTTATACTAACTATTCTTACTAACTCATATTCCTGTTACCTTCGTCACGCTAGTCAAGATAAACGTGCGTAGAAATTATCTGATTGGTAATTTTCTTGTAGATGCAAGGGGAATATGGGAATACAATAGGCTTTGAGCGATAGTCAAATCTCTTAAACCTGGCCGCTATATGATGGCTTTGAAATTCGTTCTCTTTACAAGGTCAACAGATAAAAAGGTGAATAACGACCACCCATTGGAGAACGATCTAGTACTACAACATTCTGACAAATATCTCCGAAATGGTCCATTCCACAAAAAATTCATTTGGACATAAATTGTGTGTTTTAACGAGATCTACATTGTTGTATGGTAAGATTTGGGAGTAAACAGAACGACATAGGCTATCACCATAAAATTCAAAATATATATTTCATTTTCCATAAAAATATCTTAAAAGATACGGCATTTTAATCAAAATCGTTGGAACCATTTTTGAGAAAATAAAGTTTTTCAAACAATTCTCCATGTAAAGGGTAGTTTAGGGTGGAGAATTTTTCTTCAAAATCTTCGTGTCGCATCCTTAAAGATATTAAAGTTAAATACCAACTTTTATTTTTAACCGACTTTTCGTTTTTGAGTTAGGCCTGTACACACACAGACGCGCACGCACACACACGGACCGTTTTCTAAAAAATCTGATATGTTGCACTCACATGACTCTCTACTGTTGTACTAACCATTCTTACAAACCCTTATTCCTATTTCATGTTACTTGAAATAAACATTTGTACAAATTATCTTATTGCTTATTTCCTTGTAGGTACAAGGGGAATATTAGAATACAGTAGGCTTTCAGCGATAGTCAAGTCTTTTAAAGCTTTGAGATTCCGTTCTATTTGCACGGTTAGCATAAAAAAATGAACAACGATGTTCCATTTGACAGAAGTATAAGTTCTCCAAAACTCACACAAATAACAAGGAATATCTCAGAAATGGTTCACTGAACAAATATATATTTCGGCATAAAATGGGTGTACATTTTTGTTTAGTAAGATTTGGTCTTTGTCTTATGGTTTACCAGTTATTCAAAAGTCATCCAGAGAAAATAGGACTACATAGGCTATAGCCAGAAAATTCAAGATATACATTTCATTTGTCATAAAAATATCTTAAACACATGGCATTTTAATCAAAATCATTAGAAGCATTTTCAAGAAAATCAAAAGTCAATATTTTCCATGTAAAGGGTAGTTTAGGATGGAGGAATTATCTTCAAAATCTTCGTGTCGTAACCTTAAAAGCCATTAAAACTTAAATGCCAATTTTGGTTTTTAACCGACTTTTCGTTTTTGAGTTTGCTGTCCATACAGACACATAGAGACACACACGGCCCTTTTTCTAAAAATGCTTTTTTTTTTTTTTTTTTTTTTTTTTGGATTCAGGGGACCTGAAAACATATTTCCGGTGAAATCTCGAAATCGAATTTATGGGACGAGTACAGTACTATAGATGCATTGGAACTGCATGGCACTGCGGTCACAAATTCCATGTGGACAGCCCTGGCTCAACAAAATGGGCTGAGAAGCCCCAACACTCGGTGGCAGCCATTCTGCACGATGTCCTTTAACAATCGATTACCAAAGTTTGTTGGCAAGCCTGCGCTTCGCCCGAAACTTCTCCAAAGTTGGGGATCCCAACCTTTGCTATGGAATACCTCACTGTTTCATTAGCTAGAGCTATTGTTGCGTAATGACAACAATACAGTGCCAAGTTAAATTAGTTGCCACCGCGGGACAATCTACTTCTTGTGAGGTACGTCAGTGTCTAGCTTGTTAAACTGTCTGCAAAGCCAATTTCATTCAACTCTGTGAGTAATAAAAGCTGACTTCCATTATCTGAAACCTGGGGCAACAAGACACTATTACCTCGTGCGGTAGCGACTGCTAAATAATCCTCAAGTTCAACAATAAAATGAGAAACTATTTAGACCGTATTATTCCTTAGTACAGGAGTCGGCAAGTTGGTCTCGCGATATGGCTAACGAAAAAGACACAAACTGCAGTGAAGTAATTCTCCTATACTGCCCAGCTAAGTTGGCGGAAGAGATACGATGCGCAGTAGCATTTACTGATGACATCAACCATGTCCACCGATGGGATTCAGTGCGTTGTTGACTCTCGCCTATTCAACATTAAAGTGTTTTTTAATAGTGTAGTGATAGTGCGTGTGTTACAATTAATATATAAATACATGGTACTTAGTGTATGTGATGGAAGGAAACAAAAAGAAGCAGCCGGTTTTACACAAACAAGCGAGGGACGTATAAAGTACATTACTTCTTTAAGACAGAGGCATCCTCCGGGAGGCCATTATGCAGCGTTGCCAAATGTGGGGAACGCATAGCTGCGACTTGTGCCATAGGTACCAGAAAACGAATATGCAACTATTTTTAAATAACTTAAGCGAAAGCGCATTAGGTAACGCTCTGTGGTATTTTTTAAATGAATGAATCTATTGCTATCTATCTTTTGCTATTTTATAGGGATAAATCTTAAAAGCTATTGACTTTTTAATTCCTTGTGTCTTAGGTTTATTTTGTTACACGATTTTCACACCTGTGTCACTGAAATGTATGTTTGCTGTAAGAAATTAAACAGAAATGAAGTTCAGGGTGCGAGTAATATAATAAATGTGCTTTATACATACGCGCATTATAACCCCTTTCATTAGGGTACACAAAATTACGGATATAATAGTGTGTTTCGCCCCCTTTCCTTTAATTGTTGAAGGGAAGTTTGCTCTGGCGCGAGAAACTTGCTGCACGTGTGACAACATGGCAACACAGCTATAATAGCTCTCTCTCTCTCTCTCTCTGTCTCTGTCTTCTGCGCGCGAAACCACCTGATCGTGGCCCAATGAAATAAAACCGCAATCGCCTGAAGGTTAACGCACACTGGTCCGTTACGAACGGAACGGAAATTTGCTGCCGTTCGTCTTCCGCGGAAGCTTAAACGCTCACTGCTCGGAAAGTTCCGATCGGAAAAATTTAGTTACTCATCAATATGGATGGATACAACAGCGAACACAGCAACTGCTCGGACGGGGATATTGTAATATTACTCGTAAGTGTTTCAGCAATTAAAGAAGAGAGAAAGAGAGAGAAAAGGAGGAAGAAACAATGGATTCACAACATACATTGGAAAAGAGATCAGTATGGCGAATGTAGTCATCTGTTTCCAGACCTCCGAGAAGACCTTAGGAAATTTTTTCAATGCTTCAGAAAAAGTGAAGGACCACTTTGCCTCAACTAGCAACGCCAACTCCACAGACAACTGAACGCAGGATACCGACACAGGAAGAATTCGACCGCTTCAATAGATATGGTTTTGTCAGCCCCGGAACACGTCCCTGCGACTTCAGGTGCAGAAGAAGGCTCTGCAGTGCATCCGGTCTCGACGCCACTGATTTCCTACCCACTTGAAAGTCAAGTGCCACCGCAGCCATCGCAGTTCCTCGGAACCCCCTACACAGCCTCCGCCGAAAATAAGTATACTCCTTACTCCTAACCACATCCCACGTCTACATCCCGCGTGTGACAGTCAGGACTTGTTCATGACTGTCACCCGGCAATCCTTACGCGATACCGGTAATCTTACCGGCTGTACCCCAACCCACTGCGAGGGTGCTTCGGCGGTACCCCACCACCTACGTCACACTTCTCCCCTTATCCCCCCGAGAAAACTCCATCCCATAACCCTTTTCCCTTCCCGGCGTAATAAGCCAACTCTTTCTCCCGTCCAACTCTCTTTCTATCTCCCCTTTAAAAAAATAAAATAAAAAAAAAATAAATAAATAAATAAATAAATAAATAAATAAAAAAAAAGTGAAGGTTTTCGAACTACGCCTGCTCCTGGCACCGGAAATAATGAAAATGAAAACATTTTCTTTCCTATTTCCTCCCACATAACTTCAAGGCATATCTAGTTGTGGTAATTGGCATCTAAGCATCATATAATTCATTATAATTTTGCAGTCAATATAACAATTTCATCAACCATTATAGCAGGTGGCTGGCTTCTGTTTATGTGTGTATGTGTCAAACAGCGCATGTTCAGACAGCCGAATACATACGTAAGATAACGACTGTTTACGAAGGCCACTTGTCACCAGCGGAACTTCCGCCAGGGTCGGCTCACAGGTACCCTTCTCGGCACGATCGGAAACAAAATACTTCCGTTCGTGCCAGTGTGCGTTTGATCATTAAATATCCGACCCTCGCGGAAATTTTCTGCTCCATTCCGTTCCGGACGTGACGGACCGGTGTGTGTCGACCTTTATACATCCAAGTTCTGAACAAACAAAAAATTACTCGTTGAATTCATACAAAACAGTCTTATCATGATGGTATACAATGTTAGCCATGTACGAGTATCAGACTGCCATTACTACGTAACTCCCATTGGAACCGTAGTCTGTCTTTTTCGTCAGCCACGTTGCACGAAATGTGACGTCATGGAATGTAATCTGGCATGCACCTGATGCGCGGTTCAAAGCAGGGCTTTGAAAGGCGCAGTGGCTGTATAAAGAACTTCCCAAGTTTAATTGAATACATGCTTAATGCATATACACAGACTGAAAAGCCTTAAAATTTATCACTTTCTCTACTAACTATAGTATAGACATTTTTAGAAAAAAGGTCCGTGTGTGTGTGTCAGTCTGTGGGCAGCATAACTCAACAACCAAAAGTCGGTTAATAGATTTAAAGTCTTTTAAGGATGCGACAGGAACATTTTGAAGAAATTACTTCAGCCTAAACTACTCTTTACATCGAAAATATTGATTTTCTCGAAAATGGCCCAAACGATTTTGATTAAAATGCCATAGGTTCGAGATATTCTTATGGCAAATGAAATGCATATTTTGAATTTTCTGGTTATAGTCCACGTAGTCCTGTTTACTCTTGATGACCTTTCAATAACTTGTAAACCGTACTTCAAGGATACCCAAATTGGGAAAGCAGGATTGGGAGGAAGGAGTGATTCTTTATCCTCAGTCAAACAAGCGAGTGGCTTTCATTCATAGACAAGCACACTATTACTAATCAGCAGGGAGCGAAGTTTTAGTAACTAAACATAGGAATGAGATTAACAGCATGGAGTATAGAGCCGGTAGGTAGCGTGAGGACTGTACTGCCTTCCACTCTATTTGTTTACAAGAGCACAGCAAGGTCACCGGCGCTTCCACTACCTGTTGTAGATGCACGGTTAACTTGATGGATTTCGCACTAAAAACCTGCTCCCTGCTTATCAGCATACCAGCTACCTGAAAAATCTGATGTGTTGCACTCACATGACTTTCTCTACTCTTGTGCTAACCATTCCTACATAGTCTTATTCCTATATCTTCTTCGTGTTCGGTGAAACATTTGCAGAAATTATCTTGTTGCGTACTTCCTTGTAGGTACAAGGGGAATATTAGAATGCAGTAGGCTTTGAGCGATAGTCAAATCTTTTGAAGATTTCAGATCCGTTCTCTTTGCACGGTTAACATAAAAAAAATGAACAACGATGTTGTATTTGACTAACGTTTGTTTTCCGAAACTGGCACAAATAACAAGGAATATCTTCGAAATGGTTCAGTCTACAAAAAAATGTATTCGGACATAAATTGTGTGTTTTAGCGAGATCTACATTTTTTGTACAGCAAGTTTTGTCTCTCTCTCTCTTACGGTTTACGAGTATTCAAGTCATCCAGAGTAAACAGGATTACATAAGCTACAGTCAAAAAATTCAAAATATACATTTCATATGTTTAAGATATTTTTATGACAAAAGTCATTTTTATCAAAATCGTTAGAGCCATTTTCAAGAAATTTTCCATGTAAAGTGTGGTTTAGAATGGAGCAATTTTCTTCAAAATCTTCGTGTCGCAACCTTGAAATACATTCAACTTAAATATCAACTTTGGTTTTTAACCGACTTTTCATTTTTGATTATGCCGTGCACAGACAGACAGACAGAGAGAGAGAGGGGAGGAGAGAGACAGACACGCGGACCTTTTCCTAAAAAAGCTTTTTTTGATTCAGGGGCCTCAAAACATATTTCCGGTGAAACCTCGACATCGTACTGATCCCAAGGTCGCGGGTTCAAACCCGGCCCAGGTCGATGGTTTTTAAGTGTGCTTAAAAACGACAGCTCCATGTCAGTAGATTTACTAGCATGTAAAAGAACTCCTGCGGGACAAAATTCCGGCACACCGGCGACGCTGATGTGATCCTGGCAATTGACAGCGTCGTTAAACAACAAAATAGTAGTAAAACATCGAATTTTTGGGTGGAAAACAATACTTCCTCTACTTACTAGTAGAGAAAGTAAAAAAGAGGAGTTTTATGCATTTATTTACTTTTTCTAATTGTCAACATCTAAACTACACTTTTTAACTTTATTTTTACGCAAACGTAACACATGAAGGAGTGTTTTTTTTTTTTTTTTTTCCTGAATGTGACTTCGTTGAGTATATCCGCTTAACTTTTATAAAATGGTTATAGATTGTTACTGTGGTTGCGAGGCGATTAAGAGAGTGTTGGAAGATTATGACTGAGTTAGTGATCTATTCATGGATTCCAAACATCTCCTGAATAATTTAGGCTTACAGGAGGAACTGGCAATTTATAACAGACAGAACATTGAAATTAAAAATTTTCTACATGTCTTTGGAAACATTTTGATTGTCAATAATCAGTAAATATCCGGCTATCTCTGAGAAGCTTTAATAGGTTATTGCCATTTTCAATTACATATTTGGGTGAGTTAGGTTTCTCGACGTCAAATTAAAAACTTGAAAATGAGAGAGACTGAAGTCTATCGATGACGAAATGACGCTTGCTTTGTCAACGATTTCACCACGAATTAGCCAACTGTGTATATCTAAACAAGCTCAAAAATCACATTCAAGGTAGGAGTCCACTTGTTTACTGCAAAATTCATATTACAAATTTCTACAGTGAATCAAAGGTAATGAAATGTTAATGCACGAGTGTATCCACATTCCACAACAGTAACAATAATGATGATAAAAATAATAATAATAATAATAATAATAATAATAATAATAATAATAATAATAATAATAATAATGATAATTCTAATAATAATGGTAATTCTAATAACAATGATAATTCTAATAATAATGATAATTCTAATAACAATGATAATTCTAATAATAATAATAATAATAATAATAATAATAATAATAATTCTAATAATAATAATTCTAATAATAAATATAATAATAATAATAATAATAATAATAATAATAATAATAATAATAATAATAATAATAATAATTCTAATAATAATTCTAATAATAATAATAATAATAATAATAATTCTAATAATAATTCTAATAATAATAATAATAATAATAATAATAATAACAATAACAATAATAACAATAATAACAATAATAATAATAATAATAATAATAATAATAATAATAATAATAATAATAATAATAATAATAATAATAATTCTAATAATTCTAATAATTCTAATAATAATAATAATAATAATAATAATAATAATAATAATAATAATAATAATAATAATAAACAGTTTATTACATAGCTATGTAACATTTCGTAATTATAGGAAAGTTCATATAATTCTGAGGGAAGACATTTTGGTGTGCCATGATCGGTCTGGATCCGTCTGAGCAGGGGCCTCTCAAAGCCAAAAATCGCATCGGGTGCAGTCCAAGCTTCCTTGCACCGTATATCGTGGCGACTCGGTTAAGCTCGGCTCAACTCGCGCGCTGCAGACCAAAGAAGCGAGGAAGCTTATGTTGATAGACGACTAACTTAGTGAAATACAAATACATCAGCGGTGTTCAACCGAAGGCAAGTTAGAGGAAGTTGAAATCACCTCCTTCCACTTGCTGGGATAGAATAACGCATTTACGCAGTTACTGACTTCCAGTGGCGCCACATTCTTACGTATAGAAAATCAAAGGCGTACACATTCATATTCTACTCCTGATTAACTCACGATGTTTCTGAGGATATTCTTTGGCACGATTTACGTTTCAGAACGTTTTCAATATTTCGTGCAAAAGATGAAGTACAGAGTCTCAAAAGATAAGCAAGGTGATTTTCACTTACCTTGCTGCGATACTCACTTTTAATGTATTTCATTTTTGAAAATGTTTGGTCCCATATATAAGTGGAGCCAAAGAGTACTATTAAACTAGATGCAAACAAACGTAATCTCGGATACTCACAGCAGCAGGACAGAGACCTAAATAATTTTCACCCTTATTTCTCAAAACATTTTACGGTCGTGGAATTCTGCAGTGCAAGTAGTTTCATATTTTGTAGCTCGTGTGAAGCTTCACTGCATGGAAACTTCAAAAGTGGAAAATAATTGGATTTTGGTTTCAAATGTTTTTAAGTCTTCAAATTGTGGAGAGAATGAGTCTACAATTGCTTCAAAAGTACGAGTAGTTGTATTTTGCCAGGAGAATAACATTTATCGTGAAGACAGAAGCAAGGGAAATTGTATAAATCTGCAACTACCAGGCTTACAAATCAAGCACTTAACTTGAGGTCTGGCACGGGATGCACTCAGCCTCTTTAGGTCCCGGGGGGACCAATTAAGCAGCTACTTGATGGAGAAGTAGCGGCCCCAGGTCACGAAGGCCGCATAACTGGCCGGGAGGGCTCGGGGCGCTGACCACGTACCACCCTCCAGTACTGCACCCAGTGGGCAGATGATTCGAACAATCGAATCGAAATCTCACCGCAAATATAAATTTTCAGCTGTACTGAAGTAAACAAATCTGAAGTGTTGCATTCACACAATTTCTCAACTCATTCTTCTACAAACTACTCTTCTGTCTATACTCTGTACATCAAGAGATTAAAGTAGACGTAAACAAAGCCACGTGTGTTTTGACCGCACCGCGCCTTCTTGACGCTTTTGCCGTCTAAATAGTTCCTTGAAAAAATACTGATACTAAGGTCTGAAATCTCACTTAATGTTTGCTAAAGCACGAACTATGTGTACTAAGCGTAGTTGAAGTGTAAGAATACGCAGTTAAGTGAATCTATAACCAGCCCAACTCATGAGGCGCGCGCATTATTCAGTATGAAAGTAACATGGCGAAAGAAGTGAGCGTTGTGAAACATAAGCGCGGAAAACAGTTGCGAAGTGGTGAAAAGGCAATAATATTGAACGTGTTTAACAAGTTCTGCGAGAAATATCCCGAACTTGCTATCGATGACGTAATGGAATTAATATCCGAGTTTACCGGTGTGTCAGTTACAAGTTTTTACAGTGCACCTCAGTTGGTGAAGTCAGAACTCCGGCAAGTGTTGATGCAGTTTGTGACGAATTTGTGATATCTGCAATCCGTCGAAAAGTTCACCAGTTCTTTGTTAACAAGGAACCCCCACTTTAAAGTGCTGTTGGCAGTTAACTCTGATCCCGATCTTCCAGATTTAAAACGAACTTCCCTCCATAAGTTGCTTCTGGAGATGGGTTTCGAGTTTGTGAGAAGAAAATGAAAAGGCGTCATTTTGGACAGATATGACGTAAGTAGCAGTTAATTTCCATGTGCTGCATGTTATTTAGATAGAGTAAATATATCCTTTTAGTGGTGTACAATGCATATTATACCTACGCGTAGCGGTAACTGTGTTCCGTCATTGCCAATGCACGTGGCCGCGGAGTGATACAAACCGATGCTTTGTTTACGTCTCTTTCAATCTCTTGATGTATAAGTTCGAACGAAAGTCGGCTTTCCAGTTCCTTACAAAGCGACCGCGTTATTCATGTGCCATGCTACCGCAAAGCTAGAATCAAAGAAGCCGAAATGGAAACGCAAAGAACGGCCCAACTATGCAGAGTATAGTTCTTGCTCTCTAGTCAGTCACTGAACATTTACACATTCCGTTGTCAGAAGGTTACAGTCGATAGCCAGAATTTCAAAAAGCGGGTGATGGCTTTCAAATTCTGCTATTTGGATTAACAGGAGAAAAAACAAATCACAAATCAGCTGAAAATGTATGAACATTTGAACGCCAAAGCAATAACAAAGAATATCTTGGGAATGGCTAACGCCACAAAAAATTTGTATTTGACGTGAATTATGTACTTCAACGAGCTCTATATTTTGTGGTAAGATTTTGTCTATGTCTTACGGCTTACAAAAATCATTCAGAATAAAGACACTTCATAGGCTAATCACAGAACACTAGATATACATTTCATTTGTTATACAAATATTTTAAATTTAAGACTTTTAAAGAAAATCATTAGAACCGTTTTTAACAAAATAAACAAAAAAGTTCCATGTGAAGAGTAGTTTGGCATGGGGATCTCTTTGGAAATATTTGAGTTGCATCCTTGGAAAAACAATTTTTTTTCTACAAATGTGCCTTTTTGGGTTTCAGGGAGCCTCAAAATGTGTATTTACAGTGAGAGATCAAACTATTGGGTAGAATGCTATACTTCCCCTAAAAGTAAAATTGTATTCTTAGAAAAAGATTCAATTCTGCATATGTCTGTGACGGGCACAAGTCAAAAACAGCCATAAACAGAAAATTTCATACTTGGATCAGGCGAAGATTCCCTCACCCCGAACTACTGAATGGAAAAATGTTCACTGCTTTTCATTTTCTCAAAAATAGCTTTTAATATATCTGAAATATTAAATGTAAGTATATATTGAACTTTCTGTGAGTAGCCCATGAAGTCACCTGCTTCTTCATATTGACTGATTTTTTTTATAACTGGCAAAAATAAGACATGTTTTTGATGCATTGGTCATTTTCGAAATATTCTGTTGCATGTTTGCACTTACCTATATTATTTCACGGACATGCTTGAAATTTAAGGACTCTTCTTTTCTGTTTCCAATACAACAAGATAGAATGGGGTCGTTTTAGTCTTGAATTCTCTTCACTGTGACGTTAATAGATCTATTATGAAGACGCATCTTTAAAAATACCAGTTTAGTTTAATGCTTTTAAAATAGCCTATAAGCTTCATTGGTGATGTTAAGGCGATTTGTCCTGGATCTGGAAAGGCAGACTCCAGGTGCCGTAATCTTGTTGGGCAATTACTCTGCGCTTGAGAAGTATATGCCTTGTTATTCATTTTTCTTCTAAACAGAATTTGCATGTGTTCACCTCAATTCTGGCCATCTAATACCAGGTGGAAAGTACTGCTTCGACCATATGTTAACCAGGGATTATACATGATGAGTATAACCAACATGTCCAATACAATTATTGTCAATAAAGAGCCGTTTCACCAAAAAAATAATTTGTGTCAAATATTTGGACTCATCTACTTCTTGACAAATGGATAAAATGATTTGTTATTTCACTGCCGTAATGCCTTTTTTTATCCTCATTCAAATTAATTTAGCCACAATTTAATGTTAAAGTCTCATGCAAGGTTTAATTTATAATGTGGCAATGCAAAATTGCCTATTCTCACATTGATGATTGAACAGTGGGCACATGTGGATGAAGGGGATATTAAGGGAGGTGTTGCCGCGCATTACTAAAAGTGAGGGGGAAGGGAAGAGCACGCAAAAAAATTCATGTGCCAGGTATAAGCATTGGCCAGTGGGGTGGTAGCTGCAGCTGTCATTTAGAACAAGATCATTAGTTTTATTTCAGCCCGGTAATCTACAAAAGAATGCAATTGTTTTAGGAAAATGAAGAGGAAGACTTTTATTTGTATATCAAAAGCAAATACTATTGTTTCAGTCAATAATAATCATATAATGATAATAATGATAGTAATAATAATAATAATAATAATAATAATAATAATAATAATAATAATAATAATAATAATAATAATAATAATAATAATAATAATAATAATAATAATAATAATAATAATAATAATGTGTTTTATTGGGAAAGCCTATATCGCTTTATGTCAGCATTGTTCAAACTCTAAAATAGTTGGTTACAATTGCTTCATTTTTCTGTTTCCTTAACTATGGAAAACTGAATTTTCATTAGCACTTGAACGAATACATTATTTCAGTAACATTCATACCTGTCAGGCATAACATTTCAATTTACATGGATTTGCCCAAGAGAGTGGCCGCTTCAGTGGTATGGTAAATGCATTGGTTGAATGTTTCGTTTACATCTGACGGCAGTGCTTGCCTCGATGCACATGCCACTTAGGTGTTTTGTTTACAACTGAGGGCAGTGCTGGCTTTGAAGCACACACCAATTGTGTGTTCTGTTTGCAACTGACGGCAGCTTGCCTCGAAGTCCACACTGGTATTATTGTGAGTATTAGTATTATCAGTGTTAATATTATTACTATTGTTATTGTTATTACTGTTATTAATAGTATTGTTCTTAGTTTTAGTATTATTGTTAGTATTACTATTATTAGTATTAGTGTTATTATCAGTTATATTATTACTATTATTACTGTTGTTATCAAACACCTAAGAATTGTTTTTCACTTGCCACTTTTAATAATTTCGGCAGATTTTCCTGTACATCTGGGAACAACCCTTGTCTGTCATTCACCCCAGGCCGAAAGGAAATACCGTTAGCTTGTGTCTTTGTTTCCCCGTACGCCTTCCCATCTCTGGCAAAACCTCTGTTATGAGTGCTTGCAAAGGTGCATGTACCTACATGGTTTATAGAACTTCCATGCTGTATTATTTAATTTATAATTGCACAAATGCCATTTATTGCAAGGACAGTTTCAAATTATTATGTATTTTTCAGTTAATTTCTAGTAAAATACACTTATGTCTCAATTTATTACACTCTCTTAATAACTGTCAGCACTTCACATTTGAGCTAAATGTAATACATGTAATGTTACCTTAATCGGACATGGGTTTAATGCCGAAAGAGGAGTCCTGGTTGGCCTGTTCACTGCCCTCACAAGAGCTGGAGTCACTACTGGAGGAACTGCTGGTTAAACTAATAATTAGAGGTTCAATATCATCCTGTAGCTGATCTGCTTTCTACATATCGTCTTCTATCCCCTCAACGTGTATGCAGCAATTTAACCACTGATCTTGGGTGACTGATTCAAAACCATTGTCTATTAAATGTCCCATCTCCTTTTGCTCAAATGTAATGTTATGTCGCCCAACATGTCCCTTTACCTGACTCCATACCATTTCTAAAGGATTTAATTCACGATGATACGGAGGCAACCTACAAACTACTACTCCATGTTGTTCTGTAATCGAGTCTAGAACAGTGGCACTATAATTATCTCGCACAGAATTCATAATAGTCAGCAATTCTCTTTTAAGACAATCATCCGAGTAGGGGATATGTTTTGATATTAGGCAATGTTTTATGTCTTCCTTACAGGATTTTGTAGTGGGGAGAGTCTTTTTCTACCGTGGTAGGAGGCGTTGTCCATAACAATGACTGTTCCCGGTTCTATATTGGACAATAGTTGGCTCCTGAACCACTGTTCAAATCTATCGGTGTCCATTTCATCATGATAATCTGCAGAACATTTTTTCTGCCAAGAAAACAAGTTTTGTACCCTGTACAAATCCCATCGTACCACCAGCATACAACATTACAAATCATGGTCCGTGAGCAGTAGGTGCTTTAAGACCAGTGGATAACCCGGCCAAAAGCGCTTCTTTAGGAGATTTTATTGTCCTATCCTTCCAAACTTTTGATATAGTGTGCCCCACGTTTACCCAACCTTCATCACGGTACACAATTTTCCTTCCCTCTTTCCTGAATTGTTTTATTTTCCGTAAATAGGAATGCCGCCAGACTATATCATTTCTCTCAATCATAAGCAATTTATTTCCTCTCTTTTCAAAATCAAATCCCATTTCCTTCACTAGGCAATAAAAGGTTGAACATTTAAAATTTGGCAAGTCCTCATCCTCATTGATCTTTTTCAACACGAATAGAATTGTAAGGAGAATATTTTGAAATAGAATTTCACGAAATTTGCATCATATAGCACTGCGTACAAAATCATATTTCACCTCCCTGCTGGTTTTGTATGCATGCACCGTTTGTCTTCTTTTCCGCGGTGTAGTGATGGGACCCTTTTTACATTCTTTTCTTAACCTAAACAATGTACACCTACTCACACCAGTTGCCTTATAAAGTTCACTAACAATAAACAAGTCACTGTGTCCAGGGTTCTTTTCCTTTAAATAATCATACACCCTAAGAATTGTTTTTCACTCGCCACTTTTAATAATTTTGCGTTTTCTTCTGCAATCCATTGTGAACTGATCACTTAACTGCAATGCACACAATTACCAGAGAACCTGTAAAACTCGCTCACACCTCAAATTCCCGAAACCTATTGAAAAACTCCACTGAAGTACAATCCCTTATCGGCCCTTCAATTGCCACACATCTGGTTTCCATCATCAGCAAGACAGGAGAACTGGGTGTTGTTGGCCGTGTGCCTTGCACGCTAAAAACATTTGCCTTTAAATGGTGATTTATGGATGGCTTGTTACTGGAGATGTTCTATATTTATATAAAAAATAATTCCGTTATTTCCTTGACAACTTTATCGCTGGAAATTTTTACGTGGACTTACAGAATGAGAATTAGCCAGTGATGACATTTTCCACTGTATAAACAAAGAATCCTAACACTTTGTTTTAAACTTTATTTTTTAAAAAATATATGTTTAGACATTGATATAATCTAAATACCAACATGGCCTATAAAAGCAAGCGAATAATCTAGATTTTTTTTATTTGCAATTATTTCGGTTTAAAACCCTGTTTAAACATTCGGAGCAAGAAGGATGTTAAAAAACCTGCTTTCAACAAAATTTTAGATTTTATTTTAAAAAATGTACAATTGTATAAAAGGTTTATCATTGACACCATAGTATTCTTCGACACATTTTACACCGAAATGCATGTTCATACTTTATCTTAGTCGCATTCGAAAGCACGCAAATTTGGCAACAGCGCACTTGATTCCTCCATAAGAATAGCATGGTCCATAAGAGCCCATTGTGCCTTCATGACGTGAAAATTCCTATAGACAGGTTACTCTGGCAAAAGCAGTACCTTCCATCCTGTAGAAATAATCTTTAAGAGGGCAATGCCTAGTAAAGTGGCCGTTTATAACCCTTAACTCCTATTTGTCAAGTGTGAGAATGTTTTTTGCTCTTTTTGCTGACAGTTCAATCAACTGTTTCACATGATTTAATTTGGAACTTGTTCCCAGAAGTGACTTTTCTTTTTAAATGTTCTAATATGCCACAGATGGTTCTGAGCCTGCGTATGGAGTATTAGCTCCTCCTTTGGCAAGGGAATCAGCAATTTCACTGTCTCCAATTCCTTCATATCCTGGCACCCATATTAAGGTAACCTTATTTGTTTAGCCAGTTGATTTAATATCTAGAGACAGTCTTCAACAAGCTTTGACTCTAACTATTTAATGCTGATTGATTGCCTGACAAGTAGAGCTTGGATTTTCATGACCTTTAATAAAATGCATGAATTTGTGCCTTAAAAATTACCAAAATAAGATCTAAAACCCTGAAAATATGATAAAAAACTTAAGAACAAAACATGACAAAAAGAATGTATTTTTAATAGTTTCAGGTAAAATAATTTATACCCCAGCTGGAAACTGTTAAGTTTCAGGAATAGACACGGCTGCTGATGAGTCTCGACCAGGTTGACCTTCCACAAGCGTAGGTGACATTGAAACAATACAGGAGTCAATTGAACAGTCCTACATCTGTACATTGTCGTTCACGTAAATTGCAAATTCCAAAATGATCAATGTTCATTATTTATGCCATTATTTATTATTATTATTATTTAAAAGCACCAGCAGTAAGTTTGTTGGCATAAATAAATAATAATTACCATTTAAAGGTTACTTAAACCTGCGACATAAAGTACTGACGATTGTAAGTCGCCCTTGGGGTATTTATCTCTGATGTGAGAATCTCTTGTGGTCTACCGGGAAAATACGAATCGGTTGAGGAATTTAATGTCATACTGGTAAGTTACTATGGTAGCTTAGTGGTTGGAGCAGCCGCTCAATAAGCGGAAGATCCGTAGTTCAAATCCCGGCTATGGCATTGAATTTTTCAGTCCTGATTCCACCTCTTAAATATGTAATGGGGTACTTCTACTATCTGTTGTATTTATAGAGATGTCAAGCATTGCATCACGCCCAATGGCTTAGCCTGAGAGCGAGAGCTTGAGAACTCTTATACATTAATCTTACAGGCAGTATGGATTGGCATTTGATTTTTAGAGGAATAAGTTGTAGATAGTCAAAACACTGGGCAACGGCCAGGCAGTATGAACAACCGCACAAGGCCTATATCACAGTTCCAACTCGTAACAAATAGTTGAAAACAGTTTTATTTAAAGCATCACATTTAAATCTCAATCTCTTTTACATCACAGTGTATATATTTTTTATCTTCTATCATTGAACCATCAATCAATGGCCATTTTTTCCTTGGTTGTTTACTATTTACAAAAGAAGTCAGCTTTTGTTGCCTCTATTTTCACAGTTGGAATGATTTCAGAGGGCTTACACAAGATGCTGCTTCAATATGAACAAATCTGATCCGTTGCCTTTACATGACTTTATCTACATACTACTATTTATGTTTATACAACTTCTACAAACTACTCTTACAAAAGCTTACTTCTCTATCTACTTCATGTTAATTAAGATATAAATATACAGAAATAATTTAATTACATATTTTGTTGTGGGTACAGGAGGCTGAAGTAATACTCAAATCTTTAACAAGTGGTCACTACATGCTGGCTTTGAAATTTCATCTTCTTCCCATGGCACCACAAGAAACAAAAGAATAGCAATTTTAGCACTTCAAAAGATGTATAAAGTACTGAAAAATGCAAATCAATAACAAATATCCCATAAATGGCTAATGGCACAAAAATAACAATTTGAAATAAATTATTTGTTTTAAAGATTGCATGTAGCAATAGAGAATGATTATCTGGGCTTGTGGGCTGTGGTTTAGTGAAAAATACTCCTTCCAGACATTTCATCCGAAGCTGCATCGAACTTCTTCAGTGGCATGGCCATAGTACTCTGCTTGTCTTGGCATGGGTGGGTGGAGCTAACTCCCGGTTGGTTTGTGCTTTGTTTATTGGTTCGGCTCCCGCATGGGCTGGGCTAAATTGGCAGCTGCTTTTTAGATGACCCAACCAGGAGATAGCTCCACCCTCCCATGCTAAAATATAAAGTCTGTGAAACCAAAAGGCTCCATATCAGTCATCGTTGAGACAAGGATAGTACTATGGCCACACCACTGAAGATGTTCAACACACCTTTGGATGAAACGTCTGGAAGGAGATTTTTCACTATACCACGACCCACAAGCCCAAATACTCATTTTCTATTTAATGACTGCAGCCATGAAAGCTTACGCAGTTTGATGCATGGAGCAATATAGTCAATTGCAATTTATGCAAAATAACAAAAAAATCTTTAGAAAGAAGAGGATTTCCAGACTATTTGTGAAGAATTCAAGATGCTTAATGTATTATGTCATGCAAACATCAAACATATGGCACTTTAATTAAAATCTTTGCTATTTTTGAGAAACTAAAAGAAGAACTGAATTTCTGCATTCTTGGGACAGAGAATTTTTTATCAAGTATTCCAATCAAATCTTTGGAAGATGCTGCAGTTAAATAACAAGGTTGCTATTTACTCTGTTTGTTTTGAATTCTGCGTTTTGCTTGTGCACATGCAAATCTTTTTCTAAAAATGCTTTTTGTTTTGAAATATTAAAAATAGAAGTAACATTAATAGTGAAGTATTCATGTTGGAGTTCGATTTTTGAGTCACTTTTTTACACTCACCTTCATTTTAAAATGTTGAAAATATTGTTCAATATATTATCAAAATCATTCGATCTCATCCTCAGCCATTCAATGACAGTCCTGTTGCCATCTGGTGTTAGGGATGCAAGGTTTAAACACTTTGTTTGATGCCATCATTTTGAAATGTATTACATTACAGTTTTTTATTATTAGGCTTAGTAATCCAGCTACAATAAAGAGGAATCAAGTTATAGGTGTTCGTAGTGCATGTGACTCCACAGTGTGGCGAACCAGTTCTGTCTACTATATATACAGAGGGTCCCAAAAAACACCAACAATGCTTGGTATGTTGTGCGGAGTGGCAAACTGATCGGTTTCCAAGAAGGAACACCTGTCCAGTGCACAGTATGGATACTGCGGCTCATCAAAGTGAGATGGGTGTGCATTCACAATCTGCCAATAAACCCAACATGAGTAGCACATCAAGTTGTCTACATTACAAACACGCTTTGAACTGTGTACCTCCTGCATCATTGCAGAGCCTATATCAGCGATGCTGAGCCTCATGCACACGACCCAATGCATGTGGTTGTCTTTGAAAATTTTCAATCACTCCGTGGACTGATGCAATAAGGCTGGCATTGCAGGAGCGCCATACGCTATACTCTTCATACAACCCCAAAGAAAACAGTCTAGAGGTGCCAGATCTGGCGACCATGCTGGCCATGGAAACAGTCCACCTCTACCAATCCATTGATTTTGATATGTGATGTTGAGGTGATTCTACATGTTTACATCAAAGTGTGCTGGAGCACAAGTTGATAATTTCCGTAGCTGTGTACTGGTATATGTCACACTGCTGTAAAAGCATTACTGTACTGGAAACTACACAAGTAGCACAGTAGGATGCACACCAAGGGCTCTATGGACGAATGTAACACATTGCAGGAATGTTATTAGGCTGAGGTTGTTCATCCACAGTACACAGATGGCTAAAGGGTTGCATACCTTCCATACTCTCTCCAGTGCCCAAACTGTGCATTTCCAGACAGGGATTCTTTCTTGAAAACCAATCAGTTTGTTATGCCACACAATACACTAAGTATTGTCAGTGCATTTTGGGACACCTTGTGTATATATATCTTGAAATCCTGGCATTGAACAGAGTGTTGAATCTTTGTACCCCTAACACCAGATGGCAACAGGACCATAATAGTAGAGAGAAGCAGCAAGAGGAACAGAACTTCAGTCACCTAAAAGCCGAGGATGATACCGAATGATCTTGAAAACGTTACAGTATTTTCAACATTTTAAATTTTTTGTTTTTGTTTGTTGGGTGCACCTCAAAACATGTATTTCTGGTGAAACCTCAATATAAATTTTTGGGTGAAATGCAATACTTCCTCTACCATATTGTACCTCTACAGGCAGGTGTTAGAGAAAATAAATATAGCACAGATTACTACTAAAGTATATATACATTATTTACATACTCAACATTAAAAATGCAACCACTGTTTTGTATAACAGTGTTTTTAACTACTTTGAGGTTAGTTTTGTCTAATTCAACTGTTAGGCATAACAAAAAGTGTGAAAGTGTTTAACATACCGTCCTGCAATTCCATCCCGCTGAATTTCCTGGACGAAGATACCCAATTCTCCTTTCTCCTCGCTCCTTAATCCTACGACGCTAAAGCCTAAACTGCTGCCTTCAGGTTTGTACAGCTATAACAAACAACATTTATGGATCACATTCTGTGTGAATTATAGCAATAACACAAACATTTAAAAAACTAAAATCAGTACAATGCGCTGGTATGCTTTTGAAGCAATTTCAGTAAAAATGAGCAATAAGTAGCTCAATGCTAAGCAGGAAATGGGGAAAACAGTTTGCACGCTCTTGCATACATTTTATCATTCGTTACAGAAAAAATGGAAGTATTAGCTTTTTTACCATTCTGATGCAGCACTTGCAATTTATTGCTTAAAGAAAGTTAATTCTGCTTTGCCACTTTGCTCTGGCACAACTCAGAACACAATATCTATACTCTATACTAAAATAATAGAGAGAGAAAATTTGTTATAGTGTATGTAGAGTAATCTCAAAAACATTCAACTGATTCTAACAATTCTATCACCACTGAAATGCCCAATTCTTTTTGACGGACAGGGGCCCATAAAACACTTCTAATTATATATCACAAATACCAAAAGATTAAAAAGGATTTACAAAGACCTTGTACTTGAATATGGACACACCAGAGTCATAGAAAGAAGGCCATGGCTTTTAGTTGAGAATGCCACAGTACATAAAAGTTTTTTTAGTTTGCAAAATCTGATTACATTTTATTGCAAGAAATATACATAGATGGCCATGTAGTAACACTTCAACAAACAGAAATCACTACTTAAAAAGGGACAATGGGTCCTGTGTTATATCTGTTTCTTTAATTGTTGTTGTTGTTGTTTTCTAGTGCCTTGCATCTGGCAATGAAGCCATTAGCATTCGTGCTTTCCAATACTTTTGAACTGTAGTTTCTTCTGATCTTAATGCTTCACAGGTCTTCAAGTGGTCTTCGTTCATTTCTGCTGGATCGTTACACAGGACACATATTGGTGAGGCTGAGATACCTATTCTGTAGAGATGACTTGCTAAGCAGTCGTGATTTGTCAATAGTCGGAAGGCTGCAACCGCTGTTTTCCTTGGTCTCTGGGGGATTATATCTGGGTTGGAAAGTAGTGTAATCCATTTTTTATCTTTGGCATTTGTTTCTATTTCTTGTAGGTATGAATGAGAAAATTGTTTAATGATCAAGCGTTTTATTGAGGAATATGAGAAATTGAATTTAGATTTTTGTTTTATTGTTGTGCCTTTCTTTGCAAGTGAGTCTGCAGCTTCATTCCCCATGACTCCACAGTGTGCTGGAATCCATTGGAGATGAACAGTCTTATTAACTTTTTGGAGTTGTGTTAACATTTTGTAGCATTCTCTAATTTTTGTTGACTTCTTTGTAGTATTTGAACATATTCCCTGAATTGCAGCTTTAGAATCTGAAAGAATTACTGCCTTGTTAAATTTATTTAAGGGAAGATTTAATAATTGTCGGAGAGCAATGTGTATAGCCTCTATTTCTCCATCCTAATTTGTTGTGTCTCTGCCAACAGAATGATAAAAGGAAAAATGTGAACATGTAACTCCAGCTCCAGTAAGGTTTTCCTTGGAGGATCCATCAGTATATATGTGCAGCCATTCTTCTGTGGGATATCTAGTATTGATTGTTTCCAGAGCTAGAAGTTTTTGTATTTCTTTTGGTGTGTCTGATTTACTTATTTCCTCTATTAATTCCAAACTGAAGGTAGGTTGCAATAATTCCAATGGATTTTCTCTTATAAGTAGATTTTCTCTGGTGTTAGGAATGTTCAATTTGGATTTAATCTGTGTTACCTTTTCTAGGAAACTACGAGTTTTAAGGATTGAAGGGGGGAGGTTCTCTTCTGTCCATTTAGAGCTTGGCAGTCGTAACATTTTCTCGTGTTGGAGCAATGCTTGTTCTTCTATTTTTGTTGTTATTGATGGGGTCCGTGTTAAGGCAAGCATGGCATCAATAGGTGTGGATTTAACTGCTCCAGTGATTAGGCGAAGAGCCTGATTTTGTATTTGTTCAAGTTTATTGATGTTAGCATTTGCTGCTGTTATTGAAGCTTCAGAACAGCACAAGAGGTTTGGTTTAACATACATTTTGTATGTTGTGTTAAGGACTCTCCTTGAGCAGCCCCCTTTAGCACCAGCTAACCGTTTCAGGATTTGCAGTTTCTTTTCAACCTTTTCTGAGATGTTTGTTATATGTTTTTTCCAACTTAGCTTTCTGTCGAAAGTGATGCCTAAGTATTTGGCATCATCAACTGCTTTGAGTGGTTTACCATTATAATTTATGTTAATATTAACTGGTTTGTATTTTAGTGTAAATAATTCATAATTTGTTTTTTCCACATTGATAGTCATGAGGTTTTTGGAGCTCCATTCATGTACTTCGTTTAGGACTGTTTCTATTCTGTCTTTAATTAATTCAGTTTTTTTTGGAGAGCCTGAAGTCCAAATGACTACATCGTCAGCAAATAAAGCAATTTTGGTTTCTAAAGTTTTTATTATTGATGGAAGGTCATTTATATATATGTTAAAGAGTGTTGTGCTCAGAACAGCACCTTGTGGAAGTCCTCGGTGTGTTTGTTTATATTTGGAAATGTATGTATTATATTTTGTGGCACAAAATCTTTGTGAAATAAACTGAGTTATCCATTTATGCATGTTACTTTTCACACCTATTGATTGCAACTTCTCAATTAATTTGTTTCTCCAGACTGAGTCATTTGCTGATTTAAAATCAATGAATACTGCTAAGGTATCCTCCTTTCTATTGAAAGCTTCCTTGATGTCTTGGCTTAGTAGGAGTACATTTTCACTTGTACTATGATTCTGTCTGAAGCCGGTCTGTGAACTATTAATTAAGTTGTAATATTCTAGGGACCAGTTAAGTCTAGATGCCACCATTCTTTCCATCACTTTTGCAATAACACTGGTCAAAGATATTGGTCTGAAACTATTAATATTGTTTGAAGGTTTGTTTTTCTTTAAAATCGGGATGATAATGGCTTTTTTCCAGTTGGAAGGTACAGTCATTCTCCAACACGTGTTATACAGTTTAAGTAGGATTTCTTTTCCTTTCCTGCCAAGGTGTTTAATAAACTCTGGGTGGATCTTGTCAGGTCCTGGAGATTTCTTCAATTGTCATTTATCAAATATTACAGATGTTTATGTAATGAGAGTATAAAAACTTCTGAATAATCTTTATTTTAATTCTGTAACTGTATCCATTAAATTTTATGGATGGCAAACCTCATATAAGAAAGAGGGGTAGAACTGGAACTTAAAAATTCAATGCCACAACTGGGATTTGAACCACAGACCTTCCGCTTACCGGGCGGCTGCTCTAACCACTGAGCTATTGTGACAAACTGCCAGAATGGCATTAAATTCTCAAACCAGTTCGTATTTCTCCTGGTAAACCACAAAGGCAGTCTCACATCACACAAATTACCCCAATGGTGACTTACTATTGTAAGTACTTTATATCCCAGGATTAAATAACCTTCAGATGGTAATTATTATTTATTTATGCCAACAAACTTACTGTTGGTGTTTTTAAACACACAAGCTGTGTGTGGGCAAAGTTTGAGAGGTAGAACTGGAACTTAAAAATTCAATGCCACAACTCATATAAGAAAGTTTTGCTTTCTTTCCTTTGTACAAGAGACTTCAAAAAGTAAGTTACACATGATTATGATAGGCCATGTAACTTTTATTGAAGGCTACACTACAATGCAAAGTAGCAGATACATGATACTATTTTTCAACATAGTCACAAGTCTCTCTAAACAATGGTCTGAACGCTCTAACAGTCATTCAATTCCTCAGCAATAGAAATCTACTCCTTGGTCACAGAGGCATTTGAGAACCGTTGTGCTAACTTCATCTTTGACAAATCTGTTTCTCCCCAGAGTGCTTTCACCTTACTGAACAGATGAAAATTGCACTGTGCAAGATCTGGACTGTATGCCAGATGCTTCTACACCTCCCATCATAAAATTGAAGCAAAGCTTGTGTTATGCACACCATATGGGGTGTTGCATTGTCACACAGGAGAACAATGCCTTTGCTTAATTTCACTAGTACCACATGCACCATTGCATTTCATGTTTATAGCGCAGGATTTTATGGTGAACTTCTGAGAAATTTCGACATTTTGTCCACAAGAATCTAACTGTCCCACGTACTTCAACTTTGGACTATATTTCCAGTTGATGCTTCATTTCTCTCGCACACTGGTGCACCTGTTATCAGTACCATAGCACAGCCCTTTTTGCAAGAATTTCAGACCATGAACTCTATTCTGACAAAGCGCCATTCTTGTTGCAAGATGATCTTAGCATGGGACATGTGTAACTTACTTTTTGAAGCACCCTTGTATTTATGTTAATCAAGTTCGTTGGAAGGGCATACTAAACATTTGCATAAAGAGAGAAAATTGCTAAGCTCAAAAATCAAGAAACTGATATTTTATATTAACGGATATTATTTTTCCCAATGGTTGCAGAATATGTGTTTGCCAAAGAGGTTAATTTGATAGCCTGGGGGCGCAGAATATATTGTTGTACATGTTAAGGATTTATGTCATTAAATAACTATGGGACCAAAAAGGAGGTACAAAGCTTTAAATTTAAACTACTTTAATTACCTAAATATTACTTGATCAAGGATTCTTCCATTGCCAAAATGTAACATATGCTATGCAGCATTTCCACAACTTGGAAGACTGTAGGGGGGGAGGGGGAGGAAGCCAGATGTTCTGCTGATGCTTCATATTCTTTTGTGTGAATATGGGGGATTTTTCATCTATTATTTAAAATAATAGGGGCTGTATGAGACTAAGGGGTAAAAGGAACAATTCACTATAAAAAAAACCTATAGATCATCAGACATTAATTTCATAAAAAACATGGGAAGTAAATGAAACTAATGAATTTGTCATTGGAGTTTATAAAAGCTACCCATGCAACAGTGGGGAGGCCAGCTAGTTATTAAATAAACATTAAAGAATACTGATAGCAACTTCTGAGAGTTCTATACATTTTATTCAATAGAAAGGCATTAACTATATCAATAAGGAATGAGTGCCTAGGTCAATAGCTTCAGGGCTAGGGCTAGGGCTAGGGCTAGGGCTAGGGCTAGGGCTAGGGCTAGGGAAGCAAGTTTTGAATTTTCTGGAAATAATAAACTCTCACACTACAGTTTCCATTATACTGAAGGTGGTTAATGACAGATGCCATTCAGACTGTTGCATGGATGGTGAAGTGAAGAGGTTGCAAGTGCTGGTTGTGGTACCTAGTTTGGTGCAAAGCAGGCAACATTGTTTTCTAAATGTTAGTGTACTAGATAATTATGTATCTTATCTTGTAGTTCATCAGCCCTGTTCAACACAGCGCATACAAGTGCCATGTCACCTGAAATGTCTTGTCTTCTAGCAATTAATTTAAAATTAAATGTTAATGAATATTGCAAGACAAGTTTTCTTTTCATATGAATAAAGATTTAAATTTAGAATTAGAAATTATATGTTTTCACAATATTACCATGAAAGATGCCCATGCCTAAATCTTCCTTTATTTGTAATGTTGAATTTTATCCATTTCGCCTGCATTTCATATCATCCTCTTCCTCACTATCATAACTGGTGCTGCTTCCAGGTCTTCATTCTGTATGGTCCATAGGTTCCTCTGCTCCCTGACAAGCGTCTGACCCTAGGCACTGGCTTGCAAGTCCTAGGGGGTGTAAGTCCTACATAAGGGAAGAGTAATCAGGAAAAGAAAGAAAGACTGTTTTTCCTTCTTTCTTTTCATGGTTTTCCTCAGTCACCAAGATGAATACTAGATTGAATATTTAATATCACAACTCAAAGTTTCACCATAAGTAAAAAACAATGGTAAAAATAAAGGCAAATAGGCAGGACAGCACCCGGTCGTTTGCCCGGCAGAAGCAGCAGCAGAGTTACAGTGCTCTGGCACCAAGGTCTCTGTGGACTTGTGTTGAAGCTGCCCTCCACCCATCTCAGAAGCACGAGTACAGTTGCCTAGCACTAAGGCCTCTACAGACTTGTTATGAAGCAAGATAAGTATGGTGCAAAGATGAGACCTAGGTTAACTGTCAGCTACACACCAATCCATGAGGTATCTCCTAACAGACTCATTGTGATATGACCAGCTAGTTAAAGCAACATAAAATAAGCGGAAAGAGAAAAACAACTATTACATCTCTGAATTTTTTCAGGATGAACTGTAATGCATCACTTATGAAACTCATTTGAAAAGTTGGATTCTTTTCTTATCCCATAGAGATGCAAGAGTGAAAATATTTTGTGATATAAGAACTGTGTTTTATTTTGACAATATGCATGTAATCAACTCTGTATTGCCTAATTAACAGAAGAGCAACAACCCTCTGAATGAGCTGCGCGTGTTTCGCCTGTCAACATCCTTTGCGCTCATTGCCATCTGCCACTATCATAGAATGGTGCATATGAAACCATACAACATTATTTAAACTAATTTTAAAGGCTTTACTGACCAACTTTATGAAAGGAGATTCTGAAACTGACCACTGTCATTGTCCATACAGTTTTGGCACCTCTTTAGGAAACCATCCATCATTTGCTGTGGTCCATGTTGAGAAATGCTGACAATTCCCCGGCTGATATTTTCTTTTATTTCTTCCTGGGTGTGTGGATTTGTCTTGCACACTTTGTTTTAAGTTACTCCAGAGATAGAAATCACTTATTGGAGCTCTGAGCAACCTTTCTCTGCTAATGGCACACCATACACCAATTTTTTCATCATGAGCAATATTAGGTTCTGAGTTATACGGCCAATATTTTTCGTGTCAACAGTTGACGCCCGTACATTCATGAATACAATTTTGCCCCCATTTTTTAGAGAATTAACAGACAGGGAGTGTGATTTTACCTTTTTTCAACTAGGCTCTCAATAGCTCATATAGCCAATCTTTCGATGAGAACAATTGAAAGTGTGTTTCAGGACAGAATTATTAATAGAGATCTGTGGCCCCGTCAGTACCCTGACCTAACCCCCTGTGGTTCTTCCCCGGGCTACTCGTGCTGTATGTGTTCTGTGTTGGTATTTATATGTTGGTGGGACCTGCCACCTCCTCCTCTACCTTGGCCATCCAACAGCCAAAGTTGTTCACAGAATGTGGAGAACAGAAGTAGGAAATAACCCTTCATGCAGCCATCCCTCAAACTGGCTAGTCCAATTAGTGTCGTGGGAAAATATAGCAGGAGTGCTCAACTATCCAGTTCTATTCTTGGCAATGTTTTATGCGTTACATGTCCACAGTGCAGAAAACAGCAAGGTTCACTCACCTTTGACCATCATTCTGAGGAGAAAAGATGGTGGGGCATATGCTCAGAGACTACATTCCTTAGACTCCAGCCTCTTCTTGTGATGTCTATGCACCCATTCACTCCACAAATTCCATGAACAAGGTTTACAGTATTTTTGAGGATTGTTGCATAATTCTGCTAAATTTCCATGACATTATGAGAAATGTTATGTGGCACCTTTGTTGATAAGGGTGATTCTTTTAATGACTTTGGGTAGATTTTCAAATAGCTGTGAATTTTAGATAAATGTTGAGAAATATCTGAGTAAGATATACTCACATTAAATATATCTTACCCAAACTCATTTGTGCCTGTTATGCTATCCAAGCACTGGTAAATGTGAGTGCTATACACACACTTAAATTAGCTTACTATGCATATTTTAACTCTATAATGGAATATGGAATTTTATTTTGGAGCAATTCAGTAGGGAATAAATGAATATTCCTTATACAAAAGAAGGTCATAAGAATTATTTCCAACACCCATAGCAGGCACTCATGCAAAGATCTTTATAGAACACTGAAGATATTAACCTTACCATGCATGTATATATTCTTGATCATGAAATTCTTTACATCTAATCAAGTCACATTTACAACAAACAATGAAATTCATGAGATGAACATTACTGTAAGAGAGAAAGAACCTGGCACTTGACAGCTAGCTGATTCACTTACCTGCAAATAAGGCTTGCCCTATCTCGTCCAATCATGTTACAAACACATCGTGCAATGATTAGTCGATTGGACAAGAAAGGGCTAGCCTCATTTGCAGGTAAATGAATCAGCTAGCTGTCAAGTGCCAGGTTAGCTCTTGCCGACTGTGGACAAAAGAGCAACATCCATCATCCCAGTGCAAAACTTTCTTGCTCCCAGAAAGGTGTATACTATGAAACCATAAAAATATTTAATGCTCTTCCTAATGATATTAAGAAAAAAGTTCACAATTTCAATGCTTTCAAAATTGCTGCTAAAGAGTACCCATGCTCAAAATCATTTTGCTCTGTTCAAGGTTATCTGAATGACTAATTTCCTGTTAATGCTTATGTAGCTTTGTAAGTAGTTTCTAGCTTCTTTAGTGACAAATCATTGTTAATTACATTTGATCCCTGCTCGAATGCTCTTAAATTTATATGTAGTGAACAAATGGCAAACGATGCCATTCATTGCTAATTAATGGGACATGACAGGAAAAGCCTAGTGAAAGTTTCAAACAAAGCTCAATTTGTATTTGTAAATATACATTACCTGGGTTGACTGATAAGTCCCGGGCTTCATAATCAAAAACAAAAACACTTAAAAATTTTTTTTCTTTATTTCTCAACATAATCTCCAGAAAGGCTAATACATTTGTCATATCGGTGTTCTAATTTAATTAAACCATCTCTGTAGTGCGATTTATCATGGTCCACAAAATAGCTTTACAGCATCAATGAGCTTGTTGCTCTGAAATCTTCATCCTCCAGAAAGTTTTTTGAGGTTCGGGAACAGGTGGAAGCACTGGGTACTAGATCTGGCGAATAGGGTGGATGTTCAAGCAATTCAAACTTTAATTCGCACATTTTTCTCATTGTAATGACTGAATGATGGCCGGATCATTGTGAAGAAACAAGATTTTTTCTTTGCCAAATGAGGTATTTTTCTTTTCACCTCATCACCCAAACATTGCAGTATGCTTATGTAGTAGTCACCAGTGATACTTTTACCCTTTTTCAAGTAATCAATACAAATAATCTCCTGTGCATCCCAGAAAACACTAGCCATAACCTTGTTAGCTGACAAAATTGACTTTTGCCTTTTTTGGAGTTGGTTCACCTGGCGAAATCTACTGTTTTGACTGTGATTTACTTTCTGGAGTGTAGTGATGTATCCAAGTTTCATTCATGGTAATAAGCCATTTCAAAAATTCACTGGGATTTTTATGGTAGAACTCCAAATTCTTAACAGAAACCGTTTTTCTTCGCAACTCTTGATCAGGTGTCAACAAACGCAGCACCCATCTAGCACAGACCTTATGAAAGCCCAAAACATTACTTAAAATATTACCTGCAGGTTCTTTTGATATCTTTACAGCCTATCTATCTCAAACAACTTTAATTTGCAGTCTTCCAGTACTAAACGATGAATTTTTTCAATGATTTCTGGAGATCCGACTTTCACAGGGCATCCAGAGCGACGCTCATCACTAGTGCTTGTACATCCCATTTTAAACTCTGCAACCCACCTTTTAATCATTGTATATGAAGGGCCAGAATCTTTCAATGTACTGTCCATTTCCTTCTTGGTTTCTTTAGGTATTAGGCCTTTCAAATGGAAGCATTTAATCACTGTTCGTTTTTCCAAATCCTCCATTTTCTTGAAACTTCTACACTTGTCTTGTTTAAAATGCTGTCATTCAGAAACTAAATAAGCTATTGACCTGCAACTAAGGATACAAGCTAGTCTCGAGTTAAACTATATAATGCTATCCATCAAACTGGCCCAGTGGCACCATCTCTATGTGAGGCCCAGGACTTATCAGCCGACCCTTGTATGTTAGTCTTATAACTGCAGGGAAGATTTGATGGTGTTTCTCAATTATTCTTTACTTTTTGTGCCTGTATATAATGTGTTTTTATGCTATACTGTACATTTCCATTGTCACCTCTTTTCCTATTACAAATCTTTAAGTTATGGAACTACAAACTTTGATGAAGAAATTGAAGCAATTTGAATGGCCCTACAAAATCTTTTGTACAGAATTTCACATTTTCAGCAAGCAGTTATTCTCTCAGATTCCAGGGCAGCAATTATAGCAATTACTTCCAAGTTGTCACCAAAAAACCAAACAATTATAGAATGTTGGAAAATTCTTACCCATCTAACAGCACTTCAAAAACACCTTGTCTTCCAATGGATACCAGCTCACTGTGGACTGAGTGGTAATGAGAAAGCTGATTTTCTTGCTAAAAAGGGTACCGGCAATGTGCAGAAATCTATAGTTAATCTACCATTTTATGCAGCTAAAAGTTTAGTCAGCTCTGAATTCAAAAAAATTATTGCAAAATATTACTATGAAAAATCAAAAAATAAAAGATGGGAACTACCAAACATTCAAACAGTAATTCCTGGGTATCCTCGAAAAACAGCAGTTGCAACCTTCAAGTTGATTACAGGACATGATTGTCTGGCAAAACATTTAAACAGAATTGGGATATATTCTTCACCACTCTGTCCTCTATGTGATCTGCAAGAGGAAATGGATCGAGACCACCTTCAAATATGCCCGGCCACTTCTAGTGCCCCATCCATCAGTGAAAAATATTGGAGAGCAAGAGGATTAATGACTTCATTGTCAGAAATCCAGCATTAGCTAACAACAACATTTCCATTGACATGTTCAACATTCAGGGGCCTCTATGGCTACTTGTGAACTCGCTGAACACAATCCAGTCTAATGATTTTGGGCAGATTTTCAGATAGATAAGAAGTTTAGTTAAATTATGAGAAATATCTGAAGTGTTGCACATGTACCACAGAAAATGGAAGAAAAAAGAAAGTCTTATGCTATAATAAAATTGAAATTGTGGATGGATTGGTGACATTTTACTTTCACTCAAGCCGTTATTAGGTAAACATTTCTATTTGAGGTGTTGGACTGCAAAACAGATCACAGCAGAGTTGGCTGAAGTTCATATGGTCTCAGTACATTGAAGACCATTTGTTTCCAGATAAATGCATTTAAACATGGTTGAATAAGCACAGAGGATGAAACATGCTCCAGCCACCCAGCTGAAGTTACTATAAAGGAAATCATTGCAAAAATCCATATTGAATGAGAGTACCAAGTGAAACTCCACAAGATGGAGGCATCCTAACGAATGAGTGCACATGGTCCTGCACACAAAAATTAGAGTGGTGCTGACTGCTGATCAAAAATGAATGCAGAAGAACATTTTAACGTAGTGCCTTGCAATGTTTAATTGCATTATGCAGGATTTCTCCTGTTGCTTCATAACTGTGAATGAAACGAGTTCACCATTACACACTGACGGCAAAATAATACACAAAGGTGGTGAGAGCATGCTAAAGAAGGCTAGGATTGCTTTGTCTCCTGGAAAGGTGGTGGTAACTATTTCATAGGATTTTCAAGGTATAATCCTAATACATTTTGTGAAAAAACACAGAATCATAACTGGCCACTTATGCTTCATTGTTGGGTCATTTGATGCATGCATTGAATGAAACATTAACATTGGCATGCAAAAAAAATGCTTTCACCAGAGCAATGCTCCAGCGCAGAAAGCATAAGTCACAAAGACATATATTGACTTCAAACTGATTCCTCATCCACCCTGTTTGGAGGATTGCCTCACCTAAACCTGGATGATCTTTAATTGCAGTCCTACTGCTGCTGGTGGTGACATGCTCACATTTGCAATCACTTTGCTCAACAGTGTATACATGCAGTCTGCTGGTAGAGTATGATTCAAATTTTACTCTGTAATGGCTTCAAAGCTCACTGATTTGTGGCAGGAATAAATTGTTTGGCTTTCCAGTGCCAGTTACAGCCTTTCAATGATAGAAGAAAGGTATAAAGAGGAAGTTCGTATCATAAGTCCAGTAGTGTGTGGATCATATGACATGACAATACAGAAAAGGTTCACACATGAGGTCTAAACCAAACTAAACCCCGACACCACAGCCCATGAAGAGCCAAGGCCTACCACCCAGCCGCTGCGTCCCCCACCTCTGCCCACTACAGGCGTCATTGGTAAGGTGCAGTACTGGAGAGTGGGACATGGTCAGCGCACCGAGCCCTCCCGGCCAGTTATACGGTCTTCTCGACCTGAGGCCACTACTTCTCCATCAAGTAGCTCCTCAATTGGTCCCCCCAGGACCTAACGAGGCTGAGTGCACTGCGAGCCAGACCTCCTAGAGGGGATAAAATCCCCATACTGGTACCGGGGATCGAACCCGGGTCCTCCGTGCCAGAGGCAAGTGCGCTTCCATCTGCCCTATGGAGGCGGTCCACACATGAGGTCTAATCTGGATAAAAAGTAACAAGAAATAACGTGCAACCAGCACGATCTAAAGCAATGTGTTCCACCTTGCTTGCCAGTGTGTAATGGCGTACTCGCCACCTTGCATCAGTAAACCTGCAACATGCTGCACAGCTCTGCTCTGGGGTAAGCTGCCATCATGGCACAGTGGGTACTGGCGGAGACCTGCAATGGGGAATGAGTGAGGTTGCTATGACCTCTGCCAATGACATAATGGCTATCATCCTTCACCGCCCTCCCTCTAGCTGTGTACTCACATGTACTCATGCACAAACTCGCAGATTTGGAACAGCCTGATCTAAATGGTGAGGGCAGCACTAACACAAAGATGCCTTGCTAGCTGCATTAGAACACCTAAAAGGACTGTTTTGAGCCTAGAGTGGCAGCATCATGCATGCGGGTACATCTTGAAAGAATAGCACATCCAAGAACACCAAAGAATAAAACCTATGAACACCACCTAGATGAAGTACAGATTTATCTGAATGAGACAAACCCTGTACTATTTACTACCATCAAGTGGACCTAAAGGGCCACTCCAACTTCATTCACAGGAAACTCAGAAGTCTCAGAGGTCTCATTAATGTAACCTACTACCAAAGGAATGTCATGTATCCAATTTTTGATGAAGATGTTCCCTGGTTGTATGGGGATGCCCAAAATATTTGGATCCACATGGATAAAGCATCCAGCCACACTTCCCAGAACTGCTGTTGATGTTAGCTAATGCTGGATTTCTGACAATGAAGTCATTAATCCTCTTGCTCTCCAATATTTTTCACTGATAGATGGGGTGCTAGAAGTGGCCGGGCATATTTGAAGGTGGTCTTGGTCCATTTCCTCTTGCAGATCACGTAGAGGACAGAGTGGTAAAGAATATATCCCAATTCTGTTTAAATGTTTTGCCAGACAATCATGTCCTGTAATCAACCTGAAGGTTGCAACTACCGTTTTTCGAGGATACTCAGGAATTACTGTTTGAATGTTTGGTAGTTCCCATCTTTTATTTTTTGATTTTTCATAGTAATATTTTGCAATAACTTTTTTGAATTCAGAGTTGACTAATATTTTAGCTGCATAAAATGGTATAGATTTCTATACACTGCTGGTACCCTTTTTTGTAAGAAAATCAGCTTTGTCATTACCGCTCAGTCCACAGTGAGCTGGTATCCATTGGAAGACTAGGTGTTTTTGAAGTGCAGTTAGATGGGTAAGGATTTTCCAACATTCTATAATTGTTTGGTTTTTTGTTGACAACTTGGAAGTAATTGCTATAATTGCCACCCTGGAATCTGACAGAATAACTGCTCGATGAAAATGTGAAATTCTATACAAAAGATTTCGTAGGGCCATTCGAATTGCTTCAATTTCTCCATCCCATACTACTACTACCATATGAAAGCTGTGGAAACGTGTCAACGTTATTCAACTTAAAAGGATCCTTGTGAAGTCACCAGGTACTTCACCAATGGATTTTTGCAGATATGGTCTGCTGAAACACTACCTTACATCTTGACATTCCACCATAATATAGTGAGTATATAGGGTTTAAGGGCCTGCCAACAACTTGGTCATTAGGGCCCAAAGGCAAAATATAAAAACAGGGAAACTCACAACCTTTGAAGATTCATCCTTAAGTCAAAAGGTGAACGTTAAATGGGCTAAAATTAAAATGGTTAACATTTAAATTTATAAATGGTGCTGTAAAAACGTAGGTGTTAAAACATCAAAATAAAAGTAAAACACAGTAAAAGGCTAAAAAGCTCCAAAATACAAGTTAGACTTGCTTAGTGAATCCAGTGTTGGTGATAAGCCTCAACACTGTATTTGCAGCTACTGCATCACTGCCTAAAATGGAGTGCAGTGAAAGACCCAGGCCAAGGGAGTAGCACACAAGTATATTGCGGACCACAATTGAGGGTCTTTGGCAAGTGTGGCAGGAGGTATGGGCTAAAATGCCCCATCTCACTCTATGGCACAGTCTTCTACAATGGAAATTGTGCTGCAAAGCTATAGTTCAAGCTGTTGACATCACAATGAGCACAGTTAGTAGTGGCGAAAGGGAATCTCACCATGAAGAAACGCAATTAAAAATGTCCGAGCTTAAGTTGATCAATCTTCTGCACTCTAGATTTAGTCCCAAATGACCTTCTATACCCAAACTTGAACATTTTCAGCAAATGAAAAAGTAATTGTCACCATCAATGAGTTTTACAGTTTCAATGTTTTTCATGGGATGACAAACCTGCTGGTTCAAGTGTATAGACATCAATGGAGACTATGTTGAAAAATAAAGTAAAAATATTGTGAAATATTAATTATGACTATTAAGAAAAAATAATTTTTACTTTCATTTGTACCAAACATTTTAAAGTCTCATATGCTCACCAGTTCAAATAATTATGCATATTGGTTAATTGTTTTTTAACATTGTATGGACATCAGTTGACTTGAGCAGACCTCACCATCTTAACTTAAATCTGGCAAATCACACACATGGGATGTTTAATGTTGAACTGATGAAGTACCTTACAATATGAAAGTAAGTTCAAAACCATTATCAAATTAAAAACTAACACAATGTATTCCAAGTTCAGCTTGCTAAGACAAGTTCTGGATATGTACATTTAAATCAGTGTATCACTTACACAGAAAGTTTAAGTTTCAGTCAAAAAAAAATGTGTTTTCAAGCAATGAACATCAAATGGCAAGCACATACAAACCTAATGCACACCCAAATGCAAGCAAGAAAAGGATAGGTGTATTAAGAGTCCGGTTAGAGTTCCATGATGCCTACCTGCACAGTATGAACTTCTCGACCTTGAGAGGACTCCTCAATTGCTTTCTGGAACTCTATTGCGTAAGTCGGTGTGGTTATGGGGGGCAGAGCCACATCCTCAGGGGCCAAACTGGGACTAGTAATCTGACAAAATGCAATCAAAGCATCTAGCACTAACTCACTTCAGGCAGTTGTTTGTTGGTGATTAAACTATTACAAACATCCCATAGATATGGTGAGACTACTGTCATGACAAAACAATTAGTTTCAACAATATTACATGCCACTTATTTACTATATGAAAGAGGACCTATGAGGCCGTTCCATTTTAGAAAAATAACATCTTCAGTAGTTTTTCATTTATCTGGTCTTGCAACATACAAAAAGCTTGTAAACGTAAACGAAGTGTTACATTTCTTGTACAACCCCTCCACATTTTGTGTCTTATATTCCGGTTTTTATTAGTCTTTTCAAGGAACAATCCTAAAGTCATACCTTTTAATAAACTCCCCATATGATCTTAAATAAATATTGAAGTTCTAAGGCTTTCACGGCCAGTGTCAATACTAGATACAGTATAATCTGGGCTTGTGGGCCATGGTCTACTGAGGTCCTTCTCAGATATTTCACCTGCGACTGTGGCAGGTATCTTCAGTGGTAGCGAGGTCGAAGTACTCTGGTGGAGGTTTCAACAGCGACTGTGCTACTACCACTGAAGATATCTCTTTGCAGTCGCAGACGAAACGTCCAGGAGGAGGAAGGAGCCCAGTAGACCACAGCCAACAAGCCTGGATTATATCTAGTAAATAATAAATATGCTTGAAAATTTTCTTAGTATTTTTCTCTATTCAACACTTTCACTGCTTGCCTCACTCATCTATGCTAATGCTACAAAGAGAAAACATTTAATTTGCATATGTAGAGTATTCTCAAAAACCACTGAACTGATTTTGATAATTCTTTCACCACTAAAAAGGCCAATTCATTCTGAAGGAATGGGGCTATAAAGCACCCACTAATTTCATTTTATAAATTACTAGAAGATTACAAAAGGATTTACAAAGATCTTATACTTGAATACGAGCACACTGAAAATGTAAAAGTATGCTTACAAAGAAGGGCTTGACTTTTAGCTGAGAACGCCATGGAGTGGAAAACTGTTAGTTCCCCCCCCCCCCTTCCATTTATATGCCCTCTTTAACATCTAAGGTCAAATCAGCATCTATTTCTTAGAAACCAGCAATGATGTTCACTTGTTCACTATTTGTGTAACTTTGGGTTTGTTTTCATTGGGTTTTCTTTATGAACATTAAATTGGCACACACAGACATTTACACTCTTACTCATACTTCCAGATTCTAAGGAGGATGGGAAATAATCCTGGCTAGAGAAAATGTCCCATTTCACATCCTTTTGTATGAATATCAGGAGATTTTTCTTCTGTTATTTGGAACAGACAGGACTGCACAAAATTATAATTAATAAGGGGTAAAGTGGAAGTTACAAAAACCCTCTAGATCATTGCACGATAATTTCATAAAGAACAAGGCAGGCAAATAAAATGAATTAATTCTACACTGGAGTATGCCAGGTAACTGCAATTTCAGGCAAGCCTGGTCATTTAAATAATACCACATAACAGACATAATATTGTATAAACTTAGGCTCTCACGGCCGGCGTCCTGACTATTAGCTAATTTTATCTCTTTCAGGCTTGTAGGCCATGGTCTAGAAGGCATTGTAGATACCAACGTTTTGCCAAGTACTGTACTTGGCATCTTCAGGGTAAGATGATCCGTTGCCTGTACTGGTCAGAGTTTGAATGTGGAAGCAACGACCATTGGCACTCTTATATAGTGGGGGTGGGTGGGGCACTGTTGTGCTGACTAAAGTGGTGATTGGCTCGCATTGGTTGGCAGGTTGGGTGTAGGCAGGGTTTTATTACAGCTGTTGTGTGTGTCTGAAAGGCTATCTAAGACCAGTATCCATGCTTTCTGTACACGGAGCACTTCTTCCTTTCAATTGAAGTTGTATCTGTAGATTTCTATGGCTTCCCTTTGTAGTCGGGCATGGACTCAGGTTTCTTTAAAGTTGACATCATGGCCGAATAATAAGGCGTGCTCAGCCACAGATGATTTTTCCCATTTGTCCCAATCTGGTGTACTACTCGTATTCTTTTAATCTGGTGGCCACACTGCGCATAGTGGTGCCTATGTATACTTTCCTGCAACTGCAGGGAACTTTATATACACCTGCAGATGTGTGTGGGTGGCATTTGTCTTTGGCAGATCTCAGTAGGTCTTCGATCTTTTTTGTTGGTCTTCTGACAGTGCCAACTCCATGTGAGTGCAGAAGCTTGCCTATCCGGTCGGAGACGTTCCTGATGTAGGCCAGAAAGGCTGTTGCTACTTTGTCGCATTGCTCCTTTTTAGTTGGCCCCGTGGGATGAATTGCGCACCGGATTTCCTTTTGTGTGTATCCATTGGCCTGGAATGTTGAATTTAGGTGATTGAGTTCTTTTAAGTATTTCTTGTTGCAGAGCCAGGATGCTCGTTCTGCGAGTGTTTTTATTATTCCTTGTTTCTGCCTAGGGTGATGGTTTGAGGTTTTATGTAAATATCGATCTGTATGTGTAGGTTTCCTGTATATACTGTATTCCAGACCATGGTCCACCGTTCTCATGACTTTCACGTCTAAGAAGGCCAGAGTATTGTTATTCTCTTTCTCCATGGTGAATTGGATATTATCATTTAGGCTGTTTAGATGTGTCAGAAACTGATCTAAGGTGTCTTCCCCCATGTCTCCATACTGTAGTCAGACACAACATTGTTTATTACACAACTTTGCAGCTTGCATGAGTGGAGCTTTACTATTACACAGTGTGATTAGGGTGATTTGCAATTTGCAAGTCTAGTCTATGGGATTCCCAAATGTTTTATTTACTTCAAAATGCTGATGGACTAGAGATGTTTTAAGAAGCCTCATTTCATGGTATAAATTTAATTCTTTCAACCAACTTTTACATGATTACAATAAATATAATCCACTTAAGGTGTTAGTGCATCAGCTTTCTCATTTCTTGCAATACCTATATGTCCAGGTACCCATGGCAATCCTATGGTATTGGGAAGACCGGTTTAATATGTATCTGTTGGTGGCATTCCAATTCTAAATGGGATTTGAAGTGATCGGAACAGAGAGCTTTAAGTGCAGCCTGACTGTTGAGTTTATAAGGATATATTTCACTACAACTCCTGTTTCCTAGCATTGGCAAGTATCTCTGCCTGAAAGACAACAGAGTTTTCGCACCAGTAACGTTAAATGTTATCTTGCCAGAAGTGATGACGTAATTAAGTTTAGTGTGATGACTCCTAAAATTGTTTTTGCAACACATAAGCCACGTTATTTCTTCCGGGAGTGTTCGGAGATATTTGTTTTCCTTAGCTTTCACTTGTTACTGTTTGATGTCTGCTGTTCCAATCAATTGTAGCTATTTCTTAATCTACGTAAATCATGGACGGTTCATTAACTATTGCTTTATTAGATGATTTTATATCGAAGATACTGTACCTGCTTTATTAGCAAACAAGTGTGATGCTCTGAGATAAAGATTGCTGCATTTTTCATGGTTTGATGTAAATGATTTCTCAGGTGAAGAATGTCACCAAAATTTTTGGTTCAAGATGACTTGTACCAACTTGCAGCTTCAGTAGATCTTCAGTTACATTAAGATTTCAAGATTGATCAGATACTTGCAAATGGCGTATATTTTCTTTACACAATTTGTGATTTTGATACACTGCAAGATTGTAATTTATCCAATGTACTTCTTGTCTTTCCTGAACTGGAAGGTCTGTGTATACATTTATTTTTAGATCTTTCTTCCTTAAGAGTTTTCAGGGGTCTCTTGGACAAAGAGGTCAGATGAGGCCTCTGATTCGAATGGAGGTGATGGTTTAGAGGTTCTGGGCACTATAACTCAAAATTTACCAGAGCAAGGTTCCATTCTTCCATGCCTTTCTTTCGTGCATTCTTAAGTTATACATATAAAAATACACTTAATTCCTTATATTGACTTTGTCTTGCTTTTTCCATAATTGCAACAGATGGTTAACTAGTCTTTTACTGTACGAAGGTAAAAACTTTGTGTTCCCTCTCAAACTTTGCTGAGAATTGCTCCACCTACAGCCATCTTCGTAAGGATTACTTGCTAATACTTTCTGAAGAGCACATATAATAAAATAAAAAAAAAAATAAATAAATAAATAAAAAAAAAAAACACAGCGTAACAGCTCATGAAGGGCCAAAGCTTGCCGCCCAGATGCTGCATCCCTCAACTCTGCCCCCTACAGGCATCATTGGCATCATTGGTACGTGGTCAGAGTCCTGAGCCCTCCCGGGCAGTTATGCAGCCTTCTTGACCTGGGGCCGCTACTTCTCCATCAAGTAGCTCCTCAACTGGCCCCCCAGGGCCTAACAAGGCTGAGTGCACCCTGTGCCAGACCTCCCAATGGGGGAAAAATCCCCATGCCTGTACCGGGGATCAAACCCAGGTCCTCCACACCAGAGGCAAGTGTGCTATGAACTGCACTACGGAGGCAGTTGAAGAGCACATATATCATTACTAATTATAAATCATAATCTTGTAGTTCATAAAATAATTGTGGACAATAATTATTGTTCACATTATTCTTGCATATATAACAGCATCTGGCCATTTGGTTAAGCGCTACATTATTCAAGTGGTTAAACATGCTGGCTTCTGATTGGACATGGAATTAATGACATGAGAATAATGCAGCTTCACCAACTCAGGGGTTTCCATTATACACAAAGCACAATTAAGGTGTCACATTTAATTCAATTATGCAACAATTTTACTACATTATTTCTTTTACCTAGCAGAGCCTTAGCTTGTAAAATCAGCTGCAGTCCCAAATTTGAGGACTTTGGCCATGTAACTGATAAATTACGATTTTTTGAAAGGTTCATGTTCACCCACAAACCCCTACACCATGAAGATACTGATTCAAAATGCAATCTATAAATGTGTCAGCCCTGTTTCAGCTGCTTGCACTGGCTTGCATTATGTTGTATTTCATTTCTAATCAACATAAAAGATTAAACAACAGTGCATGTTTATTTTAACCCACTGAGTTTCAATCCACTATGTCTATATTTCATTGCTGCATTTGTTTCAGCTAACAAAGCTAGTCCCTATGCTCAGTATGGAAAACTTCCATTGAAATCTCAATCTGAAGCATTCAGCTATGTAACTGATATTTTGTGATAATTTTTTTTGCTGCCCTTACTTTTGTATGGAGTACGACAAAAATTGAAATGTGTTTTTTAATTTAATTCAAACATTTGGCCATACATGCATGCAGTAGTTTACCTAGAAACTATTTATAAGTGGCCCACACATAAACTACTCTCAATTTTATGTTGTCCATTTCAACCAAATTTGAACTGTGCTGACAAATTTGTTTTGAACCACTGTGTAGAAAATCTCAATGCTGCACTTGCAACGGTTCGCAAGTTGTTTCATGAGTATGGATGTATGGGCAGACTGACAGACAAAACAGCACAGTTTTGTGGAAGTGAACACGCCCAAAAATTAAAATTTGGTTTGCTGTCCTATCACTATACCAAAAAAATTTGATGTGTTGCACTCACATGACTTTCTCTACTCTTGTACTAACTGTTCTTACAAACTCTTATTCCCATATCTTCTTTGTCTTAGTTGAGATAAACATTTGCAGAAATTATCTTATTGCTCGTTTTCTTGCACGTGCAATGGGAAGATGGGAATACGTAGGCTTTGAGCAATAGTCAAATCTTTGAAAACTTTCAAATTCCGTTCTCTTTGAATGGTTAACATATAAAAAAATGAATAGCAATGTTCCATTTGACAGAACTAAGTTCTCCAAAACTTACCCAAATAACGAGGAATATCCCCGAAATGGTTCACTTTACAAATTTACTTGAACATAAATTGTGTTTTAGCAAGATCTACATTTTTTGTATACTAAGCTTTGGTCTATCTCTTACGGCTTACCAGTTACGCAAAAGTCATCCAGAGTAAATAGGACTTCATGGACTATAGCCAGAAAATTCAACATATACATTTCATTTGTCATAAAAATATCTCAAACACATGCCATTTTAATCAAAATTGTTAGAGCTATTTTCAAGAAAATCGAAATTTTCCATGTAAAGGGTAATTTAGGGTGAGGAATTTTCTTCAAAATCTTCATGTTGCATCCTTGAAAGACAAACTTAAATACCAACTTTGGCTTTAAACAGTCTTTTTGTTTTTGAGTTATGCTGTCCGCAGACTGACACACACACACACACACACACACGCACGCGCACACAACATACACACACACACATGGACCTTTCCCTAAAAATGCTTCTTTTGGATTCAGAGGGCCTCAAAACATATATTTCCAGTGAAATCTCGACATCAAATTTTTGGGTGGAATACAATACCTCCTCTACGTTACTAAACGTAGTAGAGAAAGTAAAAATAATTTCGCATAATTAATACTTAAAAGATGAAATGTATTGAAAATGGTAACCTGGGCAAATTTTAGATTGCTAGCAGAGCAGGCCTGTTTGTGTCAACATCTGCACAGGGTTGTCATTATCTCCTACACAATCTTTCTGTCAATTTGGACAAGATGCAAATGGAGATCACCTTCCTTATAAATACTGGAATGCAAGAAAGCACCAATGTTCACTAGAAATCAACTAACCAACATCAAAAAGTGCATGACCTATATTGTATAGAGCACAAGGTACCTACTGCACCAATAAAAAAACGAAGTCTTCTTAATGAAAGGTTTCAAATGTCAAGTGTAGAGAAAATCATGTTAGTGCAACATATCGGATTTTTTTTTCTTTCTCTACTACATATGGTAAGTAGGGGAAGTATTGTATTCGACCCAAAAATTTGATATCCACATTTCACCAAAAATATATGTTTTGAGGCCCCTAAATCAAGATGCTTTTTTTCTTGATTCCTCCACCCTAAACTACCCCTTACATCAAGCATCCTTAGAAAAAGGTCTGTATATATGTATGTCGTCTGTGAACTCAAAATGAAAATATGCTTAAAAACCAAAGTTGGTATTTAAGTTTAATATCTTTCAAGGATACACCATGATTTTGAAGAATATTCCTCCACCCTAAACTACCCTTTACGTAGAAAATTGATTTTTTTTTTCAAAAATAGCTAGCAATTTTATTAAAATACCATGTGTTTAAGATATCTTTGTGGCAAATGAAAATTATATTTTGAATTTTTTCGCCACAGGCTATGTAGCCTTGTTTACTTTTGATGACTTGCATAACTGCTAAACCGTAAGAGATAGACAAAATCTTACAGCACAAAAAAATGTAGATCTCGTTAAAACACACAATTTACTTCGAATGCACTTCTTTGTGGAGTGAACCATTTCAAAAACATTTTGCGTAAATGCGGGAGTTTTCCAGTACTTATACTTTTCTCGTTATTCGCCTTTCTATGTCCTGGCCGTGCAAAGAAAATGGAATTTCAAAGCCTTCATATAGTGACCAGCTTTAAAAGATTTGACTATCACTCAAAGCCTATTGTATTTCTATATTCCCCGTACACCTACAAGAAAATAAGCAATAAGACATGTAAGATTTGAAGCTTTCATGGCAGCATTACTAATCAGGGCTTCGTGGGTGATCAGCAATGCAAAATTTAAGGTCAAGCTTTTGGCCATTCTATACTCCAAGGCCTTCATCAGGATCTGAATCAACGACAGTACTCTGCTTTATATATAAACTATAGTTTGGTGGATGGTGCTTGTGCTGCCCTGACCAATGAGCGGGTGATGATCCGTGATTGAGCCAACTCGTTAGTGGTATGTTTGCCATTGGCTACAGTGTTTTCTACCTGATCTGTACCCTGCCCAAGGTCACTGGAGTTTCTGTTGCAGGTGTTTTAATGGCTGTTGTCCAAACAGGGCTTAGTTGAAGTCCACAATCTCTATTGTAGTTGTAAGACATAGGGAAAACATCAGTTCCCAAGAATTCAATATGACCAACATTACACTAAACTGCAGTGGACATTACACCAAAAAGTAGTACTGCCAACCTACAATAGAAATTACTAACAAATCTGTGAGAAAACCCCAGGGAAACATGACATGGTTTTCAAGGCACATTTTAATAAAAGTGAAAATTAAAATCTATGACACTGTTATGCACAAAAGCATTTTACTTCCATAAGCCACATTTATACTGAAACCATTAATCAGTTAAGAGGATACATCTTGTTTCTTGATTAAAGTAAGAATTCTTTGTATTTTAATACTAAATGAATTGCATGCTTTCCCTGCAAACAAGGCTGTACTGCACCTGTTTCCCCTATAACACAGCAAATGCATTATAAACCTCTGGAACATCCTTCTTACAGTCCAGACTTGCCATCCTGTGACTACCATTTGGGTCACTGAAAAAACTGGGGGGAAAACAATTTGACAAGAGTGCAGCAGAGTGCATGCACAAATATACCTCTTCTTTCCTCAAGGAAAACAAAGTTGCCAATTCAATGGCAAAAATGTGTGTCAAATTTGAGAGACTATGTAGAAAAATACAAAAAAATCTGAGGTGTTGCACTCACATGACTTTCTCTACTCTTGTACTAACCATTCTTACAAACTCTTGTTCCTATATCTTCCAGTTAGTTGAGATAAACAGTCATAAAAATTATCTTATTGCATATTTCCTTGTAGGTCCAAGGGGAATATGGGAATACAGTAGGCTATGAGCGAGTCAAATCTTTTGAAGTTTTCAAATTCCGTTCTCTTTACAAAGCTAACACATAAAAAAAATGAGTAACAATGTTCCATTTGACGAAAGTAAGTTTTCCAAAACTCTCACAAATAACAAGGAATATCTCCGAAAAGCATCACTCTACAAAAAAATTTATTTGGACATAAACTGTGTATTTTAGTAAGATCTACATTTTTTGTACTAACATAGTTGTCATACTGTAATAGGTTTACTAATATAAAGATGTGTTTTGGAATATTACTTGTTCTATTATACATAAAGTTGAGTTCTCATGTTCATAATCCTAAATATTCTTAGTTGTACTATTACACTATATTCCACCTTTCTCAGAAATTGAGCTTTTTTTTTTTATTATTTGAATAAACATACTGTTGAGTCAATAACACTAAGCAATACTTACATTTATAATTTTCTGGAATGCGTTTCAGAGGCTTACTTTCCTCCATTATCAATCGGACAATGGAAAAAATGTTTTGTATTTTTGACATGCCCCTTTCAGCAAAAGTTAACGAGATTTAAGATGCAGCAATTCAAATGGAGCTAATTGAGTTGAGAAGTGAAATGCAACACACTCAGTGCTGTAGAATTCTACATAGGCCTTCTTGATTCACACTTTTCAAATCTTATTAACAATGCTGCGAAAATAGTAGCTATGTTCGGCAGCACTTACATGTGTGAGTAGGAGTTCTGCAAAATGAAGTTGCTGAAAAATCAGCATAGGTCTCAGATCAGCGACGATAATTTGCGTAATAGTTTATGTATGTGCCTTTCCAAAAACCTACATCCCAATTTTAAGACTCAGGGGTCTCCGTCTAGGGGATATGTGAATAGCGACCACAAGGTACCCAAGCTGAGCAGAGCATACTTCCACTTACTGGTGTTTTGCTCCTCACTGTAACTTTTCTATCTGACCTTGCCTTGGTCATCTCTTGTTCTCTTCAGACCCCGATGCTATTAGGGTTTCCGAGGGCTAGGGAGTCTTTATTTTTCCAACCTCTCCATTTCTCTCATTTCTCTATAAAATCTTAACCCCTAACATGCTGACCTGTCATGGCATGTAATACGTCCTCTGATTGGTAATCAGAGGATATGGTCGGTGAATTTATTTTGATAAGTCTCCCGGTCAGGTCGGTGAGACCCGTAAACCAACGACAGGTGTGGTCCTCCAGACATTCTGGGGGTTGTGAGAGAGCGATGTGACCGCCAAAACATAAAAATATGGTGCTCTCTAAAAAGCGGTTACTATTGCTGCTATTGCTCTCTTCAATATCATCAGTGAAAAATTTTGGAGAGCAAGAGGATTAATGACTTCATTGTCAGAAATCCAGCATTAGCTAACAACATTTTTTGTACAGTAAGATTTAGTCTACCTCTTACGGTTTACCAGTTATGCAAAAATCATAGAGTAAAAGAGTAAAAAGGACTACATGGGCTATAGCCAGAAAATTCAAAATATATATTTCATTTGTCATAAAAATATCTTAAACATGTGGCATTTTAATCAAAATCATTAGAGCCATTTTCGAGAAAACCAAAATTTTCGAAAAATTGTCCATGTAAAGGGTAGTTTAGGGTGGAGGAATTTTCTTCAAAATTTTCATGTTACATCCTTAAAAGATGTTGAACTTTAATACCAACTTTGGTTTTTAACTGACTTTTCGTTTTCGAGTTATGCTGTCCAGACTGACACACACATGGACCTTTTTCTAAAAATGCTATTTTTAGATTCAGGGACCTCAAAACATATATTTCTGGTGGAATCTTGACATAGAATTTTTGGGTGACATACAATATTTCCTCCAATTACTATACACTGTAGAAAAAGTAATAACACTGTTTTCTTTTCTGCATTATGCCATTCTCACATGCGCACATGCACCACACACGCGCACGCACCACACACGCGCACGCACCACACACGCGCACACACACACACCCTTTTCTATAAATACTTTCTTTGCCTCAATGTCTAATTTTTGGGAATACAATACTTTCCCTACTTACTATATGTAGTAGAGAAAGCAAAAGGATATCCTGTTAAGAATTTGTATACAGTTTACCAACATAGTGATTCTTTCTTCTCATAATAATACTCTTGAATTGTGTGAAAACAAAAGAAAAAATGTAAATAACTTATTCCCCATCTCAATGAGCAAAATTGAAGCTTTTCATTTTACAGCATAGCAGATCCTCCTCCAGTAAGCAAATATTATAAAACAGCAGTAAATAGGTATGTTTCACCATGACCTTATAGTCCCACCATATTGAAACTTGCACAGAAAAACAAGATAATTAATGCACCACAAAGCAAAAAGAGTTATCAACTAAATTAACACACTCAAATGCACACATTCACGTAAAAGGTAAGCTCATCAGATTTCAAGAGAAACCAAGAAAGTGCCCTTAATGTATTGATACAATGTATTAACTAGAACACCACTTAACTTCTAATTTGCTCAATCCCAAGGATTCTGAAAATATTTTTTAAAACAAGTACTTTCATTAAGCTCTTAATGCAAGCACTTACATATTTCTTTCTTCCTGAATATTAGCCATATTTATTGCCTGTGGTATCCTCAAATGACCTGCATCTCTTTGCAGTTATTGTATCCCTTATACCAGGTGGAAGGGGAGTTATTACATTTCTTCCAGCACGTGCTTCATAGAATGCATTTTGTTCTTCAGTCAGTCACTTTCAAAAAATCAAATAGTTTTTGTTCCAAAATAGATGTTTATTTCAACGTGTATGCATGAAAATAGTTTTTCAGTTGTGAGATGAGTAGGGGGAAGCTTCTGGATGCATGGTCATTGCCAGACTTTTATTCAGGGGTGGGGGGAGCAAAAGTTATAGTATTTGCTGCGGATAACTGCATTAATTTGCGCTAAATAAAAAATTGTTATTTACATCAAAATTAAAACAATAGTCTAGTAGTCATTAACTGTACATTAAATTAATTAATTTCCAAGGGGGGGCTATGGCCCCCTTCCCCCCCCCCCCTTTGCGATGCCCATGTCTGAGTGTAAACAGAATAGCCTCATGCCTCTGCTTTATCTGAAGAGTGACTAGCAATTGGTTTTTCACATGTCCCTTAATCCAAACAAATACAACAAAAAAGGTGATGTAATGTTTCGGCAAAATAACAAGTACAACTGAAAAACTATTGGTTTACATTAGAACAGTGTAAAATGGAAAGAATGCCTTCAGTGTCCAATAAGGACCCAATGTTAATGTTTGTGTTTACATATCAAAGACATTGCTTTTTTTATTACATCACAGCAGTATCAATTGCAAAATATTGAAACAGCTAATAAACTAAGAACCGGCTGCACTATGTTTTTCCTGCTCACGTCATCGGTGCTCATTGCTGTCTGTGGCTATCTTAGAATGGCGAAGATGAAACCATACAACATTTTCAAAACTACTTTTAAAGGCTGTACTTGCCAAATTTATGAAAGAGATGCTGAAACTAGCCACCGTCGTCATTCATACATTTTGTCATCTCTTGAGGAAACTATCACTCACCATAGTCCACATTGAAAAATATTGGCAATTACCAGGCGGATATTTTGTTTTAATTCTTCTAGGGTGTGTGTATCTGTTTTGTACATTTTAGGGCTTAATTCAACCCATAGATAGAAATCACAGAAGGTTAGGTAGGGGACCAGCAGTCAAAAGTTGTACAAATAATTTGGTCCTCAAGCATACTTTCAATTGTTGTCAAAATATTGTCTGTATGAGCTATGGCTGTCTTGGCAAAAAAAAGCAAAATCATGCTCCCTGTCTATTAATTCTCTAAAAATGGAGGCAAAATCATACACACATATGTAGGGGTGTCAACAGTTAATTCGAAAAACATTGGCCCTATAACTCTTTCTCCACTCATGGTGTATTATACGTTTTTGTTACGGAGGGGTACTTCATGAACAATATTAGATTTATCAGAGCTCCAATAATGATTTCGTGTACACACATATCCATGAAAGTGGAACCAAGCCTTGTCCGAGAAAAATATTAAATATGGATCTACTTCACCATTGTACACATTACTGAGACTCCAGTCAGTATGCCTAATTACTGGACCACCTAGTTGATGAGCATGTGTCACAGTTATAAAGTTCTAACTTCAACAATTTAGCAGCTCTTTGCACAGAGCCATAAGAAATGCAGGCCTGTTGTGGAAGACACCTAAGTGAGTTTTTTGGAGGTCTCCAAACAATTATCTGTCTTTATTTTTCTTTTGTAAAGAAGCTCACGTCTTTTAGGTTTCTTAGACTAAACACTTCCTGTGGCCTGAAATTTATTATAAACTGTATGGGTTGTTGTATGGTCAGGAACTTTTACACCAGCAATTCTTCCTGCAAATTATATTTTCACTCAACGAACTGAGGTAGCACATACAAATCATAAATAAATATACACTGCACAGTAGAAGACATATACTGAGCCATAATATACTTTATGATTAAATGCAGAACAAAATAATAAACAATTTGTATAACTGAATTACACCATATCACTGTCAACTGCAAACTCCAGAGTCTGAGCACAGCAAAGCTGCGTCAGTACCACGACTTCGATTACAATAGCATGACATCATGTGTCCAAACACCCAGTGAAAAAAACGCAATGCAGCTGGTTCTTAGTTCAGTGGTATATTAGTTCATTCCGTATATTTAAGTTTAATGATGAATGAGTCCATAAAAATATCTGCAGATAGTTTAGGTTACAAAATGTGTCACTGGAAAATTCAGATGAAATCATACAAGGTAACAGAAGTGAAATGTTTGTTTATGCTCATGAAATGCACACCAATCAGAAAGGGAAAGAGAAACTTTTTTACATGGTGTCCTTTATACTGTTTTGAAAGTAAACGTGACACCCTGGCAACCAAACCTTTGTAATGTTGCCAGCATGCCTAATTTATGCTCGCGATTAATCTAAAATAACCCTGCAGGAAAGGATCATACAAAAAAATGGGAGTTGCAAAAAGGGTTCCAATTAATGAGATCTGCAATTGGTTTAAATTCATGTAATAACTTCCCTTCTACCTGGCATATTATTTTGCTGTACTCACATTGCACAGATGGCTTTTTCAAAACCTCAAATGATGATGGAATTAATTTTGTTTAATACTATTTATTAAATAATTGCACAATGATATAGAAGATTTTTAGTATGTAACATATACTTTTACCACTTACAACTGTAGTTTTAAGTTACATAACATTCCTAGTAATATATGAAAAAAACCAATGCTATTTTTAGAAATAGGTATGAAACATCAGAGGATACTGTAAAGCCAATTTTCTTAAACACTCCCCCCCCCCCCCCCCTGCCGCCCAACATTCTTCCACATTATAAAGGTATTGTATGAATCTTTTTGCAGTAAATTATTTTAATGAAGCAGTTTTTAGATAATTGGTGTAGATTAAATTTTTACTTTGGTACCTTCCCGTTAGTCAATAGCATAAAGGACCTGCACTTTTCACATAACTGGCATTAATATTCACAAAATGCTGCTGAATATGAAAATTTTCTACTCCCAGGTCATCACAGAAATTGTATGTAGTCTAAAACCAGCAAGAAAAATAATCTTCAGTAATGTTGCTGTATGCGGGCTTAGGGGGCACGTAATGCAAGGTGCCAACATATGAGAAATGAAAGTAACCTGCAGCAGTAACTCATAATTTGCACGATTTTGGAATTGTGTGGTTGACAATGGATATAAGATGAATGGAGGTAGCTTCCAGCAACACGTGTGCATGGGTGACATAGATACGAAGACTGCAGGATACACTATTCTCGTTCAAAATGGCAAATTTGGGCAACTAGAAGGTGGGAAACTATTTTACTTATGCATACATTCCTCAATTCAGTTGAATGGACAATTATATTGGAAGGTTAGAAGACGAATGGAAATGCTTCCAAGTGTATAGAGCATTATAATAAATAAATATTCCTCAATTCAACCCAAAAGATCTCCCAAACGTAACACTGAGCACTACATGCTTAGGCTTTCACGGCCGGCGTTAATCCAATAGATGGTCTATTTCAGGTTTGTAGGCCGTGGTCCAGTCAATGACTTGTCTGACGTTTCACCCAACGCAGTCTTGGGTAAAACATCAGACAATTCATTGACTGGGCCATGGCCTACAAGCCTGAAATCAACCATCCATTGGACTGAGCACTACAATTACAGAATAAATGAGGATCCCTTCATATTGCAATGAAACAAATGAATCGATGAATCTCAAAACCTGAAATAACTATAAAATCATAAGCTCATGCAGTTGTGCAGTAGGTAGATAACCTCAAATGAGAATATACTGCATAAATGTTTGTTTATAAAAGAAATACAAAGTCGCATTTTAGAGGCATAAACCATATAACCTGAAATAACTTGAAATCATAAGCTTATGCAATTGTCAGTAGTTAGATAATCATAAAATAGGAATATATTTCATAATATATGTTTATGAAACAAATACAAATTTTTTATAAGAGTTGCATGTGGCAAGTGATTGACAAACAGAATGCTTTAAACATTGGATTTTACTGGAAATAATGTTGCAAATTACCGAAATCAACCTTCAACTACTCTAACACCCTTCAATAATCATGTCAAAGAAAGAGTAGCTGCAGCAATAAAAGCCATCTACCACATCCAACAACCTCAACAAATATTGGACACAGCAATCCTATATACCGACCTATGGAATCAGCATCACCTGGGAAAAACTCACTCTCAGCGACTTGATAATAGAAAAAGTCAAGGCCTGCTACCTGAAAGGGATTCTAGGCATCGGCACCTTCAAGGCTAACATATGTATTAACCAAAGAGAACTACTTCACCGATGACAACAAAACACAGTTTTGGCTGCTAAACACCAACTCCTATGAGAATGCACGTCAAATTTTAACCGAGAAGTGCAATGCCATCTGGCCCGACTTCTACTCTATGGATGTCATGGAAACAAGCAAATTATGAGCTACAACACATAGTAACGCGCTACACCACGCATGGATTTCATCATAGATTCTGCCAAAGCAAGAAATTCCACTAGCCAAACAAAGATTGTGTATGTGAACTGTGTAACAAACACTGTGAGAGATACCGTGCACAAATCTGCAAAATAAGGAAAACCTCCTCAATAATAAAACCGGCTCTAGTATAGATATTCAATTGTACAAGTTTCTCTTTGCACATTGTGCGCTTTTCATTCAATAAATTACCCATGATTATAGCATTATTTGAGATGTGGATTTCCAATAATAATTAACAGCTAAAGGGAATGAGGAAAAAGAAAATCTTCACTCCGTAACTCTTTCTGCAAATGTTGTGTGCCCTTTTCTTCTTTATTTACATTTCCTCTGTAATTACGTTTCAGTTTTACTTCCATTCCTCTTTGCTAACATTACTGCACTATTTAGTTTGCGCTTCCATTCCATTGCTTCAGTTTTAGATTGTGCTTCCTATTGATTACCCGTGTTCCTCTCTGATTTGTAATTGCCAACCTCTTTACCCACTATGGGGATGTAGCATATTTCTTCATGTCAAGTTGGCATGGTTTAGCGAGACTGTGCATCAATAAGCCTGCATATGGCAACATTTTATTTGCTGTAACTAAACATCCTCTGAAAATTAATTTTTTCACTTCAACATGCTGTCATGTTCAACAACACAACACAAATGCTCACCAAAATATATTCGAGCAAGACTAAACTTTCATCATACTGAGCTGATTCACAAAGAAAAGTAAGAGCAAAAACAGCAAAAATGCGAGATCTTACACTCATGTTATTTAATGGAAGAATTTAACCATGTAATGTGCTTCATAATGCAAAACATTGCAAATTCCAAATGTTATGCTTGCTTTACATCCATCAAGGGAGAATTCTGCATTTCTTCCCAAGCACTGCTTGTTTTCCAACAGCATACAATTGCAATGTCACATTTTAAACTGTCTCTGCATGTATATGCTACTCTTCCATTTGGCCATGCCCACATCATTTTAAATACATACACCAAATGATCCTCTGTTGCTTGTTTATTTTAACACCTTTTCATGTCCTGTTTATAAAAGACTAGTGGCTGTGTATACCGTGGTAAAATACTGATTTTACCACAATGAATGGTCATCTGTGGAGCATCCATCACTGTAAAAGTTTGAGGATTTCACCACAATTAAATCTGACTAGTTTTCTTCAAATATCTTCCACCTCACCTGCATTGCAATGTTATAATGGCGGAATGGTATAGGTTAGAATTCCCAACTAAAGTTTCTGCCAATGAACTCATCTTGATAAAATTTTGGTCTACCTGGTACCTTGTAGTTTTTAATGTCTTAAAACCTTTTATGTAGCAGGTGCCTTAAATATCCTGACGGAAGATGCAATGAAAATACACGCAACCATGGAGTTACATATCAGTATACTAGACGAAGCATAGTTCCACGAACAATGCAGAAATAAGAGGTACAACAGATTTAATACAATCAGTTAGGATACTTTTTCCTATAATTTTATATGTACAGTATAACCTCATCAGCATGAACTAGCAGTTAACGCGAAAAAAATATTGGACCCAGCAGTCCTTATGGGAAGCTTTATCGGTTAAGGAAAATTATGGACTCTTTTCAGCCTCTAGCATAATTAAATTTCATTGTAACACAATCTTGTGATGTTACACTATTTTAAGTGTTAATCTTATCCAAAATGAATGCAAGAAATGTAACTACAAAGCTCACTAGCCATTGTTGAGTCGTTTCTAACTCATTGTAGATCGGCAGCCACAATTATCACCTCAACCATCAGCGTGTACGGTACGTTTAAATAAATTCAATGTGTGCATTAATGTTTAAAAATGTATTCAATGCCAGGTAATCTTTTAGTCATAGCCAAATCTGGTTAGCATACTGAATAAAAATCTACAAACGGTAGCATGCGAATTCCCAACTCTATTTTATCTATGATAATTAAGAATTGAGAAAAAATTATTAATGCTGCTGCGACAGGTTCCATAAACAAATCTAAACAACTTCGCAGTGATAAGTACGAAGGTGCTGAGATGTGAATGCTAGAATTGTTCAATGGTATACCTGCATTTAACATACCTTCCCGTGAACGTCGGCAAACATGCTTGAATTTTTCACAAGAATATAGTGTAATTTGTAAGTACTTGTACTTTCACAGTCACTGTATTGTGTTATAAGTCTACAATAATGTAAAGTGATTGACACAGTAGTGTATTGCACATCACTGTACTACTGTACATGCATACGTATTAAAATCTGTGTTTTTCACGTAACACAAATCTTTTTAACTCAAACTGTTGATTTTCGGTCCTTTCAAATTCATGTAAACGACGTTGTACTGTACATATATAAAATTCTGGTAACATGCTGAGGTCAGTACCCAAGTGTGAAGTCTTGTTTGTGGGTGTAGCCCTTGCACCCCATATTCAAGAAGTTACAGGATCAAATCTTGTCAGGGAATACTGTACTTTATTTCTGTCTCTCTCTTTCAGAAGCTGAATGTCGAATAAGCTCAATAAATTAACAAATATATTAAATATTTACAGACTAAACTCCACTTGTCTTTTGTAGTTATTGAATTATTTCAAATAACTAAACCAGTTTCATGCATCCTCAGTAGTGTTTACTATGGTTGTCGTCGTTACAGATGCTAGGGGTTGATTTATATTGCTTCACTGTCAATAGCTTCAGTTTTTTCATTGTAACTTCATTGAAACTTTGGTCAGTAGAGAAGAAAGGAAGCAAGGAAAGAAAACAAATCATAATATTAAACATAGAAAAATGGGTCGATTAATAAAACTAAACAACTCACTTTTTTAATTTCCTGGGATATGTTTCAGAGGCTAGTTTCCTCTATTACCAATCAGACATTGACTGAACTTGTTTGTAGAGGTTGGTCCTTCCATAGACTGCTCTGGCAGTGATTCGAAGAACTTGTGCAATGAGTCGTTCCATGGGATATTGTAATTAAAAATTCTGTCCTCCTCCTTCCAGATGAAAATCTATTCCCATGTTGACAATTCTTGTTTTCCTGATATTTGTTTTAATAGTTCTGGATCCAGATTAATGTTGAGATTTTCTTTCCAAAAATGGGTGGCAACTCTTGATTTCTCTAAGTGTTTATATTCTATATATCTGAAATGTTCCTTGGCTCTTGCTTCCAAATTCCTCCTTAGTTTTTCCTATGTAAACCTGGTTGCAGTTATTCCATTCTATTTGGTAGATTCCAGATTTTTTTGATTTTTTGTAATGCTGTCTTTAGTGTTTGAGCTGAGGAAGTTTTTTATGCTGTATCTGTTAATTGGATCCAACTGAATGTTATGTTCTTTAAAAATCTTTTTGAATTTATCAAACATCTCTGGGCGATAAGTGAATTTTTTTAATAACATCTCCTTTTTTGATTTGCTGAATGTGGTTGTTTCTTTTATGCTATGTTCACTTTTTTATCTATCACTGATCGGAAGCCATTTATTCCTGCAATTTTAGTAAATTTTTATGTTCTGTTTGATATTCTTGTATTGAAAGCGGTATGTTCTCCAGTCTGAATTAAACTAATCAAAACTGTGAGTTTGTGCAGTCTTGGGTTGTAGCTGTTGCATCTGATATAATTATCCGTCTGTGTTGGTTTTCTGTATATCCCAAAGTTTATTCAGTTTGCATTTTTTATGATTTTTAAGTCTAAAAATGGAAATTGTCTACCAACTTTTGTTTCTAAGATAAATTTTATGGTTTTTTCTTGCAAACTGAATAGTTTTTGTGCATCTTCAATGTGTACTATTGCAAAAATGTTGTCTACATACCGTTGCCAGGTTTTGTGGAGTAGAAGTAAAATGCTAAACTATTGAGAGGTAGAATCACGACTGAAAAATTCTATGCCATAGTCGAGATTTGAACCACAGGTCTTCCACTTCACGCACGGCTGCTCTAACCACTGAGCTAGCATGGCCAACTTGTCAGTATGACAAATTCCCCAGCCAATTTAATAAATCCATAATTACTTAGAATATTATTTCTACTCAACATTATGGCTAGCTTTTCCCGTATGTCTATCTTTATATTATTTCATCTATCTTTTTTACTTTCCATCTTTTCTCAAAAATTGCATATCAAATTTAATAACATATCTATTTCATGTTTAGAGAAACTTAGCAATAGTAGTTGCTTTCCTCCATTGTATGCTGAACAAGTACATGCATGTGCTTCAAAAAAAGAGGCAGAACAAGTGAAGAAGAGACAATGTGATATACTTCTGAATGCATTCAGTAGAGTTTACCTGCAATCTGGGTGCTCTTGACCAAGGTGAGTACTTGCCAGCAAACTGAAGTGCTCTACTGTGGTAAACATTGGGGCACTGCTATGGAACGATTGCCCTGGTCAAATTCTTATTGCAGGCAGGTGAAGGCCCCTGAAGGGTTTAACGAGAATGGTGCACAAGATCATGGATGAATTTTACTGGATATTATTATGTTATTCAATTTGAAACTTGCAATACACTTGAAAGTTTTCCACATACAAGTTACGGACCTAGAAACCTGAGTACGTCTTGCCTCATGCCTGTACTTAGGCTGAATTATACTACCGTTACATCTTCGTTGTAAATGGAGCTTCTATGGTTCAAGTACAGAGTTACTATCCTTGAAGCCAGCTGTACAAATGTCTATAAATGAAAATGAGAACCAGAAAAATAACAGATTGAGAAAATGAGTATGCTATGCATAAGCAATCGAGAACAGAACAAAAAGCAGCATTTACAACCTCAATTAGATAGTTGGAATTTATGAGTTTCTAAGATTATCTCACAGTAAACTGGGAATGGGAAACAAAATGAAAACAGAAGGTAAAAGATATGAAAGCTGGCAGCTTTTGATAATTTACAACGAACCAATGAACTAATTAGTATATCAATATCATACAGAATTGATTTTGCACACTTGGATATTATTTAAACGTGACCAATAAATTTTTTGTATATTTATCTTCTAGTGGTGTTTAAATGCCCATTGTTAGTGGAGACTTGTGATATATGAATTAAATGAGAAAGAAAATTTGAAATTTGGGAAGAAAACATTCCAGACTTCAGCTTAGGATACCTCCTTGGCATTTGTTAGCTGTAAGGACTGAGGAAAACCTGTAAAAAGCTCAATAGGGGGAGGGGGATGGGGGACAGTCCTGCCAAGACTTGAACCACAGGTATCCTGTCTGTGCCTAAATGACCTTGGCTGCACATGTCAGTATTTTGGCACTTAATGCAGATCTGCTAGCTTTAGAAAGCAATAGAATTAGCATGTAATTTTTGCCTGAAATTAGAGAGAGCTCTAGTAATGTTTATAGGTCACAGCTCTCTTGACTACCTTCTACAGTACATTTACTGCAAACTTGGCTGGCAGGTGCATGGCCTGTGTGACCTTCACTACATTTCCCTGCACACGGGTGGTGATCATCACACGTGTGTCAGTCTTACTTCTGTTAGTTGTTTTGTGCCATTGTAGTCCAATTCACATGTGAATAACATTAGGAGTGTCCAGTTTTGCTTCAAGTGTTTTCAAAATGAATCGATTGCAGTATACAGTGCAACAGTGTTTATATACAATATTTAAGGGCTTATATTATCTTGTAAGGAAGTTGTAAGGCAATTTGAAACTAAATTTCCTGGTGTGCATGCTCTGAGCTGACACTCCATTCATTTGCATGTAAATAAATTCAAGGAGACGGGATCAATTTGTGATAGGAAAAGAAAGGTAAAACAGCATGTGCTTACGGAACAAAATTACACGAAATTGGAGACAGGTTAGTGCCGTCACCTTGAAAATCTCGTAGGCGCCTTGCACAAGACAAAATTAAAACAAAATATCAGGAGAAAAATTAACACTATTTCGGAAGCTGAACTAATGCTTGTGAATGAAAACCTCAGAAGATGCTGTAGATGTATTGATGCAGATGGACAGCATTTCCAACATCTCCTGTAGTAAGGCATGTTTTGTGTTTATTCTGATAATTGTGAATGTGATTTGAGACTTGATTTGACGTCCATACATGTATAACCAGGAGACAGGCCGTGCACCTGTTGGCCAAGTTTTGTAGTAAACTTACTGTACATGAAGATAACTATGCACAATAGCTATTCAGTATGCTGATTGGGATCTTTAATGGGAAACATGAAACTTGGATCAACTTTCCTACTGATATTCCTGGGCTCCTGATTGGTTCTACATGCTCACACTTTGAAAGGGAATGTTTTAACTTGTTCCACTCTTTGGTTCTCCTTTCCATTTCAGTTCAACTATGTACCAGAATTTAGTCATATTTTTCTTTTCTATCCTCTAATTGAGGACAGTAAAAGGCTTTGAATGAACCACTGTACAATGTCATAGTTATTATCATTTTCTCAAAATTTTCCTGCTAAATCTAAACTAAATATACCCATCTAAAGAATGGTAACCAAAATTGTCAATAGATATGGCTGCACAACTTCACTGAATCAGCACTATGAAACCTGCTCTATGATTAACTTATTCAAAACTATATTATTGTCACTCTGACCAGGCGGCTCAAGATCATTTATCCTGCACTCTACACCTCACTTGGCGACTCCCCCTCCAATGCATTTTACCACTCTCCCAGCACAGTCTTCCCTTCTTAGTTGGTGCACTAAGAATGTTCTATAAATTGTACATGAATTTAAATGTAATTTACTTTTGCATAAAGACATCAAATTTGAGTGGTATTAGACTACAGTCAAAAGACATTGTGTAAGTCTGTAACTTCTTCGAAGCTCTGGAAAACTGTCAAGAAAGTATTTCATTTTTTAGACACAAAAACTAACCACAAAAGCATGTCAAGTGTCTGTAAGAACAGTGCATTACATATAGAAGGAAGCCCAGAGAGGTGTAATTGAAAATGTGTAAGTTCCTGGAACTCTCCCCCCCCCAAAAAAAAAGGAATAAAATTACATGTTAAAAACCTGTTAAGAGTTGGATGATTTCCAGAAAGACATAATCTGTTGCTCAGTACAAGAGTTTTAGAATTATGGTGAATATTGCACACTTAAAACAGTGTTTTTTTCTTTCTTTTTTTATCTGATTACCCTCCCCATATGGAGGATTTACAAGCCTGTGCCTAGGGTCAGATGCCAGTTGGAGAGCAGAGTGAAGACCTGGAAGCAGTGGGCAACCCAGCACCCAGTATAAGATTGAGGAAGAGGATGATATAAAATTCAGGCAAAATGGATGAATGGAAAGGTGATGATGAAGCAGTTGGTGGAATGAGTGGAAACTGGAGAACTCAGGAAAAACCCGCCCTGATGACACTTTGTCCACCACAAATACCACATGCGGGTCCCTGGGATCGAGCCCGGGCCGCCTTGGTGATAGGCAAACAGTCTAACCGCTCAGCCATGGTGTCACCTTGTTAGTGGTTTTAAGAGATAAAATAGAGTATCACTTCTTTGCACATCCTTTTGAGAAAAATTAGCATTAAATATAAAAAACAGGCCACACATTTTTTATGGAGAGAAAATACAACTGTGGCAATGACCTTGGTTTTAAGAATAATGCATGACATAAAAAAGACTGCCCTCGCCCTATTTTTTACACTGACAAAACTTAGGTAAACTAAAACCAAGCTGAAAGTTTCACTAGGTGGGATTCTAAAAGAAATGGTGGTCTAAAGATTGCATTAGGTAAAGGATCACTTTTAATAATCTAACAAATATAGTTTCATAGGAGTATCTTTAGTGTTTCAGTAAAAGACTGGTGATTATCATAAGGAGATGAGTGATGTAGGGTTTAGGGAGTGGTTAACCAATCTTCTTTAGGTACTGGAGGAATGTCTATAACAGTTTTTGTAGTGTTTAATGCCCGCTTTTACTACTATGGCACTGCAGGCGGTGACACTGATACATGGAATGAAGATGGAGCACCAGTGGAATGAGATGGCAGGGGAAACCGGAGAACCCAAAGGAAACCTGCCCAGCGCCACTTCGTCCACCATGAATCCCACATGAATCCCACCTAGGATCGAACCCAGGCCACTTTGGTGAGAAGCGAATGGTCTAACCACTCGGCTATGATGCGGCCGTCTGTAACAGTGACGGACAATGAGAGCTATCACTATGCTTAATGAAAATGTCACAAATACAAATTCTAGGACAGCTGGAGTTTTGTCATGGCTTCAAAGCAAGAAAATATGTATACACACTCGCCAAATAATAAACTAACTGTAAAACAGCCGACAAAAATGACTTGAATCTTTCACGGCGAGCAGTATTGATTATGGCTTCATGGCTGATCACCCATGAAACCATAATTAATTGACAAAACTAACTGTTAGTATCTAAATTAATAACAAATTAGAAACTAAAAGCTCCCCTTATCTTAATATTGCAAGTTGTTGCACTGCTGACTAGTTTCAGGTTGTATCCAACTTATTCTTGAAGCTATCCGAACAAGTTACCATAGTTACCGATGCTCAGCTTAAAAGATCTATTTGTCGCCAACCTCTGAAAACACAAACCTATACATACAATCTATTGGTGGTATTTCAAAATTCATAACGCGGTTCTTGTTTTTAAAGCGAATATCTTTTCCCAAACCATTAAATCTACAGGTCCATTTAATTGTTTTATTAATTTAACTTCTGGATTTATTTACCTACAAAAACTTTTAAAGAATATATAATTGGTCCCTCATAATAAATTTAATATACAAAATTTACTAAATTTTTTTAAAAAGGATAAAATTTCAAATTATACAAAATTTGGCATTTATCAATTTAGCTGTTTCGATTGTGATAGGGTTAATATTGGTAAAACTAAACATCATTTAGAAACTAGAATAAATGAGGATTTTAGAAATATTAAATATGAACAAATTGATAAATCAGCTGTGGCGTATCATTTTTGGTCATTTAATCCTGAAATAAATCCAAAAGTTAAGCTATTAAAACAATTAAATGGACCTATAGATTTAATGGTTTGGGAAAAGATATTCATTTCAAAAAACAAGAACCGCATTATGAATTCTGAAATACCACCAATAGATTGTACTTATATGTTTTTGTTTTCAGAGGTTGGCGACAAATAGATCTTTTACGCTGAGCATCAGTAACTATGGTAACTTGTTTGGATAGCTTTAAGAATAAGTTGGATACAACTTGAAACTAGTGAGCAGCGCAACACTTGCAATATTACTAAGCAAAGAGGAGCTTCTAGTTTCTAATTAGTTCCTAATTTAGATTCTGTTGCTTCACTGTTAATAGCTTCAATTTTCCTTAATTAACTGCTAGTAATTCATTGTTAGAGAACACATTCACATAACGGCTGGGACCATTCACTGTGCTTACATAGGAGGGAGGGTAGGTAGAGTGGAGATAACGAAACATGGCCCTAAAGTGCCTGGTGAAAGTGAAAATACTATTGTAATAATGGCAGGTCAAGAGCTTTGTTTGTCTGTTAAATCAATTAACAACAAAATGCACATATCTTTGCTCATTCACAGCCATAAGCTCCCTATTTCAAACATCAATAGCATAGTTTTCATCCCATAAAGCGCTTACAAACTTGATCATGTTCCCACTGCAACAATCTAAACATGCATACCAAACAAACAAGACATGCCTCCTAACTCCACCCTCCCAACTTTCTTTAGAAATCAATGATGAGCTTTCTTTCAACAAAGCATCAAGACATTTGATTCATTATAAATAAACCCTCTCAATGCTTCTACATCAAGTAAATTGTTAAGATTATTACACTAAGCTTTGCCCGCAAAACAGCCAACAGCAGCAGAGTATACATACCTGTGGTGAAGATGTATCTCCAGATGAACTGTGAGACAGTTTGGCAACAGGTACTCTTTGGTCATCAAATTCATGATTTTGGTAATCTCGTTCAAAACCTGGGTCATACAGATCGACAGGAGGTGGCACATTCAGCACAAGCTCACCACACTGAGTGATGTCAAAGTCCACCGGCAAGATCGAAGGGTGCTGCTGCAATTGTTGATTGAGTTCACTTAGAGAGTCCTGCAACAAACAAGAAACAAACTTAACTTACAGGTATCTATTATTTATTCATTCCAACAAACTCACTACATGGCAAAGCGTTGAGGTGTATTGACCTTAGCTGTCGAGTACTACGATCGCTCCTTATCTTGTTTATTAGAACAGCGAAATAATAGTAACTTGCCGCATAGTCAGAAAACACAAATAGATGATCTCTCGCACCTGCCGATATGAGATGTTGCTGTCCTGAAGATATGATTGCATCTGAACAGTGTTTACATACCCTGTCTCGCCGTATTTGTGCAATACGCTTATGTAAGCAGCTGGGCAGTTTCAGATTCTTTCCAATATGCCTCATGGCTTTGCCACGTAGTACTGTTGATGTTTTTAAACACACAAGCCGTGCATGGGCAATATTTGAGAAGTAGAATCGGAACTGAAAAATTCTACCTCTCTTACAGGTATCTATTGATTCAATTATTAATTACTTTCCACAAAACCACCTTGCATGTAATATGACAAAAACAACCTTACTGCTATTCTCACAGAGTAATATTAATACCACTAATTTTTCTTTACCACTAAATAATTGCAATATTGATGATGTAAGCGAACATAAATTTTTAAGGATAGTTCTTGATAGAAAATTAACATGCGCTGGACATATAAACTACATTAGTGACAAAATTAGCAAAGGCACTATCTATTACATCATTTCAAAAATATCCTGGATGAAAAAGGGCTCAAAATTATTTATTATGGAGTTATTTATCCACATTTACTATGTAGAATAGAAATTTGGGGTTGTGCTGCTACAACACATTAGGGTAGGCTATTTACATTACACAAAAGGGCCATCAGATTGATTTTTAATATGAACTCTCGTGAGTCATGTAGGGAAATATAACTTAAAGGGATATTAATTGTATATTCTCTGTATGTTCATAAACCAGTAACCTATGCAGTATAAAAACAATGCCTTAAAAATAGCAATATATATAGTTATTACACCAGGCACAAGCATGACTATTTTAGGCAAGGGTTTAACCAGAAAATTTGGCAGAGATCCAAACATGATGGGTTTGCTACTTCACACAAAACTGCTCACATATTTAAAATGTTGTAAGGGTAAACAGTTCAAGAGTGATCTGAAGAAGTACTTGGGAATAAGAAGTCTATATAGTGTCGAATTACAATCAGAACTCGTGTAAATATCATACATTTAAAATCATGTGTATAATACTATTTATTGTAAATATTATGTAATCATGTAGGATTTTATCAAGCTGTACATTTGTGATTTTTGTAATTTATAGTTATAGAAACTGTAAAGTCTAATGACAAATTATATTCTTATTATTATTATTATTACTATTATTAAATGTTAGATCTATGGTCAGTTCAATAAACAAATTCTATTTTCTTGAACAAGGATCTCTCAATTTTGAGAATGGACAACAAACTGTTACATCCAGTGCAGGCTGCATTTTGAACAGCTACAAATCTGTGGAAGTAACAACAATGTCGGCCGCTCTTTGCACGTAGGTGTGCTAAACTGCAACTGAAAAAACTGAAGCTATTAACAGTGAAGTAATGTAAATCTATAAATATTACAATATCTTAGAGACTATAAGCTTCACTTATCTTAGTATTTGCTGCCAAGTTCTTGAAAACAAAGGCAATAAAATGTGGAACACTTCACGATTTTGTGTAGCCTCCTTTCCATAAGGGAGGGGTTCCAACCCCTTCGGCTGCTGTGGTGCGAGCGCTGCGTGCCCCTAGCACTTGTGGTACTTCTGACATTACTAGAAGTATGTCAGGCCAAAACCAAAGCCCCTCCCATATGGGAGCTGTTCGGATTGGGCTGGTCTCAACAGGGCAGTGGTTCCCAATACCCGTTGTAGATTGGGTACATCTTGACTTGTCAAGGCAGGATTGCGAGACACCTCAAGGTTCTCAGGTACTACCCTGCAGAGCTAGTAGCTAGTAAGCTAGACATCTAGTGACCCAACTGAGGTTATCAGTAGTCTTCCCAAATGGGTTGACATACGTAAGTGGTGTATATACTTCCATCCCCTGTGTAACAGCAGGAAGGGGGCCTTTTTAGGAAACTAGGTATTGCCCTAAAGGAAAGACCCACACTAAGTTGAGTCTTCTCTGGTGTTAGAGGGGAGAGCTTCAGCTGTCTTGGTAGATCCCTTGCCTTCAGAGTCTCTAAGATAGTTGTATTTATAGACGTAAGTAAGGTAGTTTGTAGACAGTTTGCATTCAATCTAAAAATTGATTTTACCAGAAACAATGTGAACCCAAAAACATGATGTGTGTGTACACAAGTAGATAAAGATACATAATTCAAAAAGCATCTTTCAAGATGAACACAAATACTTTTCAAGAAACTCCTCTCAAAACACACTACCCTTAACAAGAAAAGTGTTACATTATTATAACACAATAAACAATTTGTGGCACAATTTACTTATCTGTTCCAAAATATAAATTCAGATATGTAAAGCGGTGCTACAAACTATTTATTGTATTATAATATTTGTGTTGCTACACTGTCAGTTTCAATGTTTACATTATGTTTCATTATTTTTTATTTATTAAAAAAAGGAATCTGCATTGTATTCACATGACTTTCTCTACTCTTGTACAAATTATTCTAACAAACACTTACTCCTCTACCTACTTCACGTTAATTGAAATAAACATTTGCAGAAATTATCTTATTGCTAATTTTCTTGTAGGTGCAAGGAGAATATGGGAACAGTAAGTTTCAAGAGCTGGTTGCTAAGCAATGGCTGTGAAATTCTGTTCTCTTTGTATGGCCAAGAAATAGAAAATTAATAACGACTTCCTATTTGAGAAAAGTATGAGCATTAAAAAATTTGACAAATAACAAGGAATATCTCCAAAATGTTTCACTCCACAGAGGAAAAAAAAAAGAAAGAAAAAATTATCTGACATAAATTGTGTTTTACCGACATCCACTTTTTTTGTGTAGTATGATGTCTATATGTTATAGTTTAACAGATATGCAAAGTCATCCAGAATGAAGAGGACTTCTGACTACATTCCCAAGAAATTTAAGATATACACTTCATTTGTCATGAAATTATCTTACACATTTGGTATTTTAATCAAAATCATTAAGAGCCATTTTTGATCAAGCCAAAATATTTTAAAATGTTCCATTTAAAGAGTAATCTGTGGGGTGGGGGATCTTTTTGAAAATCTTTGTATCATATCCTTGCAAGATGCTGAAATTAAATACCAAGTTTGACATTTAACAAACTTTACATTTTTGAGTTACGTTTTTCACACATACATGCATGTATGTGCACGCATACACAGACTTTTCTCTAAAAAACCTTTTTTTTTTATTCAGGGTGTCTCAAAAAATGTATTTCTAGTGAAATCTTCAATTTTTGGGTGAAATACCATACTTTTCCTACTTCTACTATAGTAGAGAAAGTAATAGCTCTTAACAGTATTCTCTAAAATACCATATGTTAAGATATCTTCCTACTAAGATGTTCCTCTTGAAGGTTCTGCAAATTGTCTGTGAAGTCTTAATTTGAATTAATTTCATATAATTGGTAAACTATAAGAGACAAACTTACTTGGTCAAAAATGAAGAGCTCACTGAAACATACAATTTATAAACTTTTTATTGTGGTATAAACTACAGCAGAACCCTGTTAATCCAAATTAATTGGTCGTGTGGTCTGTTCGGATTCAGAAATGTTCGGATTATCCAAAAAATGAAAAAACAAATGTATATAAATTCAGCTGTAGGATTAGCAGCTACAAGGTAATGTAGGAAAGCAAAATGAGGAAGTGACAACATTGTGATTACCATGCACAACATAATGACAATGTATTCTTGTGACCTGTTGACATAGCTGATTGCATGCGATAGTGGCCATAGCTGATTGCATGCGATAGTGGCCGTACGTAAGTAGCTCAGTTTGTTTTGCTATTTTTAGCAGTCATTCTACAGTAATGTATGCTTTTTGCTCATAAATTAAGACAGAGAACGTGTTTATTTGTGCTATACCATGCACTACAATGTCAACCAACTAAAAACATAGTTCCTGTACATTCAAGGAAAATCAGAAGTGCTTAAGTGACTTGACAAGAGGGAAAGTGCTACAAAATTGGCTATTGAATTTGACATTGGAAAAGCCACTATCAGTGACTGGGAAGAAAACTGGGGAGGGGAATTGAGAGCTCCTGCAGCACAACTAGTGAAAAAACATTGGAACAATGCTGTGTAGTTTAGATAATAAGTCCTATAATAAAAATGCTTTATCTACATTACAAATAAGTCTTAATTTGTTTTCTTTTAAATTATGGATTTTGTATCTTCCTAACAAAAAATCCGGCATATACCAAATTGAATTCAGTGATTGTACTGAAGTATACATAGAAAAAACCAAAAGAAACTTAGAAATTAGATCCAAGGAACACATTAGGAGCATCAAGAGCAAACAATTGGGAAAATCGGCAGTTGCCTTTCACTTTTGGACAAAAAAATCATGGCATAAAGCCAGAACTGAAACTCCTCAAACACATAACCGGAAAACAAGAGCTGTCCACATGGGAACAAATCTTCATTTAAAAAAATAGACACTGAGTATTTAATTTTGACATTCTCCAGAAAGATATTTTCAGCAAGTTCCTTAAACCGTTACCAGAAGAAACATCTGAAGAAGCATCGCCATTCGCACCATGGAAACCCAGTCATTGTCTGGTTGATAATGGAGGAAAGTTAACCTATGAAACATGTTCCAGAGAATTATAAATGTGTTATTAATTGACTCACCTTTTAAATTAAATTAAATATAGATTTTGTGTTTGGATTATCCGGCATTTTGTATTTGCAGGGTTTGGATTAGCGGGGTTCTACTGTATTGCCAAGATATTTGTTTTTCTATGTTTGAAAACTATAATACTCACAATTTTTTAAGAGAGGTAGTTCCCCCCCCCCCCCCCCCCATATCAAGTCATAAAAAAAGTACAGAATTGCAGAACAAGCATATAATGAGAAAGGGTAGAGTGAGACTGAAAAATTGAATGTCATGACCGGGATTTGAACCACAGATCCACCAGTTACCGTCCGGCTGCTCTAACCACTAAGCTATCATGGCCAACGCGCCAATATGACATTAAATTCTCCAACTCACTCGCATTATTCCCAGTAAACCACACAAGGGGATCTCAATTAACTCTGAGATAACATACCTTAATGGTGACTTACAACATGTAAGTACTTAAGTCCCGGGCTTCTAGTTTAACTATGAGGTCAATTAATGTAATTAATGTTTTTCCACACAAGAGCCGTGTGTAGGACATGATTAAAAAGGGGTAGAGTGAGACTGAAAAATTGAATACCATGATGCATAATTACCACCTTTTGAAGATTTGACAAACATTTTAGCATCCTTTATCTACCTTTACCAACAGAATACTTCATTAAACTATTTCTGCAAAAGTTTATCTTAATTAACAGGAAGCAGATGGAAAAATAAATTTTTGTAAGAACAGTTTTTACAAGAGATATAAAAATAAAGCGTGTTATTTGCAAACTGGACCAACAATTTTTCCTAGAATATCATGTTATTTGTGAATAAGCATCCTATAGAACCAATGGCTTTGCTTTACTGCCTTCAAAGGAAGTAATGTTGAGGATGTTACTATAGCTGTTGCAAAATTTGATGGCGGGTAGCTCAATCTAAATTCAATCATGGGCTTGCCATGCCTTGCTGTGTTGTATAGGTAAAGTCTGAAATTATGCTGTAAAGCCAATAATATAAATATCATTTGCACCCACAAAATTTATTTGTACAACAGGAAAAAGAGTAGTAATAGTCCGCTATCAGCCACCATTAAATTTGATGGCTACCATAATTGTTCTACTCTGTGTAGTATTGTGATTTGAGGTTAAATTTGTAATAATGTTTTAGTTGACTCATGCAATGAGCATCTTCAGTAGTAGCTCCATGGCAAATGGAGAGGACTGACCAAACCTTAAACAAGCAAAAGCTATGCACATGAAACATCAAAATGTCCTGAAACCCTTGTGCTAATTGCACTTTCCATTGACCTGCTAACTGCAGGAGTCATCAAAACATACTGTTATAAATTTAACCTCCAACAACAGTACACCACCTAGGAAGAGAATTTTAGTAATGTAGACACTGTCAATAAGATCACTGCAAGGTGCATCACGCAATGATTTTTATATCCACAATTATCCTCTAGTTTCTCCATCTAACCATGGCAAATAAAAACTATGTGGTAACCACCATATCACAATAATTATGCCACAGTAAAACCTGACTAAACAGGACAACCGGAAAATAAATGTCAGAACGGAGCTATTTCCTATGTTAAATAACACTCTAAACCGGAAAACTACCTAATGCAGAAACAGAATAGTTTTTCCGGAACCGTTTGCATTATATAACCTAAGACAGATTTTCATTCTGCTTAGTACATAGTTAAGTGCTTTGATAATGAACTTGCCAAGACTGAAGATATTCCAAGTGCAGTAGATACTGCTGCTGGAAACAGCAGTTCTGAAGTCATGGACGACAGTGAAGCCAATGAAAGGGAGCCAAAAATACGCACTTTTAGAAAAGCATTATATGCTGCAAGTGACCTTCAGGAACTTGCAGCTTCCACGAATGTTCCAGAACTCCTGGAGCTGCTGCAGGATGCAAAGGAAATCAGAGCGTTCTATTGTGAAGAAGTCGCAACAGTGTACTTTGATGGATATGTGGGGGGGGAAAAATAAACCAATGAAGAAACTGCAATTATGTATGACATGTAAGTTAAAAATACAACAAAACATTACAATTGAACCTATTTTTTATTTACAGACTTTTATTTTAAATTATTCCTTCAGTTTAATTCTATATGATTATATTTTTTGTACTTTGTTTTACTAAAATATGTACAACCCTTTGTAAGATGGAAACCCGTGAAAACGAAAAAATATTACTGGAATGATCGCGTTCTGTTTTAGGCAGGTTTTACTGTATAAGTAAAATATCAGACACTAAATTTCTAGAGATGCAAATAGATGAAGGGCTCAGCTGGAGAAATCAAATAAAAATAATGTGACCAAAATTTGGCACTGCATGCTTTGCATTAAGAAATTTACAGAATCTGCTTAACGAAAATGCCTTAAGAGCAGCATATTCTGCCTACTTTCACTCCCTGTTGAGATATGGAATTATTTTCTGGTACAATTCAGCACACAGTAAGTGTTTATAATACAAAAAAGGGCCACACATATTATTTGTGATGTTGGTTCCCATTATTTAGAACCCAAAAAATTCTTACTCTTGCTGGTGAATACATGAGATGTTCCCAACCAGAAGGGCAAACTACTCAAAAAATGCATGTTTCGAGCAAAATGTCACTTCACTTTTCTGCCTATGGTTCAAACGAACCCCTCCAATTTGTCTCTAGCAATTTTTCATAGAATATTAAGGTGACCTCTACTACTTTCATGTACTTATACTCCATCCAGCCTTAGATCCCTCCGCAATAACCTGGTGTTCATATCAGGTGCAACTAACACAAACACATGTGGACTCATACCTCGAGTTTATGATGTAACAATGATATTTACTCTGGAGTTTTAGGAATAGTACTGCTATCCCATTACATACAAGGAGTTTTTAGGGTTATCATACATCATGAAAACTTGCACATAATCGCCAATATTTAAGGTACTATATTTTGTGATGTGCTTTGATTTCAGCGTATCACAGGTTAGTTGTTGACGGCTTGTGTTTACATAAAGTCAGGGCGTAAAACTGGAGCAATTATGAATGTTTAATGTTACTATCCATTGAGGTAAACAAATAAATAAAAAATATTCATCTGTCGAATTTGGCCTTGTGCTCAGGAACGCCTCAAATGAGGCCCTTAGAATAGCAAGGGCGTATACGCCAAAAGTTAATTTTGAGAAAAATGCAATTAAAGTTTTACTATGCAGTACATATTAAAATCCTCTACAGAGAGATTAAAAATTGCTCACATGTGAATCTAATGCATTAATACTGTTAATTAGGAATGTAAAATGTTATTTGGCACATATTTACGATTTCAGAAGGTTAATTTCATCAACAGTATAATTCAGATAACGTATACTTTCATGCACGTTATAACCAAAATGCTTACTTGTAAAGTTAGCATTTTGCAAGCAATACTTTAACTAATATTGGTAAATATTTGTTCTAATACTAACAAACAATACTTCTAAAGTGAATATAAAGAAGTAATGTTTGAGAGGTAGAACTGGAACTTAAAAATTCAATGCCACAGCTGGGACTTGAACCACAGACCTTCCATTTTAAACACACAAGCCGTGTGTCGGCAATGTTTGAGAGGTAGAACAAACATTGCCCACACACGGCTTGTGTGTTTAAAAACACCAACAGTAAGTTTATTGGCATAAATAAATAATAAAGAAGTTAACAAAAAGTATGGCTAGATCACCGAAGATGTTTAACCGCTGTGCTGTGCCATGAGGAACCAGAGTATGTTAGTAATGTCTGCTGCTGCCTCTTCTTGTACCTTTGGTGTGTGCCTTTACTACATGTTTGCTTTTTTAAATTACGTGTTCTTTATCTGTATTCATCTTCTTCTTGGTCATATGCATTTTCCATTGGTTTTTCTGATTGCAGCATTTTCTGGGATGACTTACGTGGTGAGAAATGAAATCACTGCCTGTGTAATTCATAGTGCTTAATAAAAGTTGTTGTTGTTGTTTTCTAGTGCATTGCATCTGGCAATGAAGCCATTAGCATTTGTGCTTTCCAATATTATTCGTGCTTAATAAAAGTAAATCACTACATTAAGTGCACTAAAGGTTTGTTCAATGGTACTGTTAGTAAACAACACAACTCTAGAAACATAATGCCAAACAGAAGTTAAACCAAGAGCTGCAAGCCACTCAAACATGTTACAGCTTTCTTTAAAATGAACAGACTAAACTAAAGAAATACCCTGCACAGGCAGGAGGCAAAAACTATTTGAGGAGTATCGTTTCAAAACGCGAAAAGTCCACTCCCGATCGAAAATTAGTTTCAAGCGAATTTCAACACTTTAGCGTGCCCTGCATAGGGCTTATATTCCTGTTTGCTTCAAAGCACATTTTAAACCCCTTAAAATCGAGAATGAAAATGTGGGTTCGGTGCAAAATGCGTTATGTCCAGTGCCTTGACCGGATCAAAGCACGAAGTGTCCACTTTCTTACGCACATTGTCGAACTCGTGCGTAGGAATTCTCGCCTGTTTTGTCACAGCATCACAAATACACGTTTCTCATTCTATCTCATTGTTTGACCAGATTGCACTGCCTACAGAGTCTTGCTATTATTGTGAGTTCCATAAGCAGTTCGTGTACTTGTATCTATGAACATGGAAGAAAGCTTAGTTGTAAGTGTTCTTTAGGTTCCAGAAGGAGGCAAAAGAGTATGAGAAAAACGGAACAAGAAGAAAGGTAAATACTATTTAAACTTTATAAGAAGAATAATTATCGGTATTATTTAGCAAAAATAGTTTTACAGGAATGTATTCAGAACCACGTTGCAGTTAGTATGGTTCTTAGCACATCATTCGTTGGTGTGTTTCAGGTATTCTAACATGTTGGAGTTCGAGTCTCCATGTGCACACACAGAGGGTAGATTTAAATGCTGTGCCAACCATTTCTGCCTATCATCTCATCAGAGCAAGAAAATTAGTGTATAACTACAAGAACAAATCACAACAAGACAGGCTTCTGGCATCAATGATGTCTGTATCATCTCACAAAACGTGCACATCAAGAAAATGAGAAAAGATTAACGCAGTCATTATAAAATATCAAGTTAGAGTAAACAAGGAAACTATTCAGCTTTGTTTTACGTAATTTCTTTTTAGCACTGGCACAACAAGAGTAAACAATATAGCTTCTCTAATAGCAGGTAAAACAATAATGGAAAAAAGTGGAGGTACCGAAAAGCCAAATAATATGCCCAAAACAAGGAATCGGTAATTAGTTTCTTATCCAAGCTAAAAGCTAGAGACATTCAATATTCAAGACAAAAAAGCAAACAACTCTCCTTCCTTCAGAGTTAAATGTGAACAAATTATTCAACATCTACAGTGTTAGTGTGACTGAATCACTAAAAGTAAAGAAGTGGTTTTTCCACACTATTTTTTTTTCTAATAAGTTTAACTTGGATTTTGGTGAACCAGCTGTAGATGTTTGCAGTTATTGCAGTAGGACAAAACATGAACTGCAAGTCATGGAAAATTCCCATAGAAAGAACGAGTTACAAGCTGAACTCCCTGCACATAAAGGCATTCCACAAAATGATGAGAGGAAAAGACTTAGCTACCATGTCCTTATGCTTAGATTTGCAGCAGGTGCAACCATTGCCTAAGCTTGCTATAGGTGACGCCTATTATGCTCGCCAACTATCATTCTATGCTCTGTGCATCACAGATATAGAGAATAAATCACCAGCATTTTACTGCTGGACTGAAAATCAAGTAGGTCGTGGAGTTATTGAAGTTGCTTCTGCGTTAACAAATTTTCTAAGCAAACAGCAATTTGAGGATAGTGTACCCAAATTAAGGCTCTTCTCTGATGGATGTGCTGCCAAAATAGAAATGCCGACATGGTCCATAAACTCTATTGGTGGCTTTTGAAAAAGTCTCCAGATTATCTGAAGGAAATATGCATATTTCCCGTGAGAGGCCATTCTGTCTTACCTGCGGACCGCATGTTTGGAGTTTTGGAAAAGGATCTTAGAAAACAGTCTGAGATATTAACTCCAGAGAAGTATGTTGAAACATATTCTAAGGTTGGTACTGCTCGCTAACCGGGCAAGGATTAGTATGTGCATGACTTTAAGAGCTTTGCAATTATTTAAAAAAGCCAGATGGTATAAAGGAAATGAAAAGGGTCATGTTAAAAAGGAAACTTAAGGGGAATACATTTTACGTTTCTCTGAAAATGGAAATGTCGTACAGACTGAATAATTAATCCAAGAAATTTGTCTCCATGCTTAAACGAGGAATAGCAGTCGAACAACTAGCAGAGCGACCAGTTCTACCTTTGGAACAGCCCATCAAATTAGAAAAAAAGAAGCTTTTAAAACAATGTTGTGGTGAAGATTGATACGGCAATAATGAGCTAATATTTTATACAAGATTAATTCAGCACGAAGATGATGCACAACAAATGGAGGAGGGAAGTGAGAATGAAGACTGTGATTGGAAGAAGAACGTGGTTTTAATTCCATTTGAGAACTGTCTCAAAGTTTATCATTAAATTAGTTTTGTTTCACCCTGATAACTACCAATCACAAGTGTTAGAAGTTCTAAGAGCATTCATAGAATGGAGTAAGTTTTTCCTTTACGTTTGCTCAAATATAGTGGTGTTATAACCCATTACTAATCAGAACACATGATCTTTAATCAGAATTTTCTGCATGTCTGCTTCTAATACGAATAATTATTACATTAAATTGGTTTCAGAATTGTATTGTTTCAAACAGTCGAAAGAGTTACAGTGTCCTAGACAACACATTAAGAACAGAAAACATGTGTTGTGAATTACAATGGCATGTAAGAGTTAAAAATCTGCAATAAAGCAATTTACTGAAATTAACATTGTTTATATGGAAGAACGGTTCAAAAAGCCTTATGTCCATCTATTCGGTGCAAAACAAGTTAAGTCCAGCATTTTTCATATTTTAACCCGCGATTACAGCTTTGCATTAAGGCTGTGATTTTTTACACTCATCGCCATGTTATACGCTCATTTTTTAGATCACGACATAATTATATTTTAAAAGTGTTGTTTACTTTAGGAGTTATTACATTTTCGGCTTTCCTGTAAAATTGTTATTTGCGGACTTTTCGCGTTTTGAAACGATACTCCTCATTTACAAAACTGCAAAAATGTTTGAAAGGATAAGGAATAACTATTTATGAAGGGTAAAGGCCTGAAAATAAACAGTACCCTCTCTTAAGTGATTTATTGCTACATTCTGTTCAAGAGCGACTGTCACAGCATAGTGGCCGGCTCATAGCCTTTACTATTCTCGAGATTCGGCTGAAGCACGTAAGGTCTAACACCATGCTGTATTCAAATGGAGAATTCATTCATAACCAGGGCATATCAACCATTCACACTTAATAGGCATTAAAGAGTAGGCTTCGTACTATATGTTGCAAGAAAAACAAAACATTCGTACTTTGGCGCTTGCGCCCTTGCTATTCTAAGCACCTCATATATTCTCTGTTGAACTATCTTACAAATAATTATGGTAACTTCACAACAAACCTGGCTGTGAATAATCACAGTACGTGGCATGCAAGTGATTTGCCCAGACCAGTAAACAGCATAGAACTATTTCAAAAAGGGTGTTTCTACTCTGCAATAAAAATATATAACCTTCCATATTACCTAAAGCTATTAAGTAATTATAATCAACATAAAATCTTTAAGAAAAATCTAAAGTCATACTTATGCAGTCCCCATATACTATGGAGAAATTCTTTAATATCTCATCAACAGGTAAATATTAAATATATAGGACAGATTACACATGATGGTGATTTATAGTATGTTGTGTAGTTTACTCTTGCAATGGTGGTGGCTTAAAAATTTTCATTATTTTTCTCCTTTTCTTTTTTACAAAGATAGAGGGAAATAATAGTATTATTGGTGGTGGATATTCTATTAGTCGTGATGCATGTTCCAAGTTGAATGATGTGTTCAACGTCCCTGACCTCTGCTCACAGCGGGACCACGCAAGCAAACAAACAAACACAGAGGGCAACAGAATAAACATTGTCACTTTTCTATTAGGCTTATTGGGCTTACTTCCACAGACGAACCCCATTGAAAAAAAGAATTTTTTATCCCAAAATATTTGTTAAGCACATATAAATATGTACCCAAAATTCTAGCTTCCAAAAATGCCTCAAACTGCCAAAAAAAAAAAAAAAAATTCCTAAAGTTCCGCAAAAAACCGAAAATTTTAGAGACAACGCTCATGAAAAAAGACATTGAAAGGCAGTTTCTACACACTTTGCCTCTTCTCTCCTCCTCTACACTCTCCTTTTCCCTCTCCTTTCTCGATTTGATCCTCGAATCTAAAAAACTAAGCTACACCTAACCTAACCAAAGCTAAGCTAACATGGCGCTCTCAAACATTACCAGCCGTGACATAAACTATCTTCTACTACAGGTGACCAAAGTAGACAATAAATATCTTTCTCTGATGCAATATTGGGGAGCTTTTTGACTATGGGGATCACCTTAGAGTAACTTTTATACTGTTTCAATGCCATTTTATTAACTTTTGACAGGGTTGGTCTGTGGAAGTTTGGCCAGCTTACTTCAGCTCCCCCAATTACATAACTGAAAAGTGCACTGCAATTGGTCTTTATGTACATAATGTACAGCTGTTCCTCCAAATCTCTCCCTCTCTTTGTTTTGTTAAGATAGCAGGGAGGATCAACCATTATCTATTAGTGATTGCACATGTCTTATCTTCCCAGTTATAGTCACAAATTCCATACTCAGTCAATATATTGTAGTACACCTACCTGAACAGTAACAATGCCACGAAGAATGGGATTCTCAAGCACAGAGATGAGTAAATTAAGATCATCACTAGTCTGAGCTTGAAGCTTGGCATCGTCACTCACATCAATTGTGTGCTGAATGTGTTCCAACAATTGCAGAGCTGTAGAAATATCTGCATTCAGAGGCATGGTTCCTTAGCTGGCTCTTTTGCAAGTTGCACACTTAGTTTAGTTAATTTCTGTAGTAAAACCTGCAAGATAAAAATAATTAATATAAAAATAAGAGAATGTGAAACAAATTACTAATACTTGAGGCCTTTGGTGCTATTTACGTGCGTCCAAAGCAGCTATCCCAGTTGTGTATAAGCAAGTAAGGCTACTTGAATTAAGCATAATAACGGCGACACCAAACCAGCGCTATTCTTAAATGTCCCGAGAAGTAGATATGCTGGGCACCAATAAAATTTCAAACAATAATGCTGGGTAAATAGTATAGATATCAGTTAAGATAACACCTCAATTGCACACAGAGATATGCTTCGATACATTTTAATCTACTCTACAACACAAGTTTCCTCGAGGCCTTCTGCATTTTCATATTATTAAGTTCCGGATTCAGAAAGATAAATGCTAGCGGAATAAGAGGGTACCGAATACAGATTCAAAAAATCTGTTATTTTATATCCACCAGTTCATTTCTAATTTTCTCTTCTGTGTAAGTACATCACGGCTCGTGAGCTTGCAGTTCGATTCCCCTTAACCTCTATTTTAAAATCGCAAACCTCAATGAACGTTGCTTCTACATAATTTCTTATTATTTCGCGGAAACCTACAGGGCTAATGTACTGCGAACACTTCTTTGGGTGAATGAAATCCGTCATAACCTCAGTTGCACGTCTATGCTTTATGCATAATATAAAATAAACATGCTTATGACAGCTACCTAATAGCTGGCAAATTCTACAGCCTGAATATATGCGGGACCATCTTACCCATTAGATGCATTATGTTAGGCCGAATTCCCCTGCCGATGGTACTGTCAGTAATCAACAGTTTGAAAAATCTCAATTACTTCATTTATCGCATTTAAGATTAAGGACGCATCCAGTTACTACTTTCACTTCTGAACCATGTTCAATATTTTTGTTACCCAAATTCTCCACTGGAGCCTGGGAGCGCTACTTATATGTTTAGCTCTGTGGTTTAGCTTCACATGCCCAGTTCAGCAAGTAACAAATTCAGATTACTTTTAATACTTTATTTTGAAAATATTAAATTGATCACTGAAGGAAAATAAATATTTCTGCAATAGATTTTAATCGTGTTAAAATGCAATCTTCTGCTTTAAATTTCGCTTTTGATTTCACGTATACAAATTTTCAGAGTAAGCAACTAAAGCAAACTTAGAGCGATTGTGCTGCGGTTAATAAAATTGATTTCAATATGTCGATTTCCATACATTTACTTAAAGTAGACGGTAATACCATTTTAATGCTTTATATATTTATTTCAGTATCGCAAGCCTGATTACTATCCAATTTTATGATTTCGTATGTTGGTGTTAGGGTGTTAACCAGCATTTAATTACACCAACTCTGTGGATGATGCCAACAGCGAAACTCACGGAGTCCGCTTGACTGATTGGGTAGAACGAGCGGTATTTCAAATACTGCATTGGAAATACATTGCGAAATCGTGAAGATAAGTGACTGAGTTGATTATAAAGCGTTATATTAATTACTATTTACATAATTGGAAGTTATCTTAATCATTGCACTCCCACTTTCGCATATATCGGACACACACATTTGTTCCATTTATAAATCACCTTAATAATTTAATTGCACATAGCTTTTCCGAGGCAGCACTTATTATAACTGCCACCAATTATTGGTTATTGTTAGTTAAAAATTAAACAATTATTTTTGTTGTTTAACGATGCTGTCAATTGCCAGTATCATATCACCGTCACCGGTGTGCGGGAATTTCGTCCCACAGGACTTCTTTTTCTATGCCAGTAAATCTACTGACATGGAACTCGTTTATAAGCAAACTTAAAAATCATCGGTGTGTGCCGGATTTGAATCTGCGACCTTGGGATCAGTAGGCCAGCGTCTAACCAACTGAGCCACCCAGACCGACGTTACTGTTAGTGATTCTTGCTTCAAGTGCTCGTACGTATTTATGACTTTGACCTTAGCTTCAAGGCTTGCAAAATATTCAGATAAGGTTCTCTTTTAATTTAGACAATTTGTTTGGAGGATAACTGCAATTAATCAGTGAAAATTGTTATTTTCATTCGTTGGAACATACATACCTACACAGTTGTCCCAATGTACCACTTACCACAACGGAAACTTATTTATTTGCATTTTAATGCCTTTTCCTGGCACTAAAGCTTTCCCGTTAGTGTTACGTAAATATACAAAGCGAAATTATATTTTAACTTCGCTTGGAATTCTGTTATGTTTCCTTTTTATTTGTATAAATGAAAAAGAACCATGTACCTATATAATTTCAAATCTTTTTAGGTCATGTACTCCAAAAGCACCTAAACAAAACCTTTTAAGGATATCTTAGTGCAACCAGAGTTCAATATGTAGATAATAAGGTTCAAAGTTCATAATATTATGCGACAGCACATAAAAAATAAGCCAGTAAAATAGGGTTTCAAAATGTGGTGTAGGTGTGATTCAGAAACTGGATATGTGTTTGAGTTTAATTTATACACTGGCAGAAAAATGGGCCTCGCGAAGGGGGCAGCAAAGGGGGGTCCAGGCTCCCTTTCGAAATTAATAAATTTAATGTGCAGTCAATCACTATTAGACTATTGTTTTAATTTTGATGTAAAGAACAATTTTTATTTAGCAGAAATTAATACACTTAACCGCAAAGAAACACTACAACTCATACCTTGCACAGTTTTTGGCGACAGAATAATGAATTAATGCTTTTTGATTGCAAACTTCCAACCTGCGGCCCCCCTCCCCACCTCCCTCCCGAGAAAAAGTCTGCCGACGCCGATGTCCAGAAGTAGGACTCGATGAGTCAGTAGTTTTACAAATGACTGGAATGTGAAATTTACATGGATAATTCTTTTAACGTTCCAGCTTTGCAATATTACCTTGCTTTAGAAAGGTGTTAATGCATATGTTAAGTTTTCAAAATTAGCATGAAAAGCAGGAATTAAATCAACTTTTTCCTCTCTGCATTTCAGACAAGACAGTGCAAGAAGCGTAATCGGCAATTATTCAAATCGGCAGAGGAGCTGTAAAAACCTAAGAAGGTTCAAACGTGCTATAATCCAAAGAGCAGGGGCGTAGTGTCAACGGATGTGGGTGATGTGTTGCATACCCTGCCAGTTTTCCTTATTTAACTTTTTCTATATATAAGTACTAACCCAATCGGCATAGTGCTTGCTGAGAAGTATGTGTGTGTGTGGGGGGGGGGGGGGGGGGGGAGGTTAGGTTTAAGAGTGCTCAACTTCGTGGTCATCAGGACCCTTAAAAAGTTCATGGTAATAGCCAGATATAAATTTCAATCAAAATAGAATTACTAGTAACAAAGAAAATATACACATAAACATAATGAGGAGTGTGTTTCGAGCAACAATTTGCTATGAATTAGTATTGCTAGTGTATCAAGCCAAGCATTGAAACAGAGCGGCTGGTGTTTGTGCTTGTCTCACACTATAGTCACGTCAAATGATGTGCACGCGCAGTGGATGCAACGGAGAAAAGTGCATCTCGCTTGTTAATGTTAATAAGGGTTAAAGACAAGCTTTTCAGTATTTCGTTTAGTAGTGAAGAGAATTTCATATTTGTACCTTCTTCTGTATGTATCAGAGTACAACAAGCAGCATATTGAACTGCGTGTAGGTGAATGTGTAAGAGAAAAATACTCCAGTAAACCGAAGGCAGCGTATGCACATTGCTCATGTGCTTCTGCATGGTTCACTACGTGTTGTAGAGAGTACGCTGCATTTCCTAAAAACCTGCTACTCCGAATACGGAATAGAGTGCTTATATTCAACTAACTGAGAATGCAGAAAAACAGTGGGAGTGATTATTCAATAACTTTAATATTTACCAGTTGGTAAATCATGAAGTACTATAAAAACTATAACAATTGTGAATTTTTTGTTTCAAAGCTAATAATCTCTAGGGCGTCTCCTCTATGCAGGGGTTACCCTCATTCGCCCGGCTACTGCGTCCTCCAGCCGCAGCCAATACCACGGAGGAGTGCAGGTTGGGGGTGGCGATTCTTTCAAAGTTAATAATTTTTGTTTAATAAACCAGAGAATTATAAAATTTTCTATTCCCAATATTCTTTTGAGAGAACTTACCTACAAAAGAATAATTTTTAAAATTATCAAAGTTCTGAAATATTCAACCTTCCAACTAACACAGAGATAATGTGCATTTCTTTTGTACCTGAAAGAGTTAAGTCTTTGTTAGAGGTGGGCATTCCATGGAATGACGGAAATGAGTAATTTTCAAAAATATTATTCAGAAATAACTATCTCTGCGAAATGTGTGGATGCACGTTTCAACTTGTTTTAGAGAATTGTTCAATATGTAATACTATGGTGCCGTCGAGTGCCTTAATGGTACAATGGTTGCAAGCTCTTCCCAGAATTATAAGCAAACAGCTCGACATTTTCGTGGTTCTAGTACTACTGGATAGGGCTGGGGAGGTTCGGTTCTGTGACGTCACACAACTCGCTACACCGAGTGTAACGCATTAGAAATAGGATGGATTATCGCATATACAATGCGATGGGATGGCTCAGACATGAAAGTCTGTGGCCCACAATCGGGAGGTCGCGGCTTCAATCCCCATGGCCGACCTTCCTGACCCATGGGTTTTTTCGGAGGTTTCCCCGGGTTGCCAGGCGATTGCTGGGAAGGATTTCCATATCTTCCGAACTTCCTGTTCTTGCATTTCGTTAAATTAATCATTTCATTTCATCCTTCGTCCCGCTAGGTTTCTTTCAGGGTTGGAAGCGTCGGCAGGCGTCGCGGCAGCAGCACGGCAGGGGGGACAAATGCGCTCTTGAAATCTCGTCTCCCTGGATTGGAAGGCGCGTGTACTGGTTTCCAGGCCTCCCATAAGCTGGTGCAAGTCCGAGGGGGGAAGGGAGCCGGTTCCCGATTCCCGCATCCCCCTTGGGGGGGGGGAGAGGAACAGGGCTTAGCCAGCTTCCGCCGGATGCTTCTAACTGAGAAAATGTAGGGACCCTGCCCTCTGCTCTGTCGTGGCAACTTTACGGCATCCCTTCGGATCCATTCGCCTCATTCATTCTCTTGGGGGTGCCCCGTTAGGGGCATATGCACAAAAGATCGCCTTTCAGTCGATGTGCTAAGAACCCCTTCTCACGTTGTGATTGAGTTATTGAGTAATCGTATATACAGGAACGGTCATTTCAGGTTTCCCTTTCTGTTTATGGATAGCTTGCCTTATGAATACCCAAATGTACTCTACTCTGGCAACTTTCATAACCTCCATCATGACATCTTGTCGAAAGAGCAAGATAGAGAATATTCTCTCGAAATGGTTTATGACTTTATATAATTATATTACTATTAATAATTGCATAAACGTTTCTGAATTTCCTAATTTGACACTACTAACGTAAGCAACGTATTCAACTTAGTTTTTAATGTTATGACAATACAAGTTGAATGAGTGAGTGAGTGAATGAGCGTGATACAGTTAGCAAGATTTTCCTATTTTCATTTCAAAAGTGACTATATTGCACACTAAGCCTAAGGCAGGATACCAGAAAAACAGGAAAGTAGTAAAATGCGGATTACCCTCTACAACGTTAAGAAAAATCTAGTTACCTAAACTAAACTCCGGCACGACAGCCCACGAGGGGCCAAGGCCTGCCGCCCAGCCGCTGCGTCCCCCCCCCCTCTGCCCAATACAGGCGTCATTGGTGAGGTGCAGTACTGGAGGGTGGCGCCCCGAGCCCTCCCGGCCAGTTATGCGGTCTTCTAGACCTGGGGCCGCTACTTCTCCATCAAGTAGCCCCTCAATTGGTCGCCCCGGGACCTAACGAGGCTGAGTGCACCCCGTGCCAGACCTCCCAGAGGGGATAAAATCCCCATACTGGTACCGGAGATCGAATCCGGGTCCTCCGCACCAGAGACAAGCGCGCTACCAACTGCGCTACGGAGGCGGCCAATCAAGTTACCTACCTTTGACGAATTCTTAGTTTCGTTGTCAGTAAGCACAACATTGTTGTTTCACAGTGTAAGAGAACAGAATGTGTTCTAGTATTCAAGTTACGGGTTATTCTTTTTCATGTTGCTTCATAAGCTTTTGCTAAAAGAGTTTCTGCTATTCTCCAGAATATACACTATTCTACTCAGCCGATAATTATTACACAACCTTATTTCTTACTAACCGAACTGCTACAGTAGATATTGTCTGAGAGCAATGAAATATTGATGAAGCTGTCTCAAAGGCGGTTGTTGTGGTAAAGGAACCCTTAATTCCCTTATTAGAAGCATCGTGATTAGTGAAACAATCGCGTGTGAGCAGAAGGAAAAAATAGGAATCCTTGGAAAGCATATTTTAATATAATCAATTATGAGAAGTATGTGTGTCTGACTGGTTCATGCGAATTATAAAACTTTATTGCTGGGCATGCTTGTTGTTTGCAACTGAGAAAGCGTCCTGAAATACGCAGGGTTTTGGTATTTTAGGGTATTTGGATAAACATAAGAAATCAACAATTAGAAACATAGAATTTGACGAAATATGGTCAGAAACTGTGAGCGTTGCTGATGAAGAGGACGAAATAAGGCCTAGAAAGTGAAATTATCGTGAAGATGAAGCCCATTCTTCGTACTTCAGGATTTTCTGTGAAGTCCTGGACATATTAATAAGTCAAACTAAATTAAGATTTGAATCCCAGAAACAGTTCATATTTCTGTACTTACGATTCTAAGCATTTGTGAGTTACGATAAAAGTTTTCCAACAAATGTATTATGTGAACCGAAAGAACGATATGTTTCCTATTTCGATGAAAAACGAACCCAAAGTGATATATTCACTTAAGTAATTTTCTAACAAGTCCGTTCAAACCATTATATGAAATGAAATGGACTTGATGTTGTGTACAGTGAAGTTCATAAACTATGTGAACTGATTTTAACATTTCGTTCCACTGCTGCAAGCGCAGAAAGAAGTTTTCCAGGCTTGAAACGAATAAAGTCTTATTTATGACAAACACAAGGACAAATTGGTCTGAGCAACTTGGCTCTTCTATCGGTGGAAAAAGACATGCATGATTGCTTAATTGAGAAGATACCACGATATTTTTTTTCTTTTTAATTAGCGTGGCAACACAGTTTGCCAGTAAAGAAAGACGGCTGGAATGCATATATTATATAAACAGGTATGGTAAAATTGTTCATTTTACTTTTATAATTGTTGTTTAGCTTGTTTCAAGAAAAATTTATTTAAATGGTGTTCATCAAGTTGGACCGCCTCCGTAGCGCAGTGGTAGCTTGCCTGCCTCTAGCGCGTAGGACCCGGGTTCAATTTTTTCCCCGCTATTTGAACAAAGAAGTAGCGGCCCCAGGTGGTGAAGGCCGCATAACCGGCCGGGAGGGTTCGGGGCGCTGACCATGTCCCACCCTCCAGTACTGCACCCCACTCATGACGCTTGTAGTGGGCAGAGGTAGGGGACGCAGCGGCTGGGCGGTAGGCCTTGGCCCACTTAGGGCTGTTGCGCCGGGGTTAGTTAATAAAGTTAACATTTAATCAACAACCCCGTAATGTTCGGATCTGGTAGGCCTAGCTTTTTTGTAGTGTTTAGTGCCCACTTTTACTACATATGACACCGCAAGCGATGACTGAGATACCTACATGGAATGAACATGGAGCACTGGTGGAATGAGATGGCGGAGGAAGCCGGAGAACCTGGAGAAAACCCGCTCCTGCGCCGTTGTGTCCATCATAAATCCTCCATGCGGTCGTTTGGGATCGAACCTGGCCTACTTTGGTGAGAAGCGCATGGTCTAACCACTCTACCACGGCGCGGCCATGGTAGGCTTAGTGATAGCCCGTCACAATTATTCCAGCATACTCACTAACATTGAGTAATTTTTGTTGTTTGTGTTACAGTAATTAGAATGATCGATAAAAACGTTTTTTTCGACTCACAAAATATTAATTTATCGCCCATTTCCGTTCTGATTCATTAATTCAATCCTTTATTACAGTTGTCTTTAGTTTAAAATACTCCTGTTTCCTCATAGAGATAAGAAATGTATTTTTATATAAGGTTGCTTGTATGAGTTTTTCTATTTTCAAAAAGCACTATTTAATTTTTATTTTGCAAAGTTTTATGTGGCATTTAAGAATATTGTGTTTACATTCATTATTTAGTTTAAACTTCATAATGAAATAAAACAGCAGTGAATTATCTGAAACAGGTCAGGCGGGCTTTACCATTCTTTAAAAAATACTTAAAGATATCTAGTGAGGAAGATAGAACTGTCAGAATGAGGCCCACACTAGAATGTGTTGATTATATAGAAATGAATAATAAAAACCTATAGTTCTTTTGAGACCATTTTAGTTCTTTTTAAGCCAAATTTAGTTGGAAAAATATTTTACTGTTAGCAACACTGCGGATATCTACGGTTAAGGTTGGTGTTCTTTGGCACAGAACACCTTTGGTCAAACCCATCAAACCGGATAACGTGTTATGTGCCGGATATAGCGTCAGTCTTCTTTCTCCCAGTAAATAAAGCAGTCAGCCACAGATTATACAGCAATAAACGTCATTAACCATTGTGGTTATGGGACAGTCACTTTTAATTTTGTCAAATGTCTCCAGTTGTTTAGTGATGGCATGTTTACTAAAATGATAAATGGAATTGCACTAATATTGCTGTGTTTATTAAATGTATGGTATGTTTCTGGAAACTACACAGTTGATTGTGGCACTCTAAGAATGGGCCAGTACATATGTCCAGATCCAGACCCAGTGTACTTGAGCAAGGATTATATTGATCCTAAAACGCAACAACCTTACGGATGTACGAAAGAAAATAAAGCAAAAGGTATGAAAACAATTGTACGGTAGCTACACCATGCGCTTTTCTGTATAACAGTTGTTAGATGTATACGCCTTTACGTTAATTTTCAGTTCAGTGCAGGGCTGCAGATGGAATCAAGTGCTCCGAGACCAAAACCTCGACATTTAGACGTGATATGCCCTGTAAATGGACGTAAGTATAGTTCAATAAATATTTCATTGTTTGTAGGTAGTAATGATAATGTATTTCTGAGAAAGTAACCTGTTTTAAGGGTTAAATTTTAGTATGCAGAGAAGGGCAGCTCGAAAAACCGAATGGAATAGTGTAACCCATAAATGTTTTATTCGAGATAACAGTTTTAAAATTTTAATTTGGCTGCCAGGCTTCCTTCCTTTTATTTAGTGAGCAAGTTCCCTGCGTAATGCTGGCACGGTTTTATTTCGTTATGCAGGGGATATACTGTTATTTTCGATGACTTAGTAATATATGCGCGAAAATAGATTTATAATATATTCACGCTGAAATTACTTCATAAACACTGCGTTTCTAAAAGAAAAAACTCTTGTAGGTTTTGTGGAAAGCAGAAGGCGAGGGAATGCATATTAAATATTAAATTAGTTTTAACAGGGTGTCTATGCTTTACGTACTCTCTTTCACTTTAATCTTTCAGAAGTTTTAGGAACATTTTACCTTTCTGCAACAACGTTTTGAGCACTTAACCTGTTCTTAATTTTTTAATAGTCAATCAACCTTCAGCACCTGACAAGATTGTGTGTTATCAAAATTCTACCTATGTTACATTAGTGTGTTTATGAATGGTATGACAGGTTCCTGTGTTGCCAAAATTTAGCCCATATAAGGTTAGGTTTAGTGCATGTATATGAATGGGATGACAGGCTCCTCTGTTTTAAAAATTTAGCCTAGGTTAGTGCATGCACATGAATGTTTGTATATACCAAAATCCAATTTTGATGACAAATACATTAGGGAATGTTGGATACCTTGATAAATAATGTCAGTATATTATTATTGTTTTAATTGCTTCCTGAAACTCTTAAGGACATGGAAACAATCTTTTTTTGAATCTCGTTGGATAGCAGACGCGACACACAGAAGTCACATAGTAGGAGCAACAGCGAGGTAGGGGAAAGCGGGGAAAGTGATACTGCCAACATATGAAAGGCAAGGAACTATGTCAGCAAATGGATTTTCATGGATTTTTAACACTATATTGCACTGTTGTTTTACACAAATATTTTAGGAACAATAATTGACCCACATAACATGTTACTTATTTATCTAAGTGTGTGTGAACTACACTTAATTGAGGCAAGGTGCATTTGCTTGTATTTCGAATGCCAATGTTGGCAACAGCTCAACAGGAGAGGGCAGGGATGAGAGGGAGAGAAATGCTCCCATGATGTCTTGGGTGAAGCATGTTGTGTACATTTTGTTAGATTCCTCAAGTTTGTGCCTCAAGTGCAGTTTATGGACATTCTCACAAATAAATAACATACTATATGTGCCAATTATTGCTCCTAAAGGTGCACTCTTAATATTTGTGTAATACAACAGTGCAATATAGTGTTAAAAGTGCACAAAAATCAATTTGAAGTGTTTTGGTAAATACGGAACATTCTAATGGGATGACAGGGACCTCTGTTATTGAAATTTAGCTCATTTTAGTTAGGTTAGTGTGTGTATATGAATGGGTTTTCAGGGTCCTGTGCTATCAAAATTTATAGGTTAGGTTAGTATGTATAGGCCTACCTCTGGCGCAGAGTTTCCGGCACTGGCATGGGATTTTCCTCTGCTGGGAGGTCTGGTACAGGGTGCACTCAGCCTCATAAGGTCCCTAAGGATTCAATTGAAGAGCTATTCTGATAGAAAGGTACCGTCCTTAAACGGTCAAGTAGCCACCTTACGGTTGGAGAAGTTGGCGTGCTGACCCCTGCCACCCCCAACCTGCACTCCTCTGTGGCCTTGGCTGCGGCTGGAGGATGCAGTGCCCAGGCGACAAGGGTACCTTCTGTAAAGGGGAGATGCCGTAGGGATTATTATGCAATGTATAAATGAACGGGAGTCAGGGTCTAACGTTTTGGAAATTTTTCCTGATGATAGGTTAGGTTAGTGTGGTTATATAAACTGATGGTGGTACCTAAAATATTGTACTATCAGTTGGCAGAGAAATAATATGTAAGCGAATATCTAAAATGCCTTTTTAAATATAATGGTTCTCTAGCCTTTATAGAAGAGAAAACCTATTTAACTGCTCTGATCTTGCAAAACTTTACCTTCTACAAATGGCATGGAGTATACAGATGTCCAAAAAAAAAAAAACTACAAACACCCTGTTTCTAGTTCTAGTTCCATGTAGAAGCAATGGAGGCTTTGAAACTGCACTCTTTCCTCTTCTTTTTAGCAACGTTAACTTTATTCCTGCACCTGAACCTTTCTATGTGCCAATTTACAATTGGAGGAGCACCACAGTTTGTACAGCTCTGAGAATTTTACATTACATCATGTTTGATCAAGAATGACTGCAGTTTTTCTATATTTGGCATAGTTTATGTGAGTTTTGTAGCTATAATTATGCACCTGTTGCAAAAACTGAAGCAGTCTCCTTCCAAAGTACCGAAGGAGTCAAAAGGTTCCAAACCAGCTGTGCATTGTTTTCCCTGTCCACGTCCTCTGCACTTGTTGCCATCAGCCACTATTATAGAAAAGTGCGGATGAAACCATACATTATTTTTATAACTACTTTTAATGGCTTTACTTACCAAATGTATGAAAGGAGATACTGAAACTGGCCACTGTCGTCCATACATTTTTGGCATCTCTGTAGGAAACTATCCATTACTTGTCATGGTTCATGTTGAGAAGTGTTGGTAATTTCCTTATGGGTATTTTGTTTTAATTCTTCCAGAGTGCGTGGGTTTGTCTTGTACACTGTTTTAAGCCATGCCAGAGATAGAAATTGCAGAGGTTAGGTCTGGGAGCGGGGGTGGGGGACATCTTTATTAATAATTCTGTCCTGAAACACTTTCAGTTGATCTCATCGAAGGATTGGCCGTATGAGCTGTTACAGAGCCTTGTTGCAAAAAGGCAAAATCATGCTCCCTGTCTGTTAACTGTCCAAAGAAAAGGGGGGCATAATTGTATTCATGTGTGTATGGGTGTCAACTGCTGACTTGAAACAAATTGGCCGTGTAACTCTTTCTCAGCTGATGGCGTACCACACACCAATTTTTTCGTAATGAAGGGGTACTTCATGAAAAATATTTGGTCTCTCATGATCTCCTTCATAAAGATGGTAAGTAAAGCCTTTAAAAGTACTGTAGAACCTCACTAATCCAAACCCTGCAAATTCAAAATTCTGGATAATCCAAACACAAAATTCATAATTTAAAAAACCAACAATATAAAGCTTGGGTCCCTCCATCTACAGTGCAGAGTTGGGTGAGATTTTCTAATGAAAGGATTGAACGCCGTCATCCCAATTTAGGAAGAGGAGTATGTCAACTCCTAAAATAGATGCAGCTTTAATTGCAGTAGCAGATAGGAACCCTTTCCAAACTGCTTCTGAAATGAAGGCCAATTTGTATTTCCCTGGTTCTGTTCGAAAAGCTCTGTGATGTGTAAATTATTTAGGACTTCATGCACGAACGGCAGCTAAAAACATTGACAGATGATCACAGATTGTTTCTCCTTGTGTTTGCAGAGGAAAATGCCAGCCGCAACTGGAATAACATGATATTCTCAAACAAGCTGACATTTTCTTCCACACATAAGGGAAAGGTGATTGTCTATCCTCCAAAGGGCTCCTGATACAATGCAAAACATGTGGCTTCACAATTCCATCATGTATCTGGAAGCTGGATGTCAGAGGACAGTCTAGGTGTGCTGTGGCAGCTAGATGATACACTGAACAGTGCGCAGTACATGGTAATACTCAATAATATATTATTCCCTCTGTGAGGATGAGAGATCCTAATGGAATTGTTGAATTCATACAGGATAATCATCCTGTCCACACATCTCAAAAGGTTTTAAATTGGTTCTCAGAGAGGTAGACTAGCCTCCCTGTTCACCGGATTTGAACCCTGTTGAGAATGCCGGGCTGAGGTGAAAAGGGATTCCAATTTCCCTGTAGATGGGCGAAGGACAAAATATGGCTTTTGGGTACAAATTCAAGAAGCCTGGGATCTTGTAGCTTCTTGTCCACATTACTACAGGCATTTAATTTTGTCTATGACCGGAAGATTGAAGACAGTTATACGTGCTGAGAGTTCATACACTCGATATTATGTTTATTTTTTGCATTTTAGTTTTACAAGATAATAGTTTGTATATACTTTTAGACAAAACAGCATCAGAAATAAAAAATTATAGACCAATAGCTCTTACTTGTATAATAGCAAAAGTGATGGAAAGAATGGTGTCAAACAGGTTAAATTGGTTTCTAGAATCAAAAAATTTAATTTCCCCATGTCAAGCTGGATTCAGAGAGTTCCACTCTACAAATGAACAAGTCTTACTTCTCAGTCAAGAAATCAAAGACTCCTTCAATAGAAAAGAAGATAATTTATCAGTTTTTATTGATTTCCGAAGTGCATATGATTCTATATGCAGAACAAAACTACTAAAGAAAGTAAAAAAAATAGGGATACAAGGTCCAATGTTTTCATGGCTATGTCATTTCCTAACACAACGCTTTATTGCAACCAGATATGGAAGAAATATATCTAAATACAAACAAGTACACCGTGGCTTACCACAAGGTGCAGTGCTCAGCACTACACTTTTTAATATATTTATTAACGATCTGCCACAACAAATACAAGAATCAGGTGTGAAGTGTGCACTATTTGCTGATGACTTAGTAATGTGGACTTCAAAACCAAAAAGCAAAAGTACAGAACTAGAAAAAACCATGCAACAATCCTTAACCAAATTACAAAGGTGGACCAAAGAAAATTTAATGACTGTTAATACAACAAAATCAAACTACCAAATCTTTTCACTAAGAAAAAAACCACTAAAAATAAAACTAAATTTTGAGGGTCAACAATTACCAGAAACAAAGGAAGCAAAGTATTTAGGAGTTACATTTGATACTAAACTTACATGGACCAAACAAATAGAAAATGTAATACAAAGAGCAGAGAGGTGCCTTTCACTGTTAAAACGTCTAACAGGAATGAAGTGGGGATGTTCCAGAGCAACTCTTAACACAACATATAATGTATATATAAAGCCATTATTTACTTACTGCAGCGAAGTTCTTGTAACAGCAAACACGAAAAAGATTCAAATCTTTCAAAACCAAAGTCTGAGATTAATTACAGGTGCTATCAAAACCACACCAATAGCAGCTATGGAAATTCTAACCAACCAATGCCCCATTGAATATGAAACAGAAAAAGCGGCTCTTATTCAACACGAAAAGTTGATCAGACTCCCATTCAATACATGGCACAAGAGAAACTTTACACATACACCAAAGACTCAGGAGAGCTTTCTTTCCAAAATTCAAGACATCAAGAAGAATGTATACCTTCCTAATTCAAAGGAAAACTTCATATCTAAAGTCAATCCGACACAAACATTAGATATCACATATTATTTACACCTGACAGAAGAAGTTAAGAAAAGTGATACTCCAACTAGTGTTCTAAAATTATTGGCATTAGAGACAATCCATACTAGATTTCCAGAACACGAATGGCTCCATATTTATACTGATGGATCACTAATATCAAACCAAGATGGAGCAGGTGGTGGAGTCACATGTCACCTCTTTTCCTATTACAAATCTTTAAGTTATGGAACTACAAACTTTGATGGAGAAATTGAAGCAATTCGAATGGCCCTACAAAATCTTTTGTACAGAATTTCACATTTTCAGCAAGCAGTTATTCTCTCAGATTCCAGGGCAGCAATTATAGCAATTACTTCCAAGTTGTCACCAAAAAACCAAACAATTATAGAATGTTGGAAAATCCTTACCCATCTAACAGCACTTCAAAAACACCTAGTCTTCCAATGGATACCAGCTCACTGTGGACTGAGTGGTAATGAGAAAGCTGATTTTCTTGCAAAAAAGGGTACCGGCAATGTGCAGAAATCAATAGTTAATCTACCATTTTATGCAGCTAAAAGATTAGTCAACTCTGAATTCAAAAAAATTATTGAAAAATATTACTATGAAAAATCAAAGAGTAAAAGATGGGAACTACCAAACATTCGAACAGTAATTCCTGAGTATCCTCGAAAAACAGCAGTTGCAACCTTCAGGTTGATTACAGGACATGATTGTCTGGCAAAACATTTAAACAGAATTCGGATATATTCTTCACCACTCTGTCCTCTATGTGATCTGCAAGAGGAAATGGATCGAGACCACCTTCAAATATGCCCGGCCACTTCTAATGCCCCATCCATCAGTGAAAAATATTGGAGAGCAAGAGGATTAATGACTTCATTGTCAGAAATCCAGCATTAGCTAACAACAACATACTTTTAGTTATTTAACACAAGTGTTAGTAGAATTACATTTTCTTGTGCATAGGCCCATAACTTCAAATTCCAAAGTTATATTAATGCAATATTGTGTTACGAAAAAACTGTAGATATTAAAGTGAAGCAATGCAAATCTAAAGTTTTAACAATTCTTAGAGACTAAGCTTCACTAACCTTAATATCTGCATTAGAATTCAAGAACTTTCAGGAGATATTATTTTTTATTTATAACAACATGCTCCATTACATAGTAATATTACATGTTTTAGTTTTCTTTTAGTTTTCAGTTTCTATTGTATCAGGTGAGTTTTTAGAATGCATAATGCTGCTACTATGGCAGTGAGGACTAGAATCTATGTGTACTTAATCATATTTCCTAAAAGATAACTACTGCATATTTACAAGGTTTCATGGAAGTTAAATTTACATTATTTTGTTAATCATCGTGCTATTAAGATAAGTGAAACTTATAGTCTCTAAGAACTGTTAAAACTTTAGCAATATTATGTTCTGCATATTCAGTCATAAAATTAACAAAAATAAAAAGAACGACAAACAGCAAGAGATTTGAACCTAGGAACTTATGAGTGAAAGCAATGCCATCTTAATCTCTCGGCCACCATAATGTTATATGGTGTTCTGTTTTCAGTGTTCATAAGTTACTAGGTGACAAACCCATGAAGCGTATTGGAAAGAATGTGAAACTGCCCAGTTGCTTATGTGAGCTTATCGCACATACTTGGCAAGACAGTGTATGTACACTGATCAGATGCATTCATGTCTTCAGGACAGCAATGTCTCGTATATCGGCAGGCATGAGAGATCATTAATTTGTAATGCATTACTGACTGTATGCCAAGTTATTAGTATTTTGCTGTTCTAGTAAACAAGATAACAAGCGATTGTAGTGCTCAACAACCAAGGTCAATACTCCTTGTCGTTTTGCCAGGTAGTAACCATTGCACTGTCAGTCACAGACTATTCTACAGCGGGCCAAGTTCTGCATAGTTACCAAACTAAATACTGAAGTTTACATTTTAGAATATCTGGAATATACAAGTTGACACACTCCTGTAGAGTCTGTATCCATGAAATAGCCCTGCTAATAATGTAATGTTATTTTTCTTTTCTTCAGGAATGGTTACTCATTCGATACAGCCATGCTACTGTCTATCTTCTTGGGAATGTTTGGAGCTGATCGATTTTACCTTGGATATCCTGCAATAGGATTGCTCAAGTTCTGCACACTGGGGTTCATGTTTCTAGGACAGTTAATTGACATTATACTTATTGCAACACAAGTAGTAGGACCAGCCGACGGTTCACATTATGTGATTCCATATTATGGTGCTGGCATTGAAGTTATAAGAAGTAATAATTGGACTTACAAGTTACCACAAGCAGATTGGTGATGTGGTTTTGTTTGGACATTCTTTATTTTGACTCAATTTGGTAATGCTAAAAGAAATGGTTATAATAGCAGAGAATACCTTGAAAAGTGTTGGAGTGTATGTTGCCACTGCAGATTTGTATGGACCATCCAATCACCGTATTTTGTAGCCCTTTTTAAGTAACAGTACTATTCCGAAAAGATGCAAGAAAGCAACATGAGTAAGGATACTGCAATTGCCTCAGTGATAGAGCTCACTGAAGGGAGTGAAATCTGTTAGTCATCTTGTTCTTCCTCCTGATGTTGCAGACAAACATAAATGTGTAGTTTATTGTGGAAGTACATGGAGAGGTATGCGTAGCCCAGGTCATGAACTGTATTACAACTCATTTATCATCACTAGCACAAATAACACTCACTTTCTCTAGCACATACTTGTGTGTATATATGTGTGCACACAAAGGTAACAGGAATTAAATAGAACAATCCGCATGTGTTAGAATAGTTTGTACGGAAAGCAAATTCACTAAAATGCAAGGGTATCATAATTACAGTTGAACCTGCTTTATACGTAACTCAGTTCTAAGTAACTCATATTTATATGTAAATTTTTGTAGGTCCTGACAAAATGTGATTTAGAAACGTGTTAATAGAACCTTATTTATACGTAATTCACTGTTATACATATTAAATTTCAGTGAATACATCTTAAAAGAAACTCAAATCATATTTTCCTTATCTTTGTTAAGGGGACAAGGTAGTGATTCATACACGATTTCAGTATTTCAAAACATAACTTTAGTTGAGGATATCTAAGCTCCTACTGCTCAGATCAAAATTTAATTTGGGATGAATATTTAGTGATTCATTGTGATTGCATTGATATAGAGAACATCAAAACAATTATTTACAATGGGCATGTAATAAGGCAAAAATTGATAACATGTTTTTGAAAAAATAAAATATATAGTACTAACGGTACAAATTCCTTCTACAACATTCAAGCCTATGTGTTGAAACTTTTGTAGTGCACTAGGCAATGTGTATTCATAACTGTTAACCTAAATTTACTTAAATATCTCTGGCTATATTCAAAAGAAAAAATATTTAACTTTTGTAAAAAAAAAAAAAAAGTAAATATTTTTTTGCACAAATATTTTTTTTAAAATTTTGTGTTTTGGATTTTTCCAATAACAATGGGTTACGTTTGTAGAGTACATGCTTCTGGAACTACTGTAAAATTTTCATTCAACTAGGTTCAGTGGTTTTGAAAAAAAAAGTGTACCTGAGTTGGAAAAATGTCAAGTTACAGAAAAGTACATTTAAAGAAAAGTGTGTCATCTCTGAAGCCCTCTTTACCCAGTGTGGTGCAGCACTCCGCCATATTTAAATGGAGTAATTTAAAGCCTTAAATATGCTGGTACCCTTACAATGTATATATCATTTTGAAGAGGAAGATTTCTACTTTTTTTAAAGATGAAAAACAAAAAATTGACTTTTTGAGCGCAAATCACTACCCTGTCCCCTTAACAAAGATGCAAGCTGAGAGGGTGGCTTTTGGCTGCGGAAAGAAAAGACAGACTTTTGCTGGTAGAGCTGGCTGTTTTTGGCACAATGAAAGCCAGGGATAAAACCAATCTGGAAGTATAAAATCGTGTTTCCTACTTTTTAATGTGGAAATGTGGTTTTTAAATTCTGTAACCAGAAAATGTTTAGAGGAACACATCCCCCAGAGTTCCTCCAGAAAAATAGCATTGGGTATTAGAAGAAAACCTTTCATTAGAACGCAGAAACTGTATTATAATGTAATAAGGCAGTCATGTTTAGAGCTATTTCGATACAAATTTTAATTCCAGTATAAATATAGGGAGAATTTGCAGAAGGATTAAAGTTTTTATAATTTTTTAGTATAATATTGCATTATGTTTACTGTAAAGTTTCACGTTTTTTGTGATTCTAAGGGCAAAGTCAAAGTTTTTCTTACAACTCAGTATCGTTTAACTTAAATGTTTGAGAGGTAGAACTGGAACTTAAAAATTCAATGCCACAGCTGGGATTTGAACCACAGACCTCCCACTTACCAGGTGGCTGCTCTAACCATTGAGCTACTGTGACAATCTGCCAGAATGGCATTGAATTCTCAATCCAATTCATATTTCTCCTGGTAAACCACAAAGGCAGTCTCACATCAGAGACAATTACCCCAATGGTGACTTACTATTGTAAGCACTTTATTTCCCAGTATTAAATAACCTTCAGATGGTAATTATTATTTATTTATGCCAACAAACTTACTGTTGGTGTTTTTAAACACACAAGCCGTGTGTGGGCAATGTTTGAGAGGTAGAACTAGAACACAGCTGTGGCATCGAATTTTTAAGTTCCAGTTCTACCTCTCAAATTTTGCCCACACACGGTTTGTGTGTTTAAAATCACCAACAGTAAGTTTGTTGGCATAAATAAATAATTATTAATAAATGCTGCTTACTTCAAGCAGCATTTTTCATAATAGGTATTAACCTCTTGAGGGATATCGACGTGAAATCACGTCCATTTGAAATGGCGGATGAGCGATATGGGCGTCCTGTGCGTTTAAGCATTTAACCCTTATTTATCCCTTATCCAACTCAACTTATTATAATTTTCCCTTTATGAAACATTTTAGTAAGGTCTATATACTTTATTGGCTTACCTTAATATGTTCGTTCTGCAGTGAGTTACCTCACACAAGGGTACGTACATCTCCACATTCGCGAATTCCCTTATTGTGGCACACGAAACACTTTCGAAATGGGCGGGACTTCTTTGCTGTTGGTGGTATCCTTTTAGGATCATGTTTTCCTTGAAGTCTGAGGGGTGCAGGGGTTTTGGATTTTCAACCCCCAACGTGGTATTGTTCAATTAGGCTGCGAGTTATTTATAGTCGGTAGTCAAGGTCTGTCATTGTCCTGTGTGGGTTTAGAGAGCTGTCCAAATCCCCAAACAATTGTATATGGTTATATCCAGTTGGTGCAAAAACACCTTTTTATACCACTTCTCCCTTCAGCTACAAGCAGGAAAGAATACGTATGTATTTCAACAAAGAAAGACACGGACTCTACTCAGTTACGAAACTCGTGTAAGCAAAAGTTGTAATGTTGATCTATTCTGATGACTCAAGAGACCACGCATGCAGTAGCGCTTTATTACACAGTATGCTGACGCATTAGTCACACATACAATGGGTGTTTCTTTACTGAATCTTTCCGAGAACTTATATTAGATGCGTTCGACAGAGCAAAGTTGACTTTTCACCACAGTGAAACAAAATTGTGCCATTTCAACGTTTTGTAAATACAACTCAACTTTGCTGATGACGTACATTTATACTGCAAATAACGAGTTTTATACCAGTGTTTGTTTCATTAAAATAACTTAATATTTACACAAAATACAGCTGTGTATATATGAAGCGCATTTAACAATTTAAATGCTAGCAGTTCTCGGGTCGCGGAGGTTTAAATGGCCATCGCTCAAGAGGTTAAGAATTTGTAGATAAGTAACCCCAGTTTTTGTTAGAAGAAATGTTAAACTAGATAATAATAGTATTCATCAAAAGGCAGCAGAAAAGAAAGTTATTGAGGTTGAAAGAAATTTGCATTTTAAAAAATTAAATAATATTGAACTTAGGTTATATGACTTACATTTAAAATTAACACATATTTTAGGAAACTTAATTTGGGTTAATTTTGAATCAAAATTATTTGAGTATCTAAATTTTAGCATGAAAATAAAAACTAAGAGGTTAAAAAACAAGTTAAATAGATTATGCCAAAAACAACAGAAATTGAATATAAATAAACCAAATAATCAAACAAATAATGTAATTAATTTATCAAATTGTAACTTTAACGAGAAATAAATAAATTTTCTAATCAAAGGTATGAAAACTTGTGTAAGTTTTTCAAAAAACACAGATGATTTTGTTGCAGATATTGAAATTGCCAGTCAAGATTTAAATGACATTAATAAATCTTTGATTAAAATGAAATGCACTAAAATTTTGAAAGATATAAATAAAAATCATCCTAAAAGTAATTATAATAATCAGATTATTAAATCATTGAAAGAAAAGGATGTAATTTATACTAAAGCCAACAAAGGCAACAAAATTGTAATTTTAGATCAATCTGATTATATTAATAGAGTAGAACTTTTGCTTGAAAGTAAAGATTACTTAAAAATTGATAATGATCCTTTAACCTCTTGAGCGATGGCCATTTAAAACGTCTGCGAGCCGAGAACTGCTAGCATTTAAATTGTTAAATGCGCTAAAAGTGCTTCTTATATACACAGCTGTATTTTGTGTAAATATTAAGTTATTTTAATGAAACAAAAACTGGTATAAAACTTGTTATATGCAGTATAAATGTACGTCATCAGCAAAGTTGAGTTGTATTTACAAAATGTTGAAATGGCACAATTTTGTTTCACTGTGGTGAAAAGTCAACTTTGCTCTGCCGAACGCATCTAATATAAGTTCTTGGAAAGAAACAGTAAAGAAACACCCATTGTATGTGTGGCTTATGCGTCAGCATACTGTGTAATAAAGCGCTACTGTATGCGTGGTCTCTTGAGTCATCAGAATAGATCAACATTGCAACTTTTGCTTACGCGAGTTTCGTAACTTAGTAGAGTCCGTGGCTTTCTTTGTTGAAATACATACGTATTCTTTCCTGCTTGTAGCTGAAGGGGGAAGTGGTATAAAAAGATATTTTTGCACCAACTGGATATAACCATATACAATTGTTTGGTAATTTGGAGAGCTCTAAACCCACACAGGACAATGACCGACCTTGACTTCCGACTATAAATAGCTCGCAGCCTAATTGAACAATACCAAGTTGGGGGTTGAAAATCCAAAACCCCTGCACCCCTCAGACTTCAAGGATAACATTATCCTAAAAGGATACCACCAACAGCAAATACAACCATCTCCAAAGTGTTTCGTTTGCTGCAAGAAGGGAATTCGCGAATGTGGAGATGTACGTACCCTTGTGTGTTTATCCCTGTTTTGAGGTAAATCACTGCAGAACGAACATATTAAGGTAAGCCAATAAAGTATATAGACCTTACTAAAATGTTTCATAAAGGGAAAATTATAATAAGTTGAGTTGGATAAGGGATAAATAAGGGTTAAATGCTTAAACGCACAGGACGTGTATACACGCCCATATCGCTCATCCGTCATTTTAAATGGACGTGATTTCACGTCGATATCCTTCAAGAGGTTAAAATCATGTATTTCAACTTTTAATAAAACTCTCAACGAAGTGAAAATGATACCTAAAAAAGAAAAAAGTATTTTAAAAGTCAATAATCCTGTTTTACCCAGGTTGTATGCACTTCCAAAAATACATAAACCAGGAAATAAAATGAGACCCATTATAAATTATATAAATTCACCTACATATAATTTAGCTAAATGGTTAACTAAAAAATTTAGTACTTTTGAAAAATTTGAAAGTTTAAGTATTAAAAATTCTTTTGAACTAGTAAAAAAGATTAATAACATAATATTATCTGATAATGATAAACTCGTTTCTTTTGATGTAATTGCTTTATTTCCTAGCATTCCTAGAAAAAAGCTTTTGATTTTTTTAAAGAAATTGTTAAATTGTTTAGAATTAGACAATGACTTAATAGATGATTTTGTAAAACTTACAAATCTTTGTTTAGATCAAAATTTCTTTAGTTTTAATGGTAATTTTTTTCAACAAACTTCTGGCTTGGCAATGGGTAGTCCACTTTCGCCATTTCTTGCTAATCTTTTCACGAGTTTTTTTGAAACTCAAATTACAAAATCATTCCCTCTAATTTTTAAAATATGGTATAGATATGTGGATGACATTTTTGCTGTTGTCCCTAAAAAACAGATAAATGATGCTTTAAAACTTTTAAATTTACAAGATAAAGCTGTACAATTCACTTTGGAAACTGAGAATAATGGATTCCTTTCATTTCTGGACTTAAAAATTAAAAGACATAACAATAAATTGAAATTTGGTATTTACAGAAAATCTACTCACACTGATAATTACATAAAATATAAAAGTTTTAATCCTTTTGCACATAAATTTGCTGTTTTTAATAGTTTAATTTATAGGTTAATAAATATACCCCTTAATAAAGATGAATTTGACATAGAATATAAACACATTAACACTGCAGTAATTAATGGTTTTAATACAGATTTTATACATAAAAGGATAAAGGAATTTAAGTATCAAAAAGCTGTCAAAGAAGTTTCAACCCTTAAAAAAATAAGAGGTTGACAGAGGTTGACCCTGAAGATGCTGGACGCAGTTTCCAGCGAAACGTCGGAGGAAGGTAATCCAACTCGACCACGGCCCACAAGCCCGGAAAATCTACTTAACATAGTTGATAATGCCGGCCGTGAAAGCCTCAGCACTTATATTGCTTTCAATATATTTGCCCCAGCGCAGCTCCAGTCAGGATTCTTCCTTCATCTCAGGTGCAGTACTGGATCAACGTTAGGTATTTGCTAAATTAATCTGCTTATATAATTGGTGCAGTTTTTATCGAAGCGTTGTTTCACGTTTGAGCGATGAGGCTCTTATTTCTCTCAGGGCGTGGTAACGGATGGAATGAAAAATCACACGAGGTTTCTTCACCACAATGTATTATTTTATTAACACTTCTTCTCTATTTTACATTTAAATAAATCCTCTTAGCACCGTTTTAAATTATTTAAGTCTTTCCACTTTTTCAAAAAGTGGAACAAAAGCTTGATGAAAGTCTGGTAAACGTTCTACAATGTTCACACACTACCAAAATACGTCCTATCACCTTGGACACGTAGACGCTAGTGAAAGGAGTCTGGCGCCACCTCACGTGATACTACCTTTCTCGTATCCATCCGCGTATGCATCCATCAAATAGTTCCCGTATTGTTAGGGAAGCGATCTTTAGCTATCCTGATTTCGCTTTTATTATTGAACACATATAATTCTAATATTTATACATATATATTAAAATTAAATATGGAAATATTTATGACATCTTTAAACAAACTTAGTTGTTCGTAACAATGAACATTAATAACACGTTTTCGTCATTTAACCATCTCATACCAATATCAAAAAACAAATTTCACTCTTAACAAATATTCACATAAACGATTTTCTTTTGGGGTCTTCTGATATTCTGTCTCATAATTTAAATGAGGTTTATTTTGCTTAGCACAGTTTAACACTTAAATATAAACCTAATATCATGCTTCACTTATCCTTCGCAGTTGTTGACTTAACAAGTGAAGCATCACCTCTTAATGCCTCTGTTTTGCATATACAATTTTGAAAGTACTTTTGAGGGCTTGAAAGAGAAGCTGCTTCACCTTATTGCAGTGCCATGCCTCTAGCTGCATATTGCAACTGTCAGCAATTCATTGGTCAGTAGTTATGCCTTGCTCCTTACAGTAAGATGATAAGAAACAAAGATTTTCCCAAACAGTGCATTTTACTATATTCTGTTTCTGTACAAGAGTAGAGAAAGTCATGTAGTTCAATATGTCAGTTTTTTACTTCCATTACACTTTGTCACCTTTTTTTTTTTCCTACTGCAGTGTTCAATCCCAGTATTTGGGTGAAAATGGGACCATTTTGCAGGTTATCTTGCTGAGGATGTGTTTAAAGAAACCTACGCTAGAGGTGAGAGACTACATCATCTGCTGTTAGAAGCAGCAAAGGACTTTCCTTCTCAAGTGTAGGTAGTATTGTCTTTTAAGCAATGTAGTGGAGAAAAAAAGGTGAGTATAATAGAAGTGTAAAAAGGGATAAAGAAAGTGAATGTTATTTGTGCTAGTGGTATGACTTCCTATACAGTTAAATGTGTACAATTGGTTGTTCAATTTTGTCTTCCCCCCACTATCCTAGATCATTAGAGTTTAGGCACACTGATGTTTTGACTATGCTTTGTTGTTGCTTCTTATAAAAAACATCACTTGGCTACGCTTTGTGGCTTAGGGCCTCAAAACTGGGCTACACCTAGCATGTGTATTCCTGTAAAGATGCAGTATTTTTACTCATGTTGGCAGCTCTGCTAGCGGAGATGACTGTATTTTAGTGTGTGTGACAGGACGTGGTTTCAGTGACGTCATTGAGTACAGTGTATGGAGTGCACAGCAGATAGAGAAATTGGGTTAAAGTATTAAAGAATGTCCTTCCGTTCTGTAATTTAAATAACTGTACTAAAATGTGACGAGTCGCATTTGTCTCTGTGTATATCACAGTGGGTCAAGCCGAGTCAGTTGATAGCTGAAGAGAGAAACAAAGATTCCCAAAACGTATTCTAATTTTTAAAAATTAAGTGAGGTATAGTGTAAATGTGGCTAACGAAAAAGACAGGCTGTGGTGTGAATCAGAGTTACGTAGTAATGGTAGTGTGACACATGGCTAACATTGTATACCATCATGATAAAACTGTAATTTGTACGAATTCAACGAGCAAGTTTTTTGTTTGTTTAGAACATGGATATATTAGGCGATTGTGGGTTTACTTCATTGGGCCATGATCAGACTAGGAGGATTATGTCTCTGCAGCTTATGCTGTACCCTGTCTTTTTCATTTGCCATGGTGTAAACCAGGAGTTGGCAAATTGATCATTGCAATTGCACAAATTTTGATGTCAGGTAATGCAACCCGACATACATATGATGCACAGTTCCAAGGAAAGGTTTGAAAGTTGCAGTGGTGGTGCAAAGGAACTTCTAACACACGTTTGATTTTATACATGCTGAATACATATACACAGACTGAGAGGCCTTTTAACATCTATTTTTACTTTCTCTACTGGTAAGTAGGGGAAGTATTGTATTCCACCCAAAAATTTGATGTCGAGATTTCGCCGGAAATATATGTTTTGAGGCCCCCTGAATCCAAAAACAAAGGTCCGTGTGTGTATCTGTGTGTCAGTCTGTGGACAGTATAACTCAAAAACGAAAAGTCGGTTAAAAACCAAAGTTGGTATTTAAGTTTGTCATTCAAGGATGCGACACGAAGATTTTGAAGAAAATAGCCCCATCCTAAACTACCCTTTACATGGAAAATTTTTCGAAAATGGCTAACGATTTTGATTAAAATGTTATATGTTTGAGATATTTTTATGACAAATGAAATGTATATCTTGAATTTTCTGGCTATAGCCCATGTAATTGTATTTACTCTGGACGAATTTTGCATAACTGGTAAACCATTAGAGATAGACAAAATCTTGCTATACAAAAAATGTAGATCTTGCTAAAATACACTATTTATGTCTCAATAAATTTTCTTGTAGGGTGAACCATTTCGGAGATATTCCTTGTTATGTGTGTGAGTTTTGGAAAACTTAGAACTTTAGCAAAATGCAACAACGTTGTTCATTTTTTTATATGTTAATCGTGCAAAGAGAACAGAATCTCAAAGGTCAAAAGGATTTGACTGTCGCACAATGCCTGCTGTATTCTATCTCCCTTGCACCTACAAGGAAATAAGCAATAAGATAATTTGTGCAAATGTTTATCTTAACTAACATGGAGATATAGGAATAAGAGTTTGTTAGAATGGTTAGTACAAGAGTAGAGAAAGTCATGTGAGTGCTACACATCAGATTTTTCATTAATGTATTCTTTACTTCATCGGGAGCATTACAGTTTTGCATACATCTAACGTCAATTCATAAAAACTGACCCATAACAGAAGCACGTAGGTTTTCATCTGTCAATTGCGATCTGCTTTTAGATTTTATAATCTTCAGTTTAGAACAAAATTGCTCACACATAGCACTAATATGTGCAGCAAATGAATGGTTGTACATAAAAGTAAACCTGTGTTGTTTTGGAAATGTGATTTCAAAATTGAGTTTGTAAATTTGCAACCTCAATTTGTAACTGTGGTTTTACATGACTACGGTTTTATAAACATAGTGTAGTTATGTTGTAATCCACTTCTTTACTAGACTACAAATCTTCATTGAATATTAGAACTTTGTTACATTTTCAGACAAAGATTGGTTTTATAGTATTTTAAAATACCTTAAGACTTCATACTTGAGACATGGTTGTAGTCTTTGTGGCAATGTTGATAATGTCGTTTAATGTTTGACTTGTAAACATCAATCAAAACTTTCAAACACAACAGACATTTCACATTTTCATGCATAGTGCAGCAAAAATATTGCTATTTCCACTCCTTGTGGAATAGGGAAGTTCCTTTGCATTTACATGGTTTCAAAAGAGCCATGTCTATCAATGCATTGTCCACTACTGCTTGTTTTCATTGGAACACCTGTTGAGTAAAAGAGGGAGGGTAGAAACAGGGTGCCATATTGGTTGCCCCTGATGGTGATATTACATCACATCATCAGCTGGTAGAGAATTGCTGACCCCTGGTGTAAACAAAACTGACCTGAATTAACCATTAATTTTTTTTAAGTTTAAGATCCTTTAACTTGGTTGGTCATATTGGGTGATGAATGGATAAAATATTGGTCAACTGAGCCTGGAATCCATAGAGCTGAAAGTTACCTGACATTTGTCTTCTCAGGATAAGGGAAAATCATGGAAATAACCTTACTGAGATAACTCACCCTAATCAAGATTTGAACTTAGGATGTCTTTAATGTGAGGCAGACATGCTACCTGCACAAGAAGTGGGCATATTTAAAATTCATGGGTGATTTAAGTGCAAGATTTCCATCAGCATGTGCAACTTTCCTCAAATTTTCCATCCATCTATACATTCCCCCCCACCCCCAAGGCTGTTGGTCATATTCCCTTTAAAATGCATGAGAATTGTCATATCGGTAGGTTGACGTCACACCCGCCAGCTACTGTGCACATTTCTCTTATCCTGAGAAAGAACTACACATATAGTCTGATGTATGTATATTCCTGTTGGTTTGGTGGCTCAGTTCATTAGACGCTGGCCTACTGATACCAAGGTCGCGGGTTCAAATCTGGCCCAGACCAGTGGTTTTAAGTGTGCTTAAAAATGACAGCTCCATGTCAGTAGGTTTACTGGCATGTACAAGAACTCCTGTGGGACAGAATTCCAGCATACAGGTAACACTGATGTGATCCTGGCAATTGACAGTATTGTTAAACAAAATAATTTTAAAAATTTTATGTATAGCATTTATATTGTTTATTATGTTGGCTGTTTCTTGTTTTCCTTATAAATTGGTATTTGATATTTCCCAGCCTTGGGGATTTTATGGTTATAGACATCAAGTTACATATTCAAGATGTTCTCGGGCTTCAAGCCAGGTGTAGTGATGAAGAGCCATCGACGTTTCGGGAGTGTACATCTCTCCCATCATCAGGATGATGAATGACTAGCAAGAGTGAGGGACCAGTATATGTACTGTCCACTAGTATGTACCGAGTAGAAAACACCCAGTCTAATGTGGAGGTGGTTCACCGCTCTGTTGGAATCTGTGTTTTCTGAGCCAGTTGATTTCCAACTTTAAGGCTGGTTTTCAGGAGGGACTAAACTGCAATTCAGCGTCCCAGTTCAGTGTGTTCTTCTCGGAGGAGATGGACAGAGCCTCCTTAACTCTCCATTCCCATAAACTGCTACTTTTTGCCACAGTTTAGTCCCTCCTGGAAACCAGCCTTAAAGTTGGAAATTGACTGGCTCAGAAAACACAGATTCCAACGGAGCGTTGAACCACCTCCACATTAGACTGAATGTTTTCTACTCGGTACGTACTAGCAGACAGTACATATACTGGTCCTTCACTCTTGCTAGTCATCATCCTGACGATGGGAGAGATGTACACTCCCGAAACGTCGATGGCTCTTCATCACTACACCTGACTTGAAGCCCGAGAACATCTTGAATATGTTCGTCGCCAGGAAAGCTTCAAATCATATTTTATATCAAGTTACGTAATTTAATTTTAATTTAACAGGCTTTACACTACTGCTTTAAACCTATTTGCAATTTTTACTTTCCCTACCATGTGCATAGTAGGTAAAGAAGGTATTGCCTTCCATCCAAAAATTCAATGCTGAGATTTTACTGGAAGTACAGTGTTCAAATTAGTGAAAATTTAGATTAGGTGGATTTTCGTCAAATACGACTACAAATTGACGTTTATGTGTTAAGTATTAAAATGACTGAAAGTATCAAAGTAGTACAGTATGCTGTAATTTATTTTAAAACTACCTTCTGAGGCTTCAAAATCAATTACTGTAATGTTTTTATAAGCACTGTTGGCGTCTATTGCATTCAAACCTTGTACATTTTTAGTAGGTCTAGGCGTTCCGCTTTTTAGTTTTTATGTATAAGATAGCCGACAGATTCACTGTTTACTTGTGTAGCATTTAATGTTTTTCTGTGCTAATGAATTTATATTTTTATTTGGAGAAACTAAAATCTTAATCTTTCTTTTTTCCTGTTTTAAAATTCAAAACAAATTTGGTAGATATTTTTTCCTGGCCCTGTTCAGATTAGGCAGATTTTTGGATTGGCGGGGTTTGGATTGGCAGGACTCCTCATTTTATGATCTTCTATATCTGAAAAAAGCGTTTTTACAAAAAGGTTTGCCGGAGGTTTCCAGAGATACTCTGCCTTACACAGATGTGCATGATACTTCCATCGCCATCTGGTTTTGATCTGGCAGCAGTCGTGGGAAGCATTAATGGGCACTCAACTACGGACTATAAAGGACTCGGTACTACCCTGTCTGATGTCTTGCAGGGATTCCTTTCGGACAAAGGTTGTTTTAACGTAGTTGAGGATAGGACACACCTGGGCTACTCATTGCCACCTTTTGCATGGTGAACTGGCCCCTGTGTGTCACACGTGTGGCCTACAACTCTCCGTTTTGCACATTCTGGTTGAGTGTCCACGACATACTAGAGAGTGCCCTCCCCTTTTAATGTTTTAAATGTTTCTAACTATTTACTATTTTAATATTGTATTTTAGCTTTCACCTTTTCACCACATCACTTTGAGTGTTTTAGTTTTTAAAATATGACTTAGGGCCCTAATGATCTTGCTGTCGATGGGCCCTTAAACTACACTCACTCACTCACAAAAGGGTTTGTATATGTGTGTATGATGCAGTGAGCGTAATTCAAAAATGAGAAGTCTGTTAAATACCAAGCTTAGTATTTTAATTTAGCATCTTCCAATAGAACTTTGTTCATTACCAATCCTGACTATGAAAACCTTAAAGCAGTAGTAGAAGAAACCTTGTTGCAAGTAAATATACGGTTCAGAGCTAGTGGTTTCTTGCTAAATGGAAAGAAAACACATAATCTATTATTTAGTTTAAGAGATGAGCCAGTTTTAAATACTTCTAATAATGTAAAATTCTTGGATGTAACAGTGGACAACAAACTTATGGGAGCCTCACTGCGAAGCTCCCAAAAGTTCTATATCTTATAAGAAAAAAGAAGCGCTATACCTTGATTCATATATCAGATCAGCGTACTTTGCTTTCTCTGCATTGTCGCATACAGTATATTACTTTGGGGTAACAGCAGTCACATTAATCAGGAGTTGGCAAATTGGTCATTGCAACATCACAGAATGCAACCCGGCATGCACTTATCTAATGCACGGTTCGAACAAGGAAATTTCAAAAGCTGCAATGGCAGAGTTAGAACTTATCTAACACACGTTTGATTTTATATACATTTGTTTTAATATCAGACTGAGAAGGCTTTATCATTAATTTTTTGCAATACTTGATATGTAAGTTAATCATTAACACATATTTAGTAGTGTAAGCTAAATTTAGAGTTCATTTATCCATTCCCATGGCTAAACTGGTTATTAATACTTACGGTACCAGTAGGAAATGACTTAACACCCAATAGTGTAGTAACCTGAAAGTAAGTTATTCATGAATCCTTAGCAAAATATACAAATGTATATATTATTTATTGACTGAAGTATTAAATGTGCAATTGGACATGTTAATGTTAAGAAGTGATTCAATTCTTTTTATTTCTTCAGTACACCTGGATTTTCACATGAAATATACAGACTATTAAACCTATCTGAGACAACACTAGTAGATGCTTCATGAGATGGACATGTGTTACTTCAAGTAAAGAATCTATTGCAATATTCATTAACAGAAGAATGGACAAGAAGACTTTGCCCATATCATTTAGATGTAGCTTTTTATTTGTTCACATTGAGAATTCATGTTTTCTTAATGTCCAATAAAATATGGGAAGGCAATTTTGATTTATTATTGCTTTTTACGGTTTTTTCAAGTATTGCAAAAAGTAATCAGATTTCGAATGCTTGGGAAAACTTGGTCTTGCGGGCCTTGTATTCCCAAAATGCATTCTTGACCTGATAGGTATCACCTACAGTTCTTATACTATTTCATCTTATTCTTCACATTATCTGGAGCTTAACAGTTTCACATGTATTTAATGTAATTCATAAGTACATACTTACGTCAACAGAACATGTAGGGTTTTATATGTCAATCACGATCTGCTTGTGGATTTTACTAACTTCATTTCAGACAAAAAATTGCTCATACACATACACATACATATGCTAAACATAGCAGTAATATGTGCAGAATATTACTGATGATGGAAATGTTTCCATATCCAGTTGTCTAGATAAATAAAAACCAGTTTTATGTTGTAACTGATTTCAAAATTTGTTTGTCTGTAAATTCACAACCACAATTCATAATTGTGGTTTTACTGTATGAATGTCCACATGAAAGGATTTGCAGAAAGTTGAAAATCATGGTTCATTGATTTGAGATCATAACTCCTTTTTAACTTAGCTTACATGCCTACATAAATATGTAAGAAAGTTACTTTGCATTTTTGTGATTTCAAAACAGCCATGTTGTATCAATGCGATTTACACTGCTGCTTGTGTACCTTTGAACGCCTGTTTGAAGCATTGCTTTTGCCCCTTACTGTGGTATTACATCATACTATCAGCTAGTGCAGATTTGCCGGCTCTTGTTTAGTTTAGCTCACTTTCCACTTGCCAGCCAGATTCTAAGTCCGAAATTACTTACTGCGCATGCGCCTACAGTAGTTTCAAAGTAGCCCACTAGATTTCACTGCATGACTAGCAGACGATTTTCACATCTGCCAACATTGCTTTTTACACTACACTAGTTTTCGTTGCCAACACATTAAACACAAATGCACTCACTCGCGTCGTTGCCGCCACAGACATACACCGCTATCGCCTAGCGCAACTCCATACTATTGTTGTGGATTCTGTACATTATTATTTTGCTCATTGTGTACATTATTTTGCTCTTGCTCACACAGATATATCGCTAGTGCGAATTATTTTGTACATTATGCTTATTGCCTTGTTGCTGGGTCCACGATACGCTGGCTTGTTCTTTATTATTATACTACTTTATTATATTATTATTTTTTTAAATTTATTTATTTATTAGGAGGAAACTAAAAAACAAATCATGAAGTTTACATTGAATTTAAACATTAACTTATTAAAAATGTTTTTTGGTGCAAAATGACGTTTTTTACGGAAAATTGTTTATAGAAGAGTGAGTAGAGAAAACGCTGTGAATATAATATGCATGTATACAAAAATTTAATCAAACCTTTATAGCCGTTTCTGAAATACGGTGAGTATATGCAAGAATTGCTCTGTAGAAGCGGGAATAAAAAATGTTATTTTTTATGTAAAATCATGTTTTTTTCGGGAATTACACCTATATAGCTTAACTTAAAATGCAAAACCCTATCTGAATACAAAATTTGATTGAAATCGTTAGAGCCATTTCCAAGTTGCGCGGAATAAATATATATATATACACACACAAGAATTGCTCGTTTAAATATATAAGATATATTATATTTATATTATATTATTTTATTATATTATATATATATTATATTTAATAGTATTATATTATTTTTATTATCATTCTTTTTTGTTTATTTATTTTATTTATTTATTATTTTTTTTTTTAATTTTCGAGTGGTGTAGCACGGCATCACATTCCCTGCATAGCATTCGAGTCCTCAACAGGCCCTCGTCGTACAGGAACTGCATGCATGTCTCTTCATTTAAGCACAGAGGCACCAAATCCAATATACTGATAAACCTAGCCATTGCACTAATTGCTTCTAAGAAGGCCAACAGCATACTGCTGACTCCCGCAAAAACATTCAAACTTACTATTGGCAACAAACTCCTAGGGACATTCTGCTGTTGGCAGTGGTGCATTAACACAGCAACTTCGGCAAATTTCGTGACCATTCGTACACACTGCCGAGTGGGACTTTGCTGAAATTCTGACCAAGTCATCACGTAAGCTAAACTAAACAATATCCGATTTGCCGACCCCTGATATTAATAATATCCTACTGTTACAGTGAAATTCACACTACTCCACACAAAACAGAAGTGATATGCACAGAATAAAACCAAAATGGACAATGATACCTATATTATTGGCTCAATCCTGTACAAGAAATTTGTCCACAATATGATATGGAGTGCCAATCCCTTGGCCTGGGTTTTACTCTGTAGTCAATTCTAGGCGATGACCCAGTATCCGTAGATAAGGTGCTGCGGTTGCTCACCAAAATTGGGTTCAGTTGTATTTTATTCCTGGGCCTTTAATTTTACGGTTTTAGTATATGAAGTCTCATTTGTATTGTTTTGACAGTTTGCTTTTAACGTTTTGACTGTTTACCGTTTTACCATATGCCTTTTAACGTTTTAACTGTTTACCATTTTAATTTTGTGGTTTTGCTTTCACGTTTTAAGTACATAAATTGGTGTGTGTTTTAGACCTCAAAATTTGACTTCTGGTCCAAATGACCTAGTAGTTGACAGGCCCTTAAGCTCCACTCAGTCACTCACTGACCACAATAAGTTAGTATCAGCAGTTAAAATTACTGCAGACAAAACCTTAAAAAGAAGCTGAAGAAACGACTAATTTACCAAGTGCCTATACAGCTTAAAAGAATTGTAGCTAATAAATTTAAAATGTGTATGTTTTTATACTATTGTTGTACATAACACAGATGAAGTTAATGAAACTGTATGAATTGTAACTTATGATTTTGTAAACGTTCATGTATTAATTTTGTAATTATATATTTATAATTCTGTAACTTATAATTTTGTGATTGTACATTAATAACTTTGTACCTAATAACTGTATTATAACTTAGACCATGTCAGATAGCTGTATTAGCTCCATTGACGATAATAAAGAAGTTGAAGTTTAAGGCCATCCAGCCTGTTTATGATTAATCACCTTGTAATAAGCTATTGGCACAGTTAAGGTTATTAGGTGCATTAAATCTTTGACATCATGAGATGTTATAAGTAAACTTACAGTGTTGATTGAAATGGGATAACTTATTTGTTTAATGTCCCTAACAGATGAGACTTGAATTATAACTCATGTGTAAATAGAGATATCAGAAAAACTAATCATTAACATCATTGTTAATAACAAAACATATCCAGTGGATTTTTAGAAAATAAATGACAAACTAGCCTGTCATTTAAAATGCAGATCAATTCTCCTGTTTTGCTTGGCGAAATCCTCGATGATGTCATAAAACTGAGATCGTTGAGACAGTTATTTGATCTAAGATTTTGAAGTTGACAAAGCTGCCAAATGAGACAACCTACCTAGACCTGTAGAGTTTCTCACAAATGTTTTTAGTGTCTTGAGAGGGAAAAACTTCTCTTCACGGAAGAAGTGGTTGCAAATATCGTTAATGTTCACAAAATTTTACAATCTCAGAGTACAGTTGATTTTCTTTTATGAATTTCAATAACTCACTGACACCGCCAATGCTGTTAATGCTTTCCTTTGTACTGAGCACTATAGACAATTGGGAATGCAGAGCTACTGCATCAAAGAAAGCACCATAGCAATAAGTGAATCGAAAGCATTTTGTGGGAATGGAGCACTGTAGTGCTTTTGAAAATTTAAGACTTAAAATTGTTGAATCTTGAAGTTAACTGTTCAAGAATGTTGTCAATTATTTCACAGTACAGTTTGCAGTAATTTGTTTTCAAATCACGACTTCATCAATTCAAATCCTTTTAGCCTGTGGCATGCTTCATGAAGCCCGCTTCACAAGGCTTTGGATACAGAGCACTGAGCACACATGAAGCACAAGGGCAATGGCCAATGAGAGCAGAGGAACACCAGCCAGATGATGTGGGAGGAGCTATACATTGTTTTCCAACAGCTTCGCTAAAGCATACTGCTAGGTGTGACTTAAACCATGTATAGTTTTTTCTATTAAAAATCTGCATAAAGAGTAAATAATGTGATAAGCACCTGTATACCAATAGCTGTATTAATGTTCTTCACGAAAAATATTTATACTCAAAGAAACGTCAAATTATTAATACACAAGACCACCACACGCACATAATCAACTAAACTCCCCATTTATTGCCTTCCACAGAAGAGCTCGCTTCCACAACCAGCTTTGGATACTTTCGGAACACTGAGCGCCGATGAAATGTAGTGATGATGATGAAAGCAAAGGGATAATGCCAGCCAAGATATGATAGAAGGCACAGCTACAGTTGAAACAAAAATATAATACGAAGTCTTAGACGGTATGAATAATTTTAAAAGGTGTAGTGCAATTGGTTTTCCGTAATTTTATAGGGAAGCATATATTAAGTAAATGCCTCTGTTAACTATATCGTAACAAACATGGACTACATTTGAACTCAAAGGATAAAAGATATTTAAGCTCACTTCTTTCAGAAATAATAAGTATATTAAAATTTGTCTTCAGCAGCATTGAAGGGACTCGGACATTTTCATTAAAGACAGATCTCCATTTAATGACAGGCTAGGCTATTAGCAAAATTAAACCATGAATATACATAAATGGACAGAATGAGATAAAAAATGTATTTACCTTATTCAGTTGTATGTATTTAGATATTTCTGTCGCAAATACATATATGTAATACACACAAAACAAACAAAAAGTAGCTATATACATGATTCATTTATATTTCCAGTAGTCAAGGAGAGTTTTGTGGACACATTGCTGCATCGCTGCTCGACTTTCCACAAACTTTTTGGCCCAGTGGCACCTTGTGACTTGTCATGGGTGTGCAGTATATTACATACTCTCCACCTTCATTCTCTCTGACAAACACACACACACAAAGCTAATTTGCAACTCATATGGGCAATTGAGCTCTCATGTTTTGCCATTTTTTGTTTTAAATGACCAATATTACAACAACCATTATTTGTCCAGATGCTGTCTCTCTCACTCGCAAACAATAAGCATGGAAAACAGCTTCTCTTCTAAGAGTAAACCCAAAAGATTTTAGTTTCGCCATGCTATTTATTTTCACACTTGCATGGATTTAAATTTCCCGCTATGAGCAGACACAACTATATGCAATTTACTGCCAGAAACACAAATCGAAGCAATAAGAAACACGGTAACAAAATAACTATTCCAAACTTAAGTATTGGCCTTAGTAAATTATGACATGAAGAACAATTGCACTGTACTACACTGAAATTTACACCCGGACAAAAATACGTGATTTTAATAGATTTTTAAGCACGAATTTCAGAACTGAAATCCATTTTGTGATATCACCTAATGTTTTTTTGATATTGCCCTTTTTGTGATTTTCAAAAATCTGCTGCGCTACGCCACCTCCACCGCCGCAACCTTTTTCGATCAGCTCACCCTCTCAACATCTGTTGTCATTTAAGGCTGGTATGAGTTTTATTGCATGCGAGGTAGCTTCAGCATTTTGACAAGGGGCTTAAAATATGACTTCTTTGATAGGTCTTTGTTAATGGGCTCATGGAACAACTGAGTGACAATTACAAGCCATCCGAATGGTGTATTTTCATTGATTCGTCGAAGTTAAGTTTAAAGACAGTTTTATTACATAATGGTGACTCTTATCCTTCCGTCCCTATAGTTCATACTGTCCAGATGAAAGAAAGATATGAGAATTTGAAGATAGTTTTGAACGCTATAAACTATGCAAAGTATGAATGTCAAATCTGTTGAGATTTAAAGGTCATAGGGTTGCTCCTGGGAATGCAGAGTGGTTTCACCAAGTTTTGTTGTTTTATATGTGAGTGGAAAAGTCGGGCTAAAGAAAAACATTATGAAATAACTGAGTAAGTAAGGAGCGCTTTAATACTGGGTGAAGAGAGTGTTAAGTATGAAGCATTAGTTAAAGACAAAAGTTTGCTACTGCCACTTCATGTTAAGTTAGGCTTAATGAAAAATTTTGTAAAGGCTTTGAACAGAGAGAGTGGGAGTTTTCGGTATTTGAAAGAAAAGTTTCCAAGAATAAGCGAAGCAAAATTAAAAGAAGGTATTTTTATTGGTCCAAAAATATGCAAACTGCTGGAAGACAGGCATTTTGAAGAACTACTCTCCGAAAACGAGAATACAGCATGGGTGGGATTCAAGACAGTGTGCAAAGATTTCCTGGGAAATACAAAAGCTGACAACTACAAGGAAATTATTGAGAACATGCTAAAAGCATATACAAATTTAGGGTGAAATATGTCCTTAAAAATACATTTTCTGCACTTGCACTGGAGCTTCTTCCCTCCCAACCTGGGGGCTGTGAGTGATGAGCACGGAGAATGGTTTCATCAGGATATAAGTGCCATGGAGAAGCGATACAGTGAAAAGTGGTCACCTAGTATGTTAGCTGACTATTGTTGGCAGCTCATAAAGGAGGTTCCTGATGTCAGCTACAAGCGGAAGTCTTCTCGAAAGTTTTTGCATGAAGGTTACCTAAATATGGATTGTTAGTTCACTTTAACTACAATTTATGGATTCTGCACAACTTTTTCATTATAATGTTGAGCTATATGAAATTATTTCACCTCAGGATTGAGTACTGTATGCCCACGACAAGAAGGTTAGAGGGGAATGAAGAGCAAAGGGGGCTTGAACTGTTTATCTGCTCCGGTAGCGGATCTGTTTACTAGGAAATGAGTATGAGAATGCATATGAGTCACCCACGTTGCCAGACCTAATGCGCTTTGCAGTACTACAGAGATAGGTGCAGAGATTTTTTTTTTAGTACTATGCATTATTTGGCTCTCGCTGCTAACACGCGCTACGGCACGTATATCACTAGGAGGCCTGGAGTCTGGTGACGAAGATGCAGAGAGTGGTAGTGACAGCAGCGAAGGTGAGGACTTCTCCGACTCGGATCTTGCATGACAACTGGACTTCTAGGTGAGTTATGTGACAACACTGTGTATTTTAAACGAACCTAGCATCCTTGTCATACTCGGAAACTAAGCACAAACACCGCGTGGGAAGCAAAACATGATTACATTACACATTCCTAAGACTTACCTTCTTGTCCTGGGCATACAGTACAATATTTTAATTGCATCTATTGTATGCGTTATTTTTGTAAAACATTGAAACCGATTTTTCCAAAAAACGGTACATGATAGAGAATTTTGTATTTCAGATTTGAGTTCAGCATAGCCAATATGTACAAAGTCACCTATTTTCATTTATGCATTTCAATTTATGCATTCCTACAGCTTGTTGACTGAATGCGCTGGCATTTGGTAAAGATGCTACAGGAAAATTAAACAAGCAAGTTCATATAGAAGAAAGTTCGGCATTCGGCCTTCTCTATGCATGCCTATAGAGGTACCTAAATACACATTCACATAAATGAAAAAATTAGTGGTTTTGCAGTTGCGAGTATGCGATCACTCAGGAACTGCCACTGCTTTGCCCTAAGAAATCACACCAAACATATCCGAGTCATTTTGCCATAAGGTGAATTGATGCGGATCCTTTAAACTTTTTACAGCACTCGGTAAGTCTTCAGTCTGCACTCTTCTTCCAACTTGGACATATTCCACTTCATCGTCCAACTTCTTTTCTTTCCAACTTTGCATATTCTCAATTAAGGCATCTATATCAACTGTGTCCATTTCAATTTGCACATATATTAACATATTCCATGGCATTGCAATTGAAAGCACCTTCATTGATGTATTTTCTAATTCTTGTCTCATACTCATTTTCTTCAATGTCAATAACTTTGATAATTGTAAACCCTGATTTTCCGAAACACTTTATAACTGTTTCTAGTAGTAATTTCTTGGCAGTTTGGCTTTCTAAATTATCACATCTAGAACTGATATGGTTTTGGCTAGCTCAGAGGCGGATGATGTGGAATCCATATTAGTGAGCAAAGACTGCATTAACAGTTTATGAAAATGTACTTTAACATTCTGAATGATGCCTTGGTCCAATGGTTGAGTAACACTTGTGTTTGGAGGAAACCAAGCAAGTCAGACATTGGGAAGTTCAATGTGTGGGTGACATGTTGCATTATCCAAAAAAAGCAGAACATGTTGGTTTTGTTGCCTCATTCTTCCATGATCGGTGACATCATCTATGCCATTTTATTGGATCTCCAATCAACGGGCAGGTTCTGAAGCTCGATGTTTTTGAAGCATCTTGGCTTAGCAGTCTTACCAATCGCTAGGGGTTTTTTTGCATTTCACCTGACATAAAACCACATAGGAAAACAATCATTCTTTCCTTGGTCAATTTTCCTCTGAACATTTCTCACCTTTTAAATGCAGTGATTTATTTGGTAACGCATGGAAGAATAGTCACATCTCATCTCTGTTTGCTATGTTTTCAGGTTTATATCCTTCAATTATTGAAGGTAGTTTAGCAATCCAATCAGCGATGGTTTCAATGTTAATGTCACTTGATTCACCACAAAGTTTCTTAAAAAGTATCTGATGTCTTTTGCGGAGACTCTCCAACCATCCATTAGATGCTTTGAATTCAGTCTTGTCCAGTTTTCCAGCCACCTTTTCGGCATATTCCTGTAACATAGGCCCCAATATGTGGTGTTTTTGCCCTTGCCCTTGACCTTAGTGGTCAAAGCGGTGCTGGGTCGGGTTTCCTCCAGGTTCTCCAGCTTCCCCCACCGTCTCATTCCACTGGTGTTCCATCTTCGTTCCATGTATCATCGGTGTCAGGCCTGCAGTGCTGTAGTAGTAAAAGTGGGCATTAAACACTACAAAGAAAAGCCATAGTAACTACAACTGAACTAAACCATCACCTTTGTCTAATATTAGGGATAGTCTGTTAAAGAAGTCTGTATTCTACACTGTCTGACAAGACTACTTAGAGCAGACAATGCAGACTTTCACCGGGTGCCTAAAATTTTTCTAAACTCTGCATTCTGAAACTGGAAATTTTCTTTTAGAAGATGTACTTTGATTTTTGTTGTCTGCGTAAGACAGTTTCCATTTAATAAAGGGAATTAAGCATGTTTTTCACCCCTTAATTCATGGGACCATGAAATACTCCTGTTTAAGACATTTCCACTTATCCCTCCATTAGGCATGCACCCTGTTAGAACACTTAGTCGCAAGGGGCCTAGTAGGCCCTGGCTACATTTTGTGCTTATATGTTTGGATTTATTTTTTTTAATTGTATTTTTCCTTCATTCCCATGTTTACCTTCATTTAGCTTAAATATACATGACTTTTATTATCATTATCTTACTAGATTGATCTAAGATAAATAAAGCATAGTATGAGTACACTCTACATTATAATTTGTACTACACTACATGGAAAGATAATAAACTGCAATGTTCAACTATACAACTTGTAATTTGAAATGTCGATGATGATGACAACGACGACGACGATGGTGATGATGGTGGTGGTGATGAATAGTAACAATAATATAGTAACAACAACAACAACAATAATCATAATCTTTGACAAGCATGTGATGCTACCTTCAAAATACATGTTATTATGACATAAGTTGCTTTCATCCTCTTCTTTATGATCAGTTTCTGAATCTAAAGATCTCATTTTCAGTTTATATTCAGATTCATCTGATTCATACAAGTTGTCATACTCGTATAAGGCATCATCATCACAGGGCATATGATGCACTTCTTCTGAATCCTTGGGATTTTGTAGATCTTACCTTTTACTCCTGTTTGTGAGAAGTAGTAACATACTACTTGTGATGTCAAAGCGGTTTTGCACAACTAATGAGGAAAAAACATTTCAGTAATATGTAACGAGTAGGTGTGCAGAGTTGGTTGTCCTCTCTGACATGTAACTGCTGATTAGTCATTCTTGGAGCCAAAGAAATAAACAGATAAGGTTGTCGCTCCACCAAACAGTCAAGTAAGGTGTAATGATTGTATAGGTGTGTTCATTCAAAAACTAGAATGTTTAAATAAGTGAAGAGGTCTTCTAGGCCCTTAGTGACCAACAGAGGGCCTGTTGAATGAAAGTTTTACTGACAAAAAACCTATGTAGTTAATTCATCAGCAGAAACAAGTAATAACCAATGACTAATTGTAAATTTGTGTTTATCTCATGATTATGCAAATAACAGTATGCACAACTCAACCTTTAGAATATTCCATCAAAATATCCAATAAAGTAGAAATTCTAGAAACCACTAAATGATATAAATCCACAGGTTGTTATATTCTCTGAGCATGCCTTAAGGCAGGAACAGCTACATGTAGCACACTTCGTAGATTATAGTTAAATCTCACAATATTGCCGCACATCACACAAAAGTGGTGGAGTCCTGTTGAATGTAAAAAGAAAAGGCCACTAATGTCAATAGGGTTGATTGGGGACAAAATATAAGTGTTGGAATGGTCTTTGAAATAACTACAGTTGAACTAGACACGGAAATGGGTAATTTGATCATCAGATACAGATCACTAGGGCTAGGAAGTTCATGCATTTGCATGTTTTTTGATAGGGGTTAAAAATATATGCTTTTAAATTATGTACACGAATTATGGAATTTTAAGTTATTTGGACGTGATTTTATGATGCATATAACTGCATATTATCTTGATTTTGATAAATGCATATTATTTCAATATATAGCCTCTATATAGCATATTTTAATGATTTTTATGTTTTTTTTTTTTTTTTTTGTTTTTTTTTCACCTAGATAATATTTTTCATATTGGTAGTGTTGCATATGATGATGTAACTCGCGAGGTGGCGAGAAGCAATGCTGAGTCATGTTGTTATGCAGTGAATCCCCTGTTTCCATCCTTTCATTATATATATGTGCGTAGAGAATAATCAGTGCGTTATCTGAGAGGTTTATATTAACAAAGATAAAGTGCAGGTCAATGTTCTGAGCAGCACGATTATAGCAACGCTTGCCTCTGCGTGGTCTTCAAACGTAACAGTGTTGTCAACTGGTTCCCTCCAAATTAAATTAGGCGTATAAAATGTTAAAAAGCTCTTCAAATGCCAAAAATAAAACCAACTTAGAGTGCTAGATTAATTAATTTACAGAAAGAATTTTCGGGTGATTTAATATCTACAGATAATAGGGCACTGTTTTGTGGAGCATGTGACAAAAATATAGGGAGTGAGAAAAGATTTCAAATAGTTCAGCACATAAACACAGCAAAACATAAGGAGAATTTAATCAGAAAACTCGCAAACAAATAACTTGTTCTAAAACAATTAGTAGAGTGTTTAGAAAGTAGGGTTACTGAATTTTCCTATGACTTGTGCCAAGTATTTTTAGCTGCTGATATTCCCTTGTTCAAAATTAATAATCCAATATTTAAAAACTTTCTTGCCAAGTGTACTCAACAACATGTGCCTGAAGAAAGTACACTGCGTAAGACTTATGTAGGGCATTGTTACAATAACGTATTGTCAAATATACAAGAGTTAGCGGATCAGTTTGTGTGGTTGTCTATTGATGAAACCTCTGATTCTGAACGCCGTTCTATTGCTAATATAATCAGGGGTGCCTTAAATAATGAGCAAAAGACTACTGCTTATCTCCTTAATATGTGCAAATTGTCGGCCACTGACAATGTAACTGTGACACAGTTTGTGATGGACTCTTTGAAATTACAATGCCCATGTGGAATCGAATACAACTGGTTGCTTTTATTTGTTACCTTATATGGTAAAATCAGGAAAAACTCTGAAAGGTATTTTTCCTAACTTAATTCATATAACTTGTTAGGCACACGCTCTTCATCAAATTTCTAAGACAATACACGATTCTTTCCCACTGGTAGATAGATTTGTGTCCAGTACAAAGAGAATTTTTGTTAAATCTCCTAAAAGAGAGACCAACAGCCCCTAATATCCGACTTCCTCCTGCACCGGTGTTAACTCGATGGGGAACATGGGTCGATGCAGTTTTATATTATGCTGAGCACATAGAAATAATCGAAGAGGTTGTTAATTCATTGGACTCGAATGATGCTTCATCAATACAAACTGTGCAAAATATTCTGTCAGGCAGTGGGTTAAAGAAGGATGTTAGTTTCATATCTGCCCATTTTTCTTTCTTACTAGCAGCCATAACGGCATTGGAAGCTGTAGGATTTGCTTTGCATGAATCACTTACTGTGCTTAAAAAAACAATATGTGATCTAAGTTCAGTTCCTGGTAGCATAGGACAAAAAGTGAAAGAGAACGTGAATTATGTAATTTCAAAAAATTCTGGTTATAAACAGATGTGCAATATTCGAGATATCCTCGAAAGAAAACCATCTGTCACACCAAGAGACTTGACTCTCTCTGTGAAACAGTTAACATCATTTAAATATGCCCCTATAACATCTTGTGACGTGTAAAGAAGTTTTTCATGTTACAAAAGTGTTTTGCTAGACAATAGACGACGTTTTACTGTTGAAAATTTGTGTAGTGTTGGTTGTGAACTGCAATTTAGCAGTTAATAGTAGCAGCAGGACCACTTCTGCTTCGACCTCTAAGGAATAAGATAACTTTACTATTTACACTAACTCGTCTACTACAAAGGGACATGAACTGTTCTAATGAAATAGTGCATATTTCTTGGCATATTTTGAAGTTTTTAAGAGCATATTTGCATGCATATTTCAGTGGTTTTTAGGGCATGAACTTCCGAGCCCTACAGATCACCTAACACTCAATTTTGAGAGCCTTTTGATTATTGTTGCATCTAGTCACCTTGTAATACTAGGTTTTTAATTTAAGTGCAGGCAATTCTGATTTAAATAATATACTTGATAGCTTTAAATGAAAAATTGTCTCCTACTGTCTGAGTAGAATTACAGATCACTCAGCTCAATAGGTCACATAATAATGAATTTTATGTGTCTGATCATAGGGGAAAATAATTATAATTGCCAAAGTAAAATGGAGGACAATATCTATAAGTAGGCGAGGGAAACACAGAAGAAGCATTTGATCCACTTATAAGTTAGAAAAAGAGGAATGGAGCGAAGTATTTAAAGCATGCAATACCTGTGAAAAATGGATAAGCTTTCTACAAAAGTTCAGTTTTCACCTTGATCAAGCTTGTCCACTTTCCAAACAATTAGACATAAAACAAGGGAAAAAATAACCTTACACATGAATTAGTGATACTAAAAAGTAAAATGAAGTGTATGTGTGAATTCTTTGAATCTACTAAACTGCATTTCTGTAAAAATGCTTACAACTTGTATAAACAATAATATAGAAAAGTGCTATTCAAATTAAAGGCTGAGAAAATTGAAAATGAAATATAAATTCTGATAATACAATGAAAACAGTATGGGATATTAGAAACAAGCAGGCTAAACCACAGGTAGCTAAGTGTACAAATGTAAACTAGGGAGCACAGATGGGGAGTTGGTAAAAAAGCAATTTAAAATCTGTAAAATGTTCAATATCTTCTTTTTAAATACAAATGATGATCTTGATCATAGTAATAGTAATAATAATACCAGTAGCAGCATAACTAAGGATAAAATTATAATAAATAGCATGCATCTTTACAAGAAATATGTACAGGAGATTGACAAAATAGGAAGTAACTTTCTAGGGCTATCATCGGTAAAGCCACATCACCTTGCCGTGTGCATGGGGCTGTTTCGTTAAGTGCGGATGGCTTGCCTCTCGGTCTGGGCAAACACACTCACGGCATAATTGACACTCCTAAACACAATGCGGTACTAAAAATTGTGGCTTTAATCATCAGTAACCAACACTGGGAAAGCTTCCAATCATTACTTAGTAAGTAACTTTAAAAATCAGAATTCAACAGGGTGGGATGTGGTGTCACCTAAGATATTAAAACACTGCAAATGGGAGCCATTGAATATATTTGGTTATTTAACAAATTATTCAATGAAAAAGGGCTTATTTCCAGATGTGTTAAAAATAAGTGTAGTGCAACCAATACATAAAAAGAGTTCAAATATTAATGTTGGTAGTTACAGTTGATGTCTATTTTGCAGAGCTCCACAGTTCTCACTATAAATAGGGTATCAGAGCTATTGAGCATTGCTGACAAAAGTGCATCGAGCTGAAAGGAGTCTATGTACAGAAATAAAGATGTTTTTTTCCCGAATTTTTTTGCTTTCTTTGTTAGGGCGGATACTTCTGGGAAAACCTTCAATTGTTCAGAGCACTTATTTCTAGTCCAAAATTTGTTGTTACATATCATGAATAGAGGAATGACATATGGATATTGTAAAATATATGAGAGGTTATGTAAAATTTTAATAGGCAAGGAAAGTTATTTAAGATAGGTAAGATATAGCTATTTACCAAAAGAATTACAAAAATTCAAATGCTTCGTCAAATAACATAACATTTTTCTAGTATAAAACTTACAATTAATATGAACAATTTAACAGAAACTTACTAGTAGTTTAGTTGAATGGAGCAATTGTGAATTATATATGGCAATGCTTGAATTAGCATAACTTGGCAATTCTGACAGCTCACTAGACATACATTCTGGGCATGGCATGTTGGTGCATGCACCGATGCATCACACAATATAAGGTGCAAAATGCAAAGTACAAAAAGATGACCTTGGTGCAAACCTCCATTTGCTCTTTCCTTAAGCTTATCTCTCTCAATTTGCCATCTCACCCTGCCTCACTGCATAATATTTATGTGCAGTGGACAGTGTTAAACTGGTTAATTTGCCTTGTAAACATTTTTCCACTCCACTTATGTGTAGGCAGTAGGTTGGTAAGTTGAATCATCAAATATTTTCAAGTCTGATTCAACTTACCTGCATATGCCTATATGCAACAAGGGGGTATCCAAAGACAGGACATGTACCTTCTCCTCACCAAGACATTATTTAAAAAAATCTGATGTGTTGCACTCACATGACTTTCTCTACTCTTTAACTAACCATTCCTACAAACTCTTATTCCTACATCTTCATGTTAGTTGAGATAAACATTTGTACAAATTATCTTATTGCTTATTAACTTGTAGGTACAAGGGAAATATTAGAATACAGTACGCTGAGAGTGATAGTCAAATCTTTTAAAGCTTTCAGATCCTGTTCTCTTTGCACGCTTAACATGTAAAAAAATGAAAAACGATGTTCCATTTCACTAAAGTTTTAAGTTTTCCAAAACTGACGCAAATAACAAGGAATATCTCTGAAATGATTCACTCTACAAAAAAATTTGTTTGAACATAAATTGTGTGTTTTAGCGAGATCTACATTTTTTTTTGTAGAATAAGATTTTGTCTATCGTTTACGATTTACAAGTTATTCAAATGTCATCCAGAGTAAACAGGACTACAAAGGCTATAGCCAGAAAATTCAAGATAACATTCCATTTGTCACAAAAATATCTTAAATATATGGCATTTCAAACAAAATCGTTAGTCATTTTCAAGAAAATAAAATTTTTCAAAAACTTTTCCGTGTAAAGGGTGGTTAGGGTGGAGCTATTTTCCTCAAAAACTTCGTGTCGCATCCTTGAAAGACGGTTTTTAACCGACTTTTCATTTTTGAGTTATGCTGTCCAGAATGACAGACACACAGACCTTTTTCTAAAAATATTTTTTTTTTTGAATTCAGGGGGTCTCAAAACATATTTTCTGTGAAATCTCCATATCAAATTTTTGGGTGGAAATCAATACTTCCTCTACTTACCACTAGAGAAAGTAAAAATGAAAAGTCGGTATTTAAGTTTAATATCTTTCAAAGATGCAACACACAGATTTTGAAGAAAATACCTTCACCCTAAACTACTCTTTGCATGGAAGAATTTTGATTTTCTTGAAAATGGCTCTAACGGTTTTGATTAAAATGCTATATGTTTAAGATATTTTTATGGCAAACTAGTTGAAATGACAGGTGTCATTCTGTCAAAAGCTATTGTACTGTGCTGACTTATCTTTTCTGGTCAAGTTCTGGTGATGGCGGCGCTTATAAAGTGTACATGTCGTGATGACATCCTCAGTTTTCAGTAATGTCCACCATAACAGATACGTCTGTGATAATATATGGTCACAAATTGTAATTGAATATAAAGGTATTTCAGAGTGATCACTTTATTTATTGACTATCAAATAATTACTGTGATATCAACAACAAATTTCCATATTAATATACTTTTCTATATATTTTTAATGTCAAATCATAAACAGCTACTTACAAAATTCATTTTTCTATTCATACACTGCAATACTTCAGTAATATTCTTTTAAATGATATTTTCATTGTAGTGCTTTATGGTATACAATATCTTTTGTTTGATTACCTGGCACGTAAACTAACAAAACTGATGGTTTTCCAACATGAGTACAGGCAACATACAATTGGCCAGGTGAGAAACATGGGTTTCCAAGATTGATGCTGCAAATACTTAATGACTGCCCCAGGGATTTATTTATGGTCACAGCTGCGCTGGAAACTGCAGTTGTTTAAATTCAAATGGTCAGTCGGAATCATTGGAATGCGTGGTATAAAAAGTCTTCTCCTTTACAACAGGTGATTCATAAGACTGAACCGGCTGCGCTGTGTTTTGTTTGCACGGGTCCTCTATGCTCGTCACTGTTACAGAACAGCGCGGATAAAACCATACAACATTTTTAAAACTACTTTTAAAGGCTTTACTTATCAATATAATTATAGTAGAAGCTGAAACTGGCCACCGTTGTCCATACATTTTTGGCACCTCTTTAGGAAATTATCCATCACTCGCTGTAGTTCATGTTGAGAAATGCTGGCAATTTCCTGGCGGGTATTTCGTTTTAATTCTTCCATGGGGTGTGGGTTTGTCTTGTGCACTTTATGCTTTAGAAATCACAGGGGATTAGGTTGGGGACCAAGGGGGCCACAAATTTCTACTAATAATTCTGTCCTGAAACACACTTTCAATTGTTCTCATTGAAAGATTGGCTGTATAAGCTGTTGCAGAGTCTTGTTGAAAAAAGGCAAAATCACGCTCCCTGTTGGTTAATTCTTTAAAAAAGGGCACAAAATTGTATTCACTTATGTACGGGTTGACTCAAAAAAAAAAAAAATAATAATAATAAATAATAATAAATAATAATAAATAATAATAAATAATAATAAATAATAATAAATAATAATAAATAATAATAAATAATAATAAATAATAATAAATAATAATAAATAATAATAAATAATAATAAATAATAATAAATAATAATAAATAATAATAAATAATAATAAATAATAATAAATAATAATAAATAATAATAAATAATAATAAATAATAAATAATAATAAATAATAATAAATAATAATAAATAATAATAAATAATAATAAATAATAATAAATAATAATAAATAATAATAAATAATAATAAATAATAATAAATAATAATAAATAATAATAAATAATAATAAATAATAATAAATAATAATAAATAATAATAAATAATAATAAATAAATAATAATAAATAAATAATAATAAATAAATAATAATAAATAAATAATAATAAATAAATAATAATAAATAAATAATAATAAATAAATAATAATAAATAAATAATAATAAATAAATAATAATAAATAAATAATAATAAATAAATAATAATAAATAAATAATAAATAAATAAATAATAAATAAATAAATAATAAATAAATAAATAATAAATAAATAAATAATAAATAAATAAATAATAAATAAATAAATAATAAATAAATAATAAATAAATAAATAATAAATAAATAAATAATAAATAAATAAATAATAAATAAATAAATAATAAATAAATAAATAATAAATAATAAATAATAAATAATAAATAATAAATAATAAATAATAAATAATAAATAATAAATAATAATAATAAATAATAATAATAAATAATAATAATAATAAATAATAATAATAATAAATAATAATAATAATAAATAATAATAATAATAAATAATAATAATAATAATAATAATAATAATAATAATAATAATAATAATAATAATAATAATAATAATAATAATAATAATAATAATAATAATAATAATAATAATAGTGGACTAATACAACGAAAGGAGCAGCCTGCAAGGAGTTCATCCCATCAGTTGTTCGAAGAATGCGCACACAAATTAACTTGAATTTCACACTGACAGCAATGATTACGGGACACGGACTAACTAAATCCTACTTACACCGGCTGGGAATAATACAGGACTCTAGATGCATCTGTCTACAAGAAGAGCAAACAGTAGAACATCTGATATATCGATGTGGCAAACTAAAACAGCAAAGGGAAGTAATGAAGAAAGCCATCAAATCTAATAACAACAAATGGCCAGTGACTAAAGAGCAGCTAATCACAAACAACATAAGGGCTTTCAAAACATTTATTCAAAGCATTAATTTTGGTGAATTAAAATAGTATATTCCAACTGCTAATAGGAAGATAGTGGAAGTGATATGGTGTAGTAATATGAAATAAACAAAGGACCAGATATAAATACAGCAAGTTCAATTTAAAGGACAACTGGAAGATAGAAGAAGTGATAGTGACAGTGAATATAGAAATAAAGGGGAAAAAAAAAAAAAACAACAACAACAATGAACATGTCAGTATACTAAGGACAATAACAAATAACTATATGATTAAATAATAAAACAAATTATAACAGGTATCAATGTAATAGCATGTAGTATCGCTTACTGCGATGGGGCATGCTTGTTATAGTTAATAAATTAAAAAAAAAAAAAAAAAAATATTATAACAATAACAATAACAATAACAACAACAACAATAATAATAATAATAATAATAATAATAATAATAATAATAATAATAATAATAATAATAATAATAATAATAATAAATACACACTGTGCAGTAGAAAACAAATGCTGAGCCATAATACACTTTGTGACTAAGTATAGGACTACATAATAAAGCAGACTGGTGATAATGCAGTCGCATGATATCGCGTCAACTCAATACTGATTATGAGCACAGCAGAGAAAAACAAGTGATGCCCGTGACATTGTGTATATTGGCTGCTGTTATCGTATTTCTGTGTTCGCAGTGGAAAAACACCGTATAGTGGTTCACATGTATTCTGGTCTCTCTGTACTTTCCCTTTAGAATGGTTGCTTCTATCTTGTTCAGTAATTTTTTCACCTCTAGTCGTGTGGCATTACAAAAACACAGTTGGTTGATATTTCACAGCGATCCGGCCTTTAACTGCATATTGTGTGGCAGCAATACTGGCAAATCCAGCGAGTTCAAAATTTCAGGTGGATAGTTGACATCATCTTGGTTTGTAGTGGAATCAGCTGATTTGAAATTTAATTCATTTACATCTATGTTTTTGGCAGCCAATATAGCTCATTCGCCCAATCAATCAATCTCTGTAATTTTGAGCAACATTTGGAACACCTTTAGTAAATTGACAAAAATTGTCAAGAAAGGTGATAACGCAGTCTGCACCAAGTCAAAATGTCTAGAGGAAATTCGCCATTACCTATATCAATGAGTTCTTTTGAAAATATTTCTCCATATTAATCATTTTGCGACTTGACAGGCATATTCTTGGTTAAATTTAGCATCTTGATGTGTTTGCACAAAATGGAGGACCTGAAACATCCATTAAGTTCATCAGCTGGTGTTGAATCACTGGCTATGTTTGATGAAAATCTCCTGCTAACAAAATCATTGCACCACCAAATCGGTTTTGATTATTCCACAGATCTTGTATGGTTTGGTCCAATGTCTCCAAAAACTTTTTATGTGCCATCGGGCATTCATCCCAAATTTACATTACGGCAAAATCTTCGCCAAGCAGAGTTCTTCAAAATGTTGCAGATCTGAGTTTCATCGCTTTGCATATTCAACAGCAACTTTAGCACTGAATGGGCTGTTCAACCGCCTTTCAACAATGTCTGATGAAGCAAGTGTGATTGCAATTTCACTGGGTGAGTGAATTGTTGCTAAAATGAATGAAATCAAAAAAGGTGTTCCTGTATCAATGGGAGTGTCCAAGAAGTGAATCCTCCCATTTCCATCATTTACAACTTTCATAAGAACATCAAAGATAAAATTTTGTTGTTGGTGCAACAGCAGAAGATTTATTCAAGCCAATTCTCTTAAAGTATGGAGATCATACAATTTTTGGCATTGATTAAAAGCGTCATACATTGGGTGACTGGATGCGGACATGCCTTGTTAAGAGAATACTTCGTTTGACATCAAGTGCATCGCCTCAATTCATATTAACCCTCACTGTAAATTTCTTCACTGACTTTTAAATTTAGATTTCCTGTTCAAGATATCATCATACACATCACCTTTGTATTTGATCCATAAATCAATTGGTTTTGATGGGAAACATTTTGATATAATTATAGAAAACAATGTTCATATTTGATGAGCTTGTAAAGAAATTATAGGATCATTGAGAGTCTGGTCCCAATAAGCGTCATTTTCTAACAGTTGCAAACACTGACAGGCTTCTCTGCACAAGCCTCACAATTCACGTTAACAGTTTGTAAATGTTGGAATTATGTTGGGCCTCAAACATTGACTTAATAACAATCGCAAATAAAAACACTCATCCTTGCTTGGATGAAAAATTTGACCTATTGCATAGCTGGAATATGCATTTAGGTAACCTGGAACTGGTTTCCGTCATATAAATTCCTTTGAGGATTGATTCCAAGTAATATTTTGGTATTTCGGAGTATAGCAGTGTTTGGGCGAAATCATTATTCTGACACATTTAAAAAAACTGGTCAAGAATGTAGATGGTGGTTGAACAGGTCGTTGTAATGTATTCTGTATCCTGACCATTTTCTAAGTGTATGACTAAGTGAACAACACTAGGATGTCTTTCATGAATGCGAAAGGAAAAAATGCACCAAACTGCTTCGTTACTGCTAATATGCCAGCCCATTCGGTTTTGTTTTATGTGTTGATGGGAAATAAATACCTGTTGATTGTAAGTACTTACAGATTAGGGGGATGTGCTTGTATTTTACTGTGTGCCATAATACCAGTATTATAATACCAAAGTGTTGTAATACCAGTATGACCGACTATTACGAAGTCCGTTTTCGCGGCACACTGAGAATGAAAAGAGGAGTGATTTAGCTATTTAACACAATGCTACAGTTAGACAATTTTTCAATTTCTTCAAATTTTTAGTTTTGGCGGTAATTCGTCCGTAAGCCACACTCATTCACTCTGCACTTATTAAACAATCAAACAACATATTGTTTGCATTATCCGGAATGACTTCGCCCCTTTTATTTCGGATAAACGGGGTTCTACTGTATTACTAAAGCGCGTTTCACCCTTAGAAGACAGTACACGTTAAATGGAGCGCAGCGTTGCAACATGTACTAGTTGCGAATCTTTCTCCGTGCGCGACCCCGAGGTGACCAGAGTCCTGTACTTAGTCCTTCAATTGCTGCTTGACGAGATGGGCACTTTTAACTTTGGTATCCCTCCATGCCTTTGTTACTGTATGACCTAAATTTACAAATGACTCGTCTGTATAAACAATTGATTTCCCCTGATCCCTAAACCTTTTTACGTATTTTAGATATTTATGTCACCATCTGATGGTATCGTCTCTTTCTATTAATATGCACTTCTTACCCCTTCTTTCATATTCGGACCCCAAATCATGTAAGAACCGACTAAGAGTGGCCCTTGAGAAATTTGGTAGGGTATCATCACTGTTGACCCGTGACAAAATTATATTCAGCGTGGGCGGAATATTTGCAAACAGTAAAGAATGAACAATTTGCCGCAATCCACCTTGCACTATTCAATCATATTGCGTTAACCTAGCGTTTTGTGTAGTACCGCCCTTTTTGCTTTCTTTTTCGATGGTGTTCTTAGAGGTCCTTTTTCATTACTTCCTTTTTAATCCTATACACTACTGCTTCTGAACGCTCAAATGCCTTAGCTGTTTCTTTTACTGCCTTACACGCGTTTTACTTAAAAAATAATCTAACACATTCATAATTATTTGGCTTTCCTTACTTCTTAATTTACCAACACATTGTCTCTTCCTAGCTTCCCCCTCCATAACTACAAATATTTACAAAAATATTAAACAAATAACGCAATAACAGCTCACAGTTACACACACGGCTTCTTTCGAACTAATGTTAGTGCTGCTCCTTATACTATCTTCTGTGTCAGGCCTGGCGCTGAATAGATGAATACCTTTTGTTTGCCTTAAATTGTAGGCTTGCCATACCTTGATGTGCTGTTGTTGTTGTTAGCTAATGCTGGATTTCAGTATTGGATAATTTTGTTATTGAAATTCTCTGCACCAAATTGTTCCACCCACATCTTATAGCTTATGCCTTGAACTTAGCATAAATGGAAACACACAAAATAAACCAACCAACCAAAGATATATCGAGGAACTTGTTTGTCGATTGAGAAGTGAAGATTTAAAAACAACCAAGAAAATAACATGCACTACTGAGAATCTGCAGAAAAACTGCCAAAGTCATACTGTATATCATAGAAAGAGAAAGTGTCAAATCTATGGATGCATTATATTAATTTTAAGGTTGTGTTCATAACTATAAAATTACTAATTAAATTTAAAATGTTCTTTTTTCTTTATAGTTGGGTTTGGTACCCTTTTGTTTTATTTGAATAGAACAAAACAGTAAGTAAATGAATCGAATGTTGAAAAACAAAACAGTAAGTAAATGAATTGAAAGTTGATTTTAGGGGCCTGAGATTAATTCACTTAATCAATTCATTGGTCACATCAATCTTTACGAACCCAAAAAATGCATTCTTCAATTGCTTTATCTCAGATTGCCATCCCTAGAATTGACAGCTAGGAAAAATTTGAATGGGAAATAGAAAAATATGGTTTTTGACGATTTTCCATGCAATTTTTCCAATTTTTCTCTTCATAAGAACCTTCCTTGCACTTTAACTAATATTTGAAAAAAAAAAGAAAAACTGTTCAAGTTTTGCACTTAGTAACCGCCATTCATTTTTATATAGATGAAGTGTATATAATCGAAGTAGCCTTGTTTACTCTTAACGACGTTTGCATAACTGGTAAACTGTAAGAGGTAGATCAAATCTTACCATACAAAAAAATGTAGATCTTGTTAAAACACCAAATTCATTTTTTTTTTTGTTTTGTTTTTGTGGAGCCATTTTGGAAACATTTCATTTTATTTGTGTGAGTTTTGCAACATTTATACTTTTCTCAAGTTTTTTGAAGAATAGGGGAGAGTATCATGTAAATGTAACCTTCCCTCTGTTTTTCATGATACACAAAAGTTGGCATTGCAATAAAATTGACATTGTGAAATAATGTCAATGTTCAATGAATTCAGTGATATAGCTGTAGAAGCCACTCACAAACTGGGTGTAATAACAGGATGAGAAGTGCCTCAATGCACACAAATTGAAAGTAATGCTGGCACCCCCTTCAGAGAACATCAGCACTGCATCAAATACAAACAGATGGGATATCAACATTTGTATTATTCTAGCCTAAAAGCTACTACAGTTCACATAAGAAATAAACTACTCACATTCGGTACAATCAAGATTTAATCCCATTAGATTATTTTTTTTCCCAAACTTGAAGAAATGGATTTGTGGTAAAAGATTTGTCTGCAGTTGATGGCTATTTTGCAGAGCTCAAGGGTTCTCACTATAAACAGGGTATCGAAGCTATTGCACGTTGCTGGGAAGTGTATCACACTGAAAGGAGACTATGTAGAGAAATAACAATGTTCTTCTTCTAAAATTTTTGTGCTTTCTTTGTTGCTTTGTCTTTTGGGACAGCTCTGGTTTTTCTTTGTTACTTGAAATCTTAACTTAGCAAATAGTCAAGATACATATAAATAGAATGGAGATTTACCTTGACGTATTATGGAAAAACAATAGAGAGCTGTCTGTTGTAAAACATTATGTAGATATGTAAATCAGCTTGTATAGAAATAATTGAATAAAATGTATGGTTTTGAGCAACAAATTACATAGATAAAGAAAATATTATACTTCATTGCATAATCATCACATCTTTTACGCTTTCTTTACAAAGTAAAAACATACAGTTCATCCATTATGCAAAGATTGGCTGTGTAAACCTTTAGCGGCTAGTGTACTATAATGGGAGTATAAGTGTACTGAAGCATGGCCACATTACATAGTTGAAAGGAGAGAGGAAACAAAAGTAATGCTGATATCATAATGCGAACATCTACTCCAGTAAATAAGTGAAATAATAACAATGATGATGATGATGATGATAATAATGACGATGACAATGATGACCACCACAACGATAACTGAACAAGTCCATAATTTGGCATGGGAAAAAGTGAATAGGTAAATAATAAGTCAAGATCATCGTAACAGATATGCATGAATATTTAGTATACATAAGCACTCAATAGAATAATTATAGAATCAAATAGCCAAACACAAGTGAAGAATAAGATGGCTATTGATTTTGTGCTTGTTAACCAAATGGTTCACATCCATTGCCACCCCATTTGCTTATCGCTTAGCCGCGTCTGCTAATTCCTGCACTTTAGATACTTGAACCAATGAGATTCGTTGATGGGCTAGTCGGCAAACTAAGGCATTGATAATTAGGACTATATGTACTCTCTCCTGTGACATTAAAAGTTGCAGTGGTGGCATGTTATTACTTTCTCTTCTATATGCAGTAAGTAGAGGAAGTATTATATTCCACCCAAAAATTAGATGTCGAGATTTCACTGGAAATATATGTTTTGAGGCCCCCTGAATCCAAAAAGAAAACCTTTTTAGAAAAAGGTGTGTGTGTATGTGTGTCTATCAGTCTGTGGACAGCATAACTCAAAAACGAAAAGTTGGTTAAAAACCACAGTTGGTATTTAAGTTTAATGTCTTTTAAGGATGCGAAATTTTGATTTTCTTGAAAATGGCTCTAACGATTATGGTTAAAATGTCATATGTTTAAGATATTTTTATGACAAATGAAATGTCATAATTTTCTGGCAATAGCCCATGTAGTCCTGTTTACTCTGGACGATTTTTGCATAACTGGTAAACTGTATGTGATAGACCAAATATTACTATACTAAAGATGTAGACCTTACTTATTGCTCAAAGTCTACTGTATTTCCGTATTCCCCTTGCACCTACAAGGAAATAAGAAATACCATAATTTCTGCAAATGTTTATCTCAACTAACACAACAAAGATATAGGAGTAAGAGTTTGTAAGAATAGTTAGTACAGATCAGATTTTTGTTGTTGTTGTAGTGTTTAACGCCCGCTTTTACTACTATGGCACCACAGGCGGTGACACTGATGATAGATGGAATGAAGATGGAGCGTGGGGGGGAACGGAGAACCTGGAGGAAACCTGCCCCTGCACCACTTCGTCCACCACAAATCCCACATGTGGTGCTTGGGATCGAACCTGGGCCACTTTGGTAAGAAGCAAATGGTCTGACCACTCGGCTACAGTGCGGCCGGTCATGATTTTTGTTCAATATTTCCTCATAGTGAACAACTGGAATATTAATATGACAATTGTGCCATGAAATGATTGAGAGGTAGAATCAGAACTGAAAAATTAAATGCCACAGGTGGGATCTGCACCACAGACCCTCCCAGATATGGCTTTGAATATTTTAGTTCCGATTCTACCTCTCAAACTTTGCCCACACATGGCTTGTGTGTTTAAAAAAAAACACCAACACTAAGTTTGTTGGTATAAATAAACAATAAATGCCATGCAATGCTTAAGTTCTAATTGCTTGTCCATAAATTGGGGTGTGACCATTTTGCAATGAAATACTGTACATTAAATTCATGTACATAATTATGAATATGAAACACAGCATGATGATGCAAGAAGATGATAATGGAGTCCATCAATGGAAACAAAGCTGGAGGTGCCATGTAATCTTATTGGTTGAATAAAATTGTAGTTTGATCATTCTAAATTATACCTGCCTTCAAATTACACATTTCATTGATGGCCTATCTCCAGAGGTAGTGAGATATCAAGCCTATAAGTCTATGTTACACATGTTAATGTTTATTTTAAGTACTGTGTAACGATTTATGACCAGTTGATACAAAATGATATCAAATAAAGCTATGCTCATAAAAATAAACAAATTAATCAAAATCAATAAGAAAATACAGTTCAAATGCCAAAAAGAATTTATCTCACAGAAACAACAATTAAGAATCTGAAAGACCACATAACCATTGGAGGGTCACACAGCAGTGAAATAAGCATTAAACAAAACAAGCATTACACTTATTAAACAAATTTAATGGTGTATAATTGCGAGAAACATGAGGAAAAAAGTATTTAGTTATTAACTAACCTTTTAATCCCAATGCTCTTCCCTTGGTGGACTGCGTGAAGAAGACTGATCTCTTGCTTCTATTCGAAATATTCCTTGTTCATCTTCTGAACTAATAATTTCGATAATAGCCCTGAGAAGTGCACCTTCTCTCCCATTCCAATTAATTGTTCCTGGGTGAGAAATCTTGTGTGCTAAAAGCTGATCCATTCTTGATCTTAATTCTTTGATAAGCTCTGCAGCAGCTTCATCACTCTGGAATTGTAGCGACTGATCAACTGCAATTATTACGTTACGATCCTGCATTTTTAAATGACACTCCTGACCAAAGAATAGTAGTGTTAAGGGGTGCACCAGTGTGGTATCGTGAAGATACACACAAGAGCTTTTCAGTTTCTTGTGATATAACAAGAAAGGGCTTTTAAAAATGGACTGTTGCTCATTTATCGATCTTGGGTGAAGTTTCACTTTGCCATCTTCAGGCGTGTAAACTAATGCTGATCTATGTGTTCCTTTTACAGTACACACAGTGGCAATATTGGGATAAAGTCCTGCACATATGATAGCCTTTATCAGGCTGATATTCTCAGAATTCAAATTTGAATCGTATGACTTTGGATTTTTATTGTTAATGTAACCAATGTTACAAAGATGATCAGCAAACTGCTCCTTTACATCTTGCAGCATTGAAAGTGTGTTGTAAGATAAAAAGTATTCTCTACAAAACGGATAGCCTCTTCCTGCTTTAACTGCTCTTTCCCACTGCTGGAACGCTTCAATTGCAACTATGTGATCACTGTTAGTTCCTTTAGAAAGTTGCAGTTTCTTTCTTGTTGCTTCTTTCTCATGGTTCAATGTCACATAGAAGGCATCTTTAAAACTTAGGGTAGCTGCCAAGGTTAAAATTGGATCAACACAGCTGAAAATTGCACTCATAAGGATCATCTTTCCTGTTTGGGGATCCATCGGTAATCTTGCCAAATGAAAACCTAATGGTGTAAGATTTTCATCTGCATCGAGTGCATTTAATGTTTCGAGTAGGTGGATTGACAGATCAATTGTAATGGGGTTGGGAGGGTCCATTACCTTCTCAAGAAAGGTACTAACTTTCCCGAGCTGCAAAATTTTAATCTGCAATACAATGTCTGCTAGACGAGTACGCAACATTTCAGGAACTGGGTAATCCAGAAGTGTAAATAATCTTGCTTTGGTGAATAAGTGATAACTTTCCCCAGGGTCAACTCTTCCTGCTCTACCTCTTCTCTGTTTAGCATTTGCTAGACTTATCCATTCTTCTGTAAGTGTTTCAATGTTCCTTTTTACATCAAAGTTTTGCATTTTTGTTTTACCACAATCTATGATATATACTACATCATCAATTGTAATTGATGTTTCAGCAATGCTTGTTGATACTATAACCTTCCTTACTCCGTGTGGTGGCCTTTCAAAAACAGAGAGCTGCTTGACAGTTGGCATCATTGAATGTAAAGGTAAAATGAGAAATTGTGATGAAGGGAACTGAATATGATCAGTGAGTAATTTATGCATTTTGCAAATTTTATCCCAACCTGGAAGAAATATGAGAATAGCACCTTCATCTTTTCTAAGATGGATATATTTCACTAAAGCTGCAATTAGTTCCAAATTAATCTGTTCTGATTCTGGATTGCTTAGCATTGAGAGTACACGTTTGGAGTATTTGTTGCATCCTCTAAGGTTATTTACATAAGGTTGAATAATTTGTTGGAATTCATCTTCATCCTTCATTTTCTGCTTTCCATATTTGGTATATTTCTTCCAAACAGGCTGTTGTTTTGGTAGAGGCAATTCAAAGTTTGTTACTTCCAAAATATCCTCCAAGTAATACTCCTTCACTGGATATGTGATACCTGGAATGTTAAGGCTGGGGCAGTTATCATAATATTGTGAAAAACGTTCAGCATTTAATGTTGCACTCATAAGAATAACTTTCAGATCCTTTCTTTTATGCAACACATTGTGTTTCAGAACACAAATGATGAAATCACTTGTTATGTCCCGCTCATGAATTTCATCTAATATGACATGGGAGACACCACTAAGAGCAGGATCTGAATGCATCCTCTGCAGCATAGCCCCTGTTGTACAGAACAAAATGGAACCCTTTAAGCGAGGCAACTGTTTATCTACCCTAATTAAATATCCCACACTTTTTTGGCCAACTCTTTCATCTCTTTCTTCTGCTACTCGAGTAGCAACAGACGTAGCGCTGATTCTGCGGGGTTGAGTGCAGACAATGTGACACAATGATCCTCTGTTTTTCATTATTAGATCATCAAGAACAAACTGTGCAACTTGAGTAGTCTTTCCACATCCAGTTTCACCACTTATAAGAATTACCTGGTTATGTTCCAAAAGCTTCAGAATTTCATCTTGCATTTTAAAAGCCGGCAAAGATTCTCTGAATTTCAGCATTTGTTGATAGCGCCTACTAGACTGCTTCTGAAGGAGTTCTTCTTTAAAGGCTTTATCAAGGTCTTCATTTTGCTTCAAAACTGGGTTTGTTAAAAGAGCACGCTCAAGATTTTCTTCAATAGTACCCGTAACGTTTTGGAGAAATGTCTTCTTAAAAGTACTATCTTCAATGTAATCATACTTGTCTGATATAGAGCTACTGCTCGCACTTTTCTCCAAATGTGTTTCCTGATTTATAACCTGCCCCTCTGTTGAACTGAGCAGAGATTTCAAAAGCTCTTGCTTTTCGTAATTCAGCTTCAAGCGAAACTTCTTTACTAGATTTTCATCTTTTTGACAGCTTTGTGCAAGCTGCCCGGGGCGAAACATGCTCTTCACCACGGAGATGTGGGGGTGTCCTTGCTCTTCTGCAAATTAAATTAATTTTTATACCACAAAACAAAATGTTTTTCGAACTCACCTAGAATATTGCAATAATTATGGCGTCAGTGTTGCCTTGGCTTTTAGTTGAGAATGCCATGGAATATAAAACACCGGGAGAGCAAACAACCTCCGAAGGGCTCCGCGGTGTTTGGCCTCTGCACTCGTTGCCGTCTGCCGGTATCAAGAAAATCATATACCATTTTTAAAACTACTTTTAAAGGCTTGATTGACCGCCTTTATGAAAGAAGATGCTGCAACTAGTCACCGTCATCCATACATGCCTTTTTGGTGCCTCTTTAGGAAACTATCCATCACTCGCCAAATTATTACTTTCTCTACTACGTATAGTAAGCAGAGGAAGTATTGTATTCCACCCAAAAATCCAATGTCGAGTTTTCACCGGAAATGTTAGTTTTGAGGCCCCCGAATCCAAAAAAAAAAAAAAAAAAAAGAAGCATTTTTAGAAAAAAGGTCCGCGCACGAGTGTGTGTGTGTGTGTGTGTCTTTCAGCCTGTGGACAGCATAACCTAAAAACGAAAAATCGGTTAGAAACCAAAGTTGGTATTTAAGGTTAATGTCTTTCAAGGATGCGACGCGAAGACTTTGAAGAAAATTCCTCCACCCTAAACTAACCTTTACATGGAAAATGTTGCGATTTTCTTGAAAATAGTTCTAACGATTTTGATTAAAATAACATTTGTTTAAGATATTTTAATGACAAATGAAATGCATATTTTCAATTTTCTGGCTATAGCCTATGTAGTCCTCTTTACTCTGGATGACTTTTGCATAACTGGTAAATCATAAGAGATAGACCACATCTTACTATACAAAACCTGTAGATCTTGCTAAAACACACAATTTATCTCCAACTAATTTTTGTTGTAAAGTGAACAATTTCAGAGATATTCCTTGTTATCTGTGTGAATTTTGGAGACCTTATACTTCTGTCAAATGGAACATCGTTATTCATTTTTTATATGCGAGCCGTGCAAAGAGAACGGAATTTGAAAGCCTTAAAAGATTTGACTATCGCTCAAAGTCTACTGTATTACCATATTCTCCTTCTACCTACAATAAGATAATTTCTGCAAATGTTTATCTCAACTAACACGAAGAAGATATAGGAATAAGAGATTGTAAAAATGGTTAGTGCAAGAGTAGAGAAAATCATCTGAGTGCAACACATGATTTTTTTTTTTTTTTTTTGCTTGAGCCTTGCGTATCTAAATCGATCTGATCCCGGATTGAATTCAGCACGGAAACACGGATCGTATTGGGAATGGGATTGGACTCAAAGCGATTTTAGTTCCCCATGGAAACGTAGTGATTGGTGTGTGTACGAGAATTTTCGCTAACATAAGTAAGGCATATCTATGAGCGCAAATTAACGAGGAAGCTTTTACTATCAGGCGTGAATATCCGGCATCAACTAGGGAATGTTCTAACCAGCACAGGTCCTGGTCTACATGACAAACTTGGTGTGAGAAAGCGAATGTGTGACGGTATGAGACACAAGTCAGTGTCGGAATGTAACAGTCCTCTAGTACCTGCTGCAAACAAGAGCGTCCTTAGAATAGCTCCTTTCAAAACCTTTCTTTAAAAAACCTGATGTGTTGCACTCACATGACTTTCTTTACTGTTGTACCAACCATTCTTACAAACTCTTATTGCTATATCTTCTTAGTGTTAGTTGAGATAAACATTTGCACAAGTTATCTTATTGCAGCTACAAGGACAATATGGGAATACAGTAGACTTTGAATTATAGTCAAATCTTTTAAGGCTTTCAAATTCCGTTCTCTTTGCATGGCTAACATGTAAAAAAATGAATAACGATGTTCCATTTGACAGAAGTAAGTTTTCCAAAACTCACGCATATAACAAGGAGTATCTCCGAAATGGTTCACTCTACAAAAATTTTTATTTGGACATAAATTGTGTGTTTTAGTAAGATCTACATGTTTTGTATAGTAAGATTTGGTCTATCTCTTACGGTTTACCAGTTATGAAATAGAACTACATGGGCTATAGCCAGAGGATTAAAAATATACATTTTATTTGCCATAAAATATCTCCAACATATGGTATTTTAATCAAAATCGTTGGAGTCATTTTCAAGAAAATCAACATTTTCGAAAAATTTTCTATGTAAAGGGTAGTTTAGGATGGAGGAATTTTCTTCAAAGCCGTGTCGCATCCTTGAAAGACATTAACCACCCACCCACCCCCACACCCACACATTTTTGTAAAAATCCCGTTTTTTTTATTCAGGGGGCCTCAAAACATATTTTCGGTGAAACCTCAACATCGAATTTTTCGTGGAATATAATACTTCCTCTACTTTTTATACGTAGTAGAGAAAGAAAAAAAAAAAAAAATAATAATCAAAGGGTTAGTGTCCGTTTCATAAAGGGATTGTTGGACAATAGAACACTTCATAGAATAATAAACTAAACGTTTGTTACTCCACGCCCATTCAAGGTTGCCAACTTGACGGATTTCCAAGATGTATGACGGGCAAAATTTAGTTTTGACGGATGACGGTCTTTTCACGGATATTATTAGAAACTATTAATTCATGTTATATTAACTTTCTTTAGAAAAACTAAAACGGGTGTGAATACTTGTGTATCTGCAAGACAGTGTCTCATATGTATATACAATATTAGCTTCGCTGGGCGTTAATTTTAACCTATAAATCGATGATTAAACGTTTAACAAAAATATGAATACAGAAAAGTGACAAAGGTTCAACAAAAGTTAAGAAAAGTCATTTTCAGTATATATGTATAGATGTAGTGGTCATTTAGCGGGTTTGTTAGTCAACGGACCAATAGGATGCATATAAATTTGCTAATTTTTGAGATACTTCATTGACTCTTTCTTTCTTATTTAATGTTATGCTAACCTAAATAAATGGAATTCACGTATTCTCAGGTTAAAACAATATTTTGTTGTTTAACGACACTGTCAATTGGCAGGATTCCATCAGTGTCGCCGCTGTACCGGAATTTTGTCCCTTAGGAGTTCTTTTACATGCCAGTAAATATACTGTTGTTTATAAGCACACTTAAGGATTTGAACCCGCGACCTTGGAATCACGCCTCCGTAGCGTGATGGTTAGCGTGTCTACCTCACGTTCGAGAGGTCGCGAGTTCGAATCTCGCTTAGGGTAAGTTATCCGGGCAAGGCTTTTTTTTCCGAGGTTTTCCCTTATCCAGAGAAGACGAATGTCGGGTAAGTTAAAGCTCCATGGACCTCGGGCTCATTTGAGCATCATTTCACCCGTTTCATTCATTCACCGTCCGATATGACATTACGTTGGAGGACGTTAATAAAAAAAATCTAATAAACTGAGTCACCCAGACCGACATATATGGTATCCCCAGGTGTCTCAAATTGTAAAACTATTACATTAAATTTTTTCACTAAAATCCTAAATAAATGGAATTCATATATTCCCATATATTTCATATTGTAAAATATTCTTTTCAATACCACTCTAGTGTTTTTAAAGGAATAATTAATTAATAGTAATTGTAACTTATAAATCAATAACAATACATTGCACAAAAATATGAATACAGAAATGAGTACATAAAAAATGACAGTCTATGGAATCTAAAAAATGAACCATCTACGAACGTTTCCGCTTCGAATGGTCATAGCCCCATATCGATACGTTCAGCAGTTTTTGTGGGATTGCACCTCAAAGAAAAGTAATTAATAAACTCACACAAAGAACAAGGAATATCTCCGAAACGGTTTATTCTTTAAAAAAATTAAAAAAAATTGTGCTTTAGCAAGATCTACATTTTTGTATAGTAAGATTTGGTGTCTCTCTGTCTCTCTCTCTCTCTCTCTCTGTCTGTCTCTCTCTCTCTCTCTCTCTCTCTCTCTCTCTCTCTCTCTCATGGTTTACAAGTTATGCAAAAGTCATCCAGAGGAAATAGGACTACATGGGCTATAGCCAGAAAATTCAACATAAACATTTCATTTGCCATAAGAATATCTCAAACATATGGCATTTTAATCAAAATCGTTTGAGCCATTTTCAAGAAAATCTAAATTTTCGAAAAAGTTTCCATGTAAAGGGTAGTTTAGGATGGAGGAATTTTGTTCAAAATTTTCGTGTCGCATCCTTGAGACATTAAACTTAAATGCCAACTTTTGTTTTTAACTGACCTTTCGTGTTTGAGTTATGCTGTCCACAGACAGACGCACACAGACAGACACACAGGGCCTTTTTCTAAAAATGCTTTTTTTTTTTTTTTTTTTTTTTTTTTTTTTTTTTTAAATATTCAGGCGGCCTTAAAACGTATATTTGCGGTGAAATCTCCACATCGAAGTTTTGGTTGGAGTACCTACAATACTTCCTCTATTACTATACGTAATAGAAAAGGTAGTGACATTTAACATGCAGCGTAGGATATTAAAAACATTTTATAAATGTTTTAAACTTAGACACATGGTTGAGCATAAATAATTTATGAAATTGGAGTAGGTATAATGGCAATTAAGATCTCGTCGCATAATATGGCATCTTATATTTTTCAATATTAATAACACTTTCGCTTCCACACTCATAATTCCAGACTGTGTGGGGGATAGAAAATGATTCCCCAAACTTAGCCGGGAATCGAACCCGCGATCTCGGGTTTGGGAAACCAGAACGTTGACCACTCTGCCACATAGGTAGCCCTAAATAAGTTGTGGCAATATTTTGTGAAGATGTCGTACTAATGTAAACTTATAGTTTCTCGCTAGCGTGACATCTTGAGTCAGAACTTTTACTTTGCCAGTATTTGTGTACGTTTCGGATAATTTGTTGCCAAACGTGTAGGGTTAATTGGTCCGTATTTCTGCTATAATAATTTCGTCGCTATATCCTTTAAGATGTAAATAAAAATGAAATAATCATATTCCTATTCTATATCACGGTTATCCTTCCAAAAATGTTACGCAACTCAAGATTTATCTATGTATATCTGTCCCTAACTTCAGGTTCATCACGCCACCGAGAGAGGCGCCTCAATAGTCACCAGAGACAAAATCCAAGTCGAAAAATACTAGCAATAAATTGAACACGGATATTAATTCTACTTAATTTATATTAGTTTTACGCTTCACTGTATAATATTATTATCAAGTATTAGGCTCCAAGGAATTTCCTTATAAACTAAAATAATTATTGGAAGCACTCTAAGCATTACATATATCGCTGGTTAATTTGTTACATGTTCTGTGCTTTATAGTATGAAGGAGCTAATGTATAAACTTAGGAGGCCTCAGTTCATTGTTCTAGAAAATCGAAGAAGAAAACGGAAGAAGTGAATGAATTGTAAATAAAAATGAGTGGCTTAAAACGATTTGATCCACTCCTAAAAGATATATTGGAAACTGCAGTACATGTAGTGCTGTACTCATTTAGCACAGAAAACAACGAATGGGAAGAAACTGGCATTGAAGGCGCCTTATTCATATATAGTAGAACTGAAGAACCACGCCAGATTTTGACTATCATGAATCGACTGAGTACCAACAACTTAGTAGAACCAATTCAAGCTATTCTTGATTTGCACTTGAAGGAAACTTTGCTTCTGTATCGAAACAGTAGGAGAATATTCGCTGTGTGGTTCCGTCACGCGGGGGAACGTATTAGAATAGCGGTTTTACTTTATAAACTTGTTACAATACATGCAACAAACAGGACCACTTTTGCTACGCCAGTCAGAGGCCAAGAGGATCATATCCCTAACGAACGCCAAGAATACGACTGACAAATTCCAGAAAAAGAGTACGAGCGAGTAGTGCCTCAAAATAGCATGGATTTCTTTTCCAACGGTAGCGGCGATGCTACACAGGGCGGAGGACTGTGTACGCATCAACAAAGAAAAGCTAGTGACGAACTACTAGCTTCATCCCAGCTGCATGGGTCTAACCCAGCTCACGCTATGGAGTACACAAGAAGACAGCAACAACCAGAAACAGCAGGAGACTCTCAAGCAGATCAAAATACAAGCAACCATAACGATGGAGAAAGCTGCAATAAAGTAATGCCTCAGCCAACTGGCAATATATCTGTTACCATAATTCACGAGAGTGCTGTCAATACACAAACAACATCAATGGGGGCATCAGCTTCTCTGGTGGAGAGCGGCATGTTACGAATGGTATCATCTACAAGATGGCCACCATTAACGTCATTCTTTGAGCCCAGAAGCAGGATGGCAATGCAAGCCAGGATTGAAGAGGGGCAACCTCTTTCTAATATTCATTGCAGTGGAATGGATTCCCAATGCAGCAGTATGGATACTCACCACATTGGAATGGAAACTTCTGAAACTCCTCAAACACCATTTTTGATGACACCTATATCTTTAACCAGCGAGGATGAACCAAAATCAGAAATGCAGAGCACTGTGGTACCAGTCAACGTAAGTATAACATCTGGGACTGCACCGGAAGTATGCTCCGCATCAGGACCGTCATGTGCTGGAAATTCACATATACAGGACAATAGTTCGCTCCTGTTGAACAAAAACCATCGACAAGAAGTCAGCTTCTGCAGGCTTTTGACTACCTTATAAATAATGACCCTGAAGTCATGAATAAACTTCACGAGGCTTATGAAAAGTCAAATGCAGAAACAACCATGTAAAACAGGGAGATCGTGGACAAAAGTATTCGTACACAACCATGTTAAGAATACCATAGCACTTATTATGTATCAATTTTATTTCTAGATGATATATTGGAATGCCCATCATGCAGACATATTGCAAATGTTCTGCTATTGTGTACAATAGAAGTATACGAAGAGCCTCTGTTTGGTTACATGGATTAATGCCCGGACAGAAGTATTCGTACAGTTAGTTACTACCCTATTTGACACACGAGTAAACAGAGTGACCCTTATTTGGCTAGTTTAGTTGAGTAGTACACACCCCAAGACACAGACTGGTTGCACTGATAGATACAGTTTAGTTAAAATGGGAAAAAAACAGAAGGAAACATCTGTTGAAGAGAGAAAAATTATTCTCAGACTTCATAATCAAGGAAAATCATATTCCGAGATTGCAAACTCAGTTGGGAGAAGCAAAACTACTATAAAAAGTATAGTTAATAGGTTCAAAGGCAAAACAGTGATGATTAACAATGAAAGAAGCAGACACCCACAGAAAGTTTCATCAAGAGAGTAGAGGTATGTGATTAATTTAATTAAAAAACTAAAATAACTTCATCAGAAATAGTAGCACAACTAGCTGAATATTTTCACAATCCAGTATCTTCACGTACAGTAAGACGAGTCCTTCGTCGAGGTGGATGCCGAGCAAGGGTACCAAGAAAAAAACCCTACATTAGTAGACTTAATAGGATGAAGAGGTTGCAGTTTGCAAAAGAGTTTGTGAAGAAAGATAGTGAGTTTTGGGATAACGTGCTGTTTACAGACGAAAGTAAGTTTAATATTTTTTGCAATGATGGGCATATTTTTGTTTGGAGAAAACCTAATACAGAGCTCGAGGAGAAGAACCTTATGACAACAGTAAAGCATGGAGGTGGTGGTGGGATGCTGTGGGGGTGTATGGCTGCTTCAGGTGTAGGGGAATTGGTTTTCGTTGAAGGAAATATGGACAAATACATGTACTTGAACATCCAAAAAGAAAATCTTAAGAAAAGCGCCGAAAAATTAGGCCTTACTCCGGGATATTACTTTCAACAGAACAACCACCCCAAACATACAGCACAAATCTGTGGATGCTATACAACACCCCCCACACATTGAAAACACCTCCACAGTCTCCTGATACTAACCCAATTGAACATCTGTGGGATGAATTAGAGACCAGGATTAGAAAACATCATATAACAAGCAAAACTCAATTGAAACAGCTGCTTCAAATGGAATGGCAACTTATTGGGTCAGAAATCACAAAAAAAAAAGTATATTCTATGCCACATAGATTAAGAGAGATTATACACAGAAGAGGCAAGCAAACTCGCTACTGAACAATATGAAAATAACTCCTTTCATGTTATTTATATACTGATAATAGAATGTGTACGAATACTTATGACCGGCCAAAAATTCCTATTCATAGAGAAGATATATTTTTATTTTATATAATTATACTTGTATAGGATTTTTGTTGTTGTTAATATTGTACATTGATGTACAGTTTATAATTCTAGTAAAGGCAATTTTGCCCATGTGCCGTATTTATGTAGCAATAAACAAAAATACATATAATTTTCCTCTGTACGAATACTTTTGTCCATGTGTGTATGTGCATTTTTGTTTATTGCTACATAAATATGGCACATGGGCAAAATTGCCTTAACTAGAATTATAAGCAGTACCTCAATGTACAATATTAACAACAAAAATCCTATACAAGTATAATTCTATAAAATAAAAATATATCTTCTCTATGAATAGGAATTTTTGGCTGGACATAACTATTCGTACACATTCTATTATCAGTATATACATAAATAACATGAAAGGAGTTATTTTCATTTTGTTCAGTTGCAAGTTTGCTTGCTTCTTCTATGTATAATCTCTCTTAATCTATGTGGCATAAAATATACTAAGCATTTTGTAGTTTCTGACCCAATAAGCTCCCATTCCATTTGAAGTAGCTGTTTCAATTGAGTTTTGTTTGTTATATGATGTTTTCTAATCCTGGTCTCTAATTCATCCCATAGATGTTCGATTGGGTTAATATCAGGAGACCGTGGAGGTGTTTTCAATGTGTTTCAGGATGTTCAAGTACATGTATTTGTCCATATTTCCTTCTATGAAAACCGATCTCCCTACACCTGAAGCAGTCATACACCTCACACAGCATCACACCACCACCTCCATGCTTTACTGTTGTCATAAGTTTCTTCTCCTCGTGCTCTGTATTAGGTTTTTTCCAAACCAAAATGTGCCCGTATTGCGAAAAATATTAAATTTACTTTCATCTGTGAACAACACATCCCAAAACTTACTATCTTTCTGCACAAACTCTTTTGCAAGCTCTTCATCCTATTAAGTCTACTAATGTAGGGTTTTTTTCTTGGTACCCTAGCTCGGTATCCATCTCGATGAAGGACCCGTCTTACTGTATGTGAAGATACTGGATTGTGAAAATATTCAGCTAGTTGTGCTGCTATTTCTGATGAAGTTATTTTAGGGTTTCTTTAATTAAATTAACCACATACCTCTGCTCTCTTGCTGTAAGTTTCTGTGAACGTCCACTTCTTTTATTGTTAATCATCACTGTTTTGACTTTTAAATCTATTTACTATACTTTGTATACTAGTTCAGCTTCTCCCAACTGAGTTTGCAATTTCGGAATATGATTTTCCTTGATTATGAAGTCTGAGAGTAATTTTTCTCCCTTCAACAGATGTTTCCTTGTTTTTTTTTCCATTTTAACTAAACTGTATCTATCAGTACAACCAGTCTGTGTCTTGGGGTGTATACTACTGAACTGAACCAGCCAAACAAGGGTCACTCTGTTTACTCGTGCGTCAACTAGGGTAGTAACTATGTTAAGTAGATTTTCCGGGCTTGTGGGCTGTGGTCGAGTTGGATTACCTTCCTCCGATGTTTCGCTGAAAACTGCATCCAGCATCTTCAGGGTCAACCTCTGTTATTTTGGTCTAAATTAGCGGCTGCACATAAACTAAAGTTCACTGCAAACTTTCATATTCATCTTTGTTTCTTATTAGTGTCCTTGGTAACATAAATTTTCACGATCGCTCGTTCTCATGAATACCAACATGAGATTATCGCTAACAAATCTTTTCTTAATAAATTGATCTCAAATTATATTTTCAAATGCCGGCAAATGGGACGTCTTTGATCCTGGTATAAAAGAGAAAGCTTCCCGTGTCTTGGGTTTTCTTCTCCCTCTTATTAGAGCCGGGAGCCAAGTTTTGCTTATCTGCTGTCTCTCTTCTTTTCGATTGTAGGAGTTTTTATGCATAAAAATCTCTATCGCTTCCCGAGTCAAGCGAGCCTGGTAGTGGCTTGTCCTTGAGAGTACCTCTGTGTCTTTGTAATTCACGCCGTGGCCGAACAATAGAGAGTGTTCTGCCACCGCTGACTTGTCCGTCTGCCCCAACCGGCTATGTACAAAAATAAGAAACAAAGATGAATATGAAAGTTTGCAGTGAACTTTAGTTTATGTGCAGCCGCTAATTTAGACCAAAATAACAGAGGTTGACCCTGAAGATGCTGGACGCAGTTTTCAGTGAAACATCGGAGGAAGGTAATCCAACTTGACCACGGCCCACAAGCACGGAAAATCTACTTAACATAGTTGATAATGCCGGCCGTGAAAGCCTCAACACTTATAGGGTAGTAACTAACTGTACGAGCACTTCTGTCCGGGCATTAATCCATGTAAACAAACAGAGGCTCATCCTATACTTCTATTGTACACAGTAGCAGGACATTTGCAATATGTCTGCATGGTTGGCATTCCAATATATTATCTAGAAATAAAATTGATACCCAATAAACATTATTTTACGTAATAACTGCTATGATATTCGTAACATGGTTGTGTATGAATACTTTTGTCCATGTGTGTATATTTATTTAAAATGTTCCTATAAATGTTCCTATAAATATTTATGTTCTATAGTATGCTTATATTCTAAAAGATGAAAGTAGTTGAGACAGTAGCAGTGTCTTAAATGAGTCCTTCAAAAGTACAATTATTAGTACCCATTGTTTGAAGGTATAAATGATGTGCTCAAAATATAAAACTGATGAAAATGATGTACCTGTGCTTAAAGTTTATATTTAATACATATGGACATATATTTATTTAAAATGTTCCTATAAATATTTATGTTCTATAGTATGCTTATATCCTAAAAGATGAAAGTAGTTGAGACAGTAGCTGTGTCTTAAATGAGTCCTTCAAAAGTACAATTATTAGTGCCCATTGTTTGAAGGTATAAATGATGTGCTCAAAATATAAAAGTGATGAAAATGAAGTTCCTGTGCTTAAAGTTTATATTTAATACATATGGACATATATTTATATAAAATGTTTCTATAAATGTGCTTAAATATCTTCTATGTTTATGAATGTATTCAAGTACTATGCTTTCCATCAAAGGATAGTAAGAAAAATACTTTATATTCTCTGAATTTGTACGTGAAATTAAATGAGAAGAACCATTGATCATATTGGGTATCATTTTAAAATGAATCTCAGACTAAGCGTGATTGCAAAGTTATATTGACAATACACAGGCTAAGATAATATTTTATCTAAAGTAAAAACAAATTAGAAACTAAAAGCTTCACTTATCTTAGTAATATTCCAAGTTGTATGGAATATTACTAAGATCAGTAAAGCTTTTAGTTTTTAATTTGTTCTTACTTTAGATTCTTGCTGCTTCACTGCTAATAGCTTCATTATTTCCTTATTTAAAATATTTTATATTTTTGTGTGATTTACTCTTTGGATAAGGAATGGGCTAGAAATTAATCATTAGAAAGCTTAATTGATTTATTCATCTTTGAGTGAGATTTGTTTTCACTTATTTACAAGATGTGTTTTTCTTTCCATGTTCTTGTGATAATAATGAGGGTAAGTGTAGGTTGTTTGTACCTGGCCGTCTACGCAAAACAATACAAAATACACATTATAGGCTCCCCTGAATGAATAAAAAAATAAAAAAGATAATTTCACTAATACCTATTTAGAGAAAGTATTCCAACCAAAATTTTAGACACCGAGATTTCATTGAAAATACACATTATGAGAATTTCTGAATATAAAATGTATTTTTAGAAGGGGGAAAAAGAAAACTTCCGTGTGTGGATGGGGCGAACAATATAACACAAACAAAATGTTGGTTAAATACCGGACTTGGTATATAGTTTTGCATCTTCCCAGAATGTGACACGAAGAATTTCAAGAAAACCTCCAGCCTCAGATTACCCTTTACTTGGAACTCTTTTTTTCTTCTTCCAAAATGCTCATTTTCTCAAAAATGTCTTAACTATTTTAATTGTGATGGTACCATTAGTTTAAGACATCTTCAGGACAAGCGAAATGTATATGTTGAATTTTCTGTGAATAGTCTCTGAAATGCTCTTTATTCTGAACAACTTTTGTACAATTGGTAAGTTGGAAGAGATGCATGAAATATTACTGCAGAAAAAGTGTAGGTCTCGTTGAAGTACACATTTTATATCAAATACTTTTTTTGGTACAGTTAACTATTTCCCAGATTACAAATGTGTATTTTTGTGTATCTGAGAAAGAGACTGATAACATAATTGATAATAGCTGGCTGCCTTTAAAAAGTAACTTAGTATCACTGGGTAACAAAGATAATTACGTGTGTGAAAGATTATAGTTGGATATCTACAAGCAACGCAAATTTTGTTCTTAATCATAGAAAATGAAATATTCTTTTGTTTTTGAGTTCTGTGGAACTTTCCAGTTCCATATTTCCTACACTGTAAATAATCTCATAAAAATTTAATTTTAAACCATGCTGAAACCTGCATGTATAATGTCCAGTAGTTCGCTTTTCTTAAAAGCTGTGCCAAATAGGCACAGTGTGTTTTAAACATGTGAAAGAAATTCAATGAAAAACTGAAGCTGTTAGCAAGTAACAGGATCTAAAATATAAACAAACTTAGAGGCTAAAAGCTTCAAAATTCCAAATTTTAAATAACTTACAATATTACTAAGATAAGTGAACCATTTAGTCTCTAAGTTTGTTTTTATTTTAGATGTGAAAAAAGTTATATACTAGCTTCCCAAACAGTGTTCCATAACAAAAACAAAAAAAAAAAAATCTTTGAATGTTTACTTCATGAGTCAACTAATTTTGGATTCAAAGAAATGAATATGATGAAAAAAAATTGTTAGCTCTAGTTACTGTGATGCACAATAGGTGGGAATATGCTGTTTTAGCAGATTAAGGGAACACGATACCCTTTAATTATGTCAACATTGAAAGTTAGGTTTAATTTTTTTTTAATGAGCAAAACATTGCAAGAGTTCTAAATTGATGGAAAATCTCCTAGCAGGTGAGTGGGTCTGAAGTATCATGTGGTAAGTTCATAAGGTTGTTGTCTTTTGGTTTTCCTCTAGCGAGTTCTGGAGCATCCCTATACAGAGACCAGCAATAATCTGCAAGCATTACTTCATTCCAAATGGCCCTGATATCTCTGTTCCATTTTTCATTTGTTCTTCAGCACATCTGATTGCGTTGAGGATGGTTTTCAGTCTCCTTCATGTAAACTGCATGACCAACAGGAATGGAATGAAGATGGTTACTGTTGTGAAGCAATACAGGTTTCAAACTTAACATGGCATAATTTTCGAATAGCCTCCATTCCAAGGGAAGTGGTGAAGTATCTGTATGTAGAATAGGTTGAATAGCAGGGGGAAGATTTGGGTATTGAATTGTTCTTCATTTTTTGATTGACATTCCTGCCTTTAAAGGTGGATTCTTTCAGAAGCAGCAGTCATCCATGTGGTTTGTAGGCTCTTGCCAAACCATAGGTACAGCAAAGGCCATAGATCATTTTTTTATTTTTCAGCCATTCTTGTAGTATAACAGAACAAGAGTTGCAACTTATATGTGGAGGCTATGGCATATCCTGGTCCCCTACACTCATACCAAAACAATGCTGATAGGCAATCTCCACAAGAGATGTCAGGTTGCATTTATATGATGAAAATGTTACTTTGCCACAAGTGTAACAAAATTTATTCACTGAATTTGCACATTTTCATACATTATAATAAAGTTTACACTTTAAACGACACAAAACACCAGAAATTCTGTACTAATTACAGTAAAAACAATATTAATCTTATGCTCACAGCAACAATATGAATGTTTATAACCTACAAACAGCTGAAGAACATTGTTTTATCAGTTGATAGATGCACCTATTTCAAAAATAATTTCTTTTCCTAAACAGAAAATGTAGACTCTAAAAAGGTGACTCTTGCCAAAAAAAGAGCTAATCACTCACTTTTATGGCTATTTTTGAAGGTGGAACTTAATAAGGATCAGCTGTTTTTGAGCCCGAAGCATTTGTTGGCCAGTGTTATTGGAGGGCAGAGTACTTCATTACTAACCAATGCAAGTGAAACATATACTTGATAACATACTTGATGATAACTGGCTACCTTTTTTAAAAACTTAGAGCAACTGGATAACAAAGATAATTATATATGTAAAAGAAAATAGGTGCATATTTATAAGCAATTAAAAATCATTTTGTTACAAATTATAGAAAAGGAAATATTTTTTCCTTCTTGTTTTCGAACTTCCACTTCCCCATTTTAGACAATTTAAACCATACTGATACTTGCACGTATAATGTGCAATATTTTACTTTTCTTGAATAAGAGCTATGCCAAATAGGCACAATTTATTAACTAGTCTTCTGGGTAAGGCCGCATCTTGGTTGCTGCTGTTGTTGCCAATATTTTACCCTACCATATAGGGCTTCTTTAGGGCCTCACAGTTCCTTCAGTGCTGTCAAGAAGAGGAGTAGCCCTGAAGAAGCCCTACATAGTAGGGCCAAACTTTGGCAACAATAGCAGCAACCAAGACGCAGCCTTCCCTGGAAGACCTAGTTGATATGGACACCGACAACTGAAGTCTACGTAGTGGGTAGGCACAATGTGTTTAAAAAGTGAAAGAAAGTTATATGTTAGCTACCCAAATAATGTTCCATAATTTTCACTTGATAACAAGAGATTTAAAAATGTGATAGTGGTGGATTGGAAACACTGAATTGTGTGCTAAAAGAGGTGAATTTTTTTTAATGTATTTATTTGGCCACTCAGCACACTTGCTATACAAGTCAGTGATAAACTAGGTTAACAATAGAATATAACAAACTGAGGACCTTGCCTCTAACACGTGCAAAAGTTAACAAGAACATAATGTTAACAATTGAGTAATATTACAAGTATAGGATATTAACAATACAATTTGACTATACAGTGATAACAAGGTATTAAACAAGTAGTTAGTCAAGGAGTTAAGGAAGGGTTTGGAATGAATTAAGTTATTCTAAGAGATCACTATCTTCGGAGTCAGTGAGCAGGAAGTCTTGAGGTAGTTTTCATTTTAGTCTTCTCCTCTGTGGATTTCTTAATCCAATGCGATATGTTACAATGCCTTATACTTTGGTTAATTTGAAGAAGAATGTCCTTGAAAGCAATTTAAAGTACTCTTGTATAGGAAAAATTCCTGACGCAGCTGACCGTTTCTTATGTGCAATGGAGCCTTTGTAATAGTGCGGAGAAATTTGTTTTGTATAACCTGAAGTCGATGGATGCAAGTTTTGGTTTTGGTAACTGCATGCCACACAGGAGTGGCGTAGGAGATTAAGGGGTATACAGGTGATTTATATGGCAGTATTGAGTACTCCAGTCCAAGCAGAGATCTCTTATGTAGCAGAGGGTATAGTTTTATGATTCTAGAAGTACCTAGTGTTGAAGTGTAGGATATAGAGGTGAAATATGAATAATGATGAGTACCAGGAGCTTCCAAATGAAATGCGACTACCACTATTTTCAGCTCTTGAGCGCAGAAAATAAATATTATATTGCATATAGTTTGTTATATTTTAGTGCCACATTATAAATACAGAAAAACGTTTAAGAAAAGAAAACAAAGTAGTTAAGCTCTTACTAAAATTAACTCATTTTTAGTTTCTCTAGTATGTATAGTGAGTAGGGGAAGTATTGTATTTGATCCAAAATTTCTATGTTGAAATTTCACCAGAAATATGTTTTGATGCCCCCAGAATCTAAAAAAGGCAGTTTTAGAAAAAAGTGTCAGAGAGAGAGAGAGACAGAGACAGAGAGACAGACAGAGACAGAGAGAGACAGACAGAGACAGAGAGAGACAGACAGAGAGAGAGACAAGACAGAGAGAGAGAGACAAGACAGAGAGAGAGAGACAAGACAGAGAGAGAGAGACAAGACAGAGAGAGAGAGACAAGACAGAGAGAGAGACAAGACAGAGAGAGAGACAAGACAGAGAGAGAGACAAGACAGAGAGAGAGACAAGACAGAGACAGACACAGAGAGAGGCAGACAGAGAGAGACAGACAGAAAGAGACAGACAGAAAGAGACAGACAGAAAGAGAGAGGCAGAGAGACAGGGAGAGAGGAGAGAGGAGAGAGAGAGAATGAGAGTGTCAGGTTTGCCAACCCGTATGATAATTATTGGGGCATACGATAATTTGGATGTTTGTACTCATGGCTCCAACCCTTATGATAATTATGGGGTGTACGATAATTTGATACCGGCGAAATAATAATTTTCACTGGCTTGTCACACTAGCGATATGAAATTAATTATAAATAGCGACACCACTTGTGCCCTCATGGCATGTCTCCACCCCTCTAAAGCAAGTATTTCATGTCCTTCTAATTCTTCTACCCTTTATCCTTTTGTTGCTGGTGTGCCCAGATCTGGTAATCTCAATGAAGAAGGCACTGTTCAGAAAATTGATGATCAACGAAGAAAACTTGCAGCAAGTGATATTCCGTGTGAAAGAAAGAACATGCCTGAACTTGACAGTTGCTGAAGTGCTGTTCCATGTGTTACCTTGGTGGAAATACTCATCTCAAAGAACTGGCAGATGTTGCATTATCAGTGATTTAATTGCCCCACAGAAACACTTCTTGTGAAAGAGTCTTTTTCCAAACTAGGTTTAATAAAAACCAAAATTAGAAACAGATTGAAGCTAGATACGGTAAATGGACTTATTTGGTTGTCTCAGCTTATGAAAGAATGTGGTGGGTCCAAAAATCTGGAAGCCACTGAGATGTTATACTTTATCTCAATAACAAATTTGTATAATGCTGCAACAGTTGAGGAAGATGAACTTTCAGATGAATAGTGCAAGAAACATAAATGCTAAAGTTGTAATACTGGTGGAGGTCATCGATCTTGTAAGTGGATACCATAAACATCAATACTATTGTATTTTCATAAGTGTTATACTAATATTTTGATTGTTGAAGCATTTGGCTTATGATTTACGATAACTTTGAACCCAAATCTATAATTTTGAGTGGCCGGTACGATAATTTTACTTTTAAATACTGGCAACTCTGGAGAGTGTGTCTTTGAACAGCATAACTCAAAAACAAAAAGTCGGTTAAAAGCCAAAGTTAGTATTTAAATTTAATATCTTTCAAGGATGCGACATGAAGATTTTGAAGAAAATTACCCCACCCTAAACTGCCCTTTACATGGAGCATTTTTATAAAATTTTGAGTTTATAGTATATTGTGTACTAAGAACTGTAAATGATACTTATCAGGTCAATAATCCATTTTGGGAATATGAGGCCTGCAAGGCCCAGTTTTCCCAAGCATTTGAGATCTGATAAGTAACTTATAGTTCAGGGTTAGCTAATTACTTTTTGCAATACTTGAAAAAACCATAAAAAGTTACAATAAATCTAAATTGCTTTTCAATATTTTATTATACATTAAGAAAAATGAATTCTCAATGTTGTTGTTGTTAGCTAATGCTGGATTTCTGACAATGAAGTCATTAATCCTCTTGCTCTCCAATATTTTTCACTGATGATATTGAAGAGAGCATTAGCAGTAATAGTAACTGCTTTTTAGAGAGCACCATAGTTTTATGTTTTGGCGGTCACATGGTTATATAATTTGTATATATCATGTGAAAATGCAGGTTCTGCCTCAAGATGTACTGAAAAAGTAAAACGAATTGAATCGCTTCTTAATGTTAACATGTCCAAATGCACATTTAATATTTCAATCAATAAATAAATCATGCATTTGTATATTTTGCTAAGGATTCATTAATAACTTATCTTTAGGTTAGTATGCTGTTGGGTGTGACATCATTTCTACTGGTACCATAAGTATTAAAGACCAGTTCAGCTGGTACTGTAAGTATTAAAGACCAGTTTTAGGCTTGCTGCCATGGGAATTGATAAATAAATTGTAAAGTTAGCTTACACTATCAAAAGTGTGTTAACAATGATTAGCCTATGTGTCAAATATTGCAGAAAGATGCTTTTATGGCAAATGAAATGTATATTCTGAATTTCCTGGCTATAGCCTATGTAGTCCTGTTTACTCTTGATGACTTTTGCATTACTGGTAAACCATAAGAAATTGACCAAATTTTACAGCACAAAAAACATAGATTTCGTTAAAACACACAATTTATGTCCAAATGCATTTTTTTTTTTTTTTTGTGGAGTGAACCATTTCAGAGATATTCCTTGTTATTTGTGTGAAATTTCCAATATTTAAACTTTTTTCAAATGGAATTTCGTTATTAGCTTTTTTATCTCTTGGCTGTGCAAAGAGAGCAGAATTTCAAAGCTTTAGAAGATTTGATATTGCTCCAAGCCTACTACATTCCCATATTCCCCTTGTACCTACTAGAAAATCAGCAATAAGAGTTAGTTCAGTTAGTACAAGAGTTGAGAAAGTCATGTGAGTGCAACACATCAGGTTTTTATGTTTTTGTTCCATTTATATGTGACTTTGCCTTTGTAACGATTGGTTATGTTATGGCAATGATGTTCTCTCATTTTCTGTTGTTAAGGCAATGTATCTATGAAATTTGGTGACAATTGCCAAAAATTTTTAGTTTTACTCTTTGCATTTTTATTATACTTATACCAGAGCGACTAGAAGGAAAAGTGCAATCACTGCTGTAGTTCATGTGTTCTGCCGCACAGATGGCAGCGCAGCTGCTAGTGCAGTACAATGCTAATACAAACACTAGCGTTTAGCAGGAGATTAATTTTTTTAATTGTTGTTTAACGACTGTCAATTACCGGGATCACATCAGCGCCGCTGGTGAGCCGGAATTTTGTCCAGTAAATCTACTCACATGGAGCTGCCATTTTTAAGCACACTTAAAAACCATCGGTCTGGGCCGGATTTGAACCCGTGACCTTGAAATTAGTAGGCCAGTGTCTAACCAACTGAGTTACCCAGAATGACAGGAGATTCACTGGAAAAGTAGCAAAGCAGAAGAATAGTGTTGTTTAACAATGACTAACTCACGCATACACATTTTGACAGCCATTCAGAGAAATCCAAGACAATAATGTTACCACTAAAATGCAAAATGGCATTAAAGGAATAAAGCAAAATATAATTTCCTGCAAATGAAAAGTTAACTTTACTGCAAGAATAGTACAAGCTACTTGTATTTTGTTCTACGGATAAGAATGTATTCACCAATGTTGAAATCAGCTGTTAGTAACTTTTGACAATTTCTGAGATGATTTTGCAGCCTTTGATGATTGTAATTCCTTTCTTATTTTCTTGGTGCGGAAAAAGAAGTGACACTTCATTTAATGCAGAATTAGTTTGGGGACAAGATCCAGTAAATGTTTCTCACAACACCCAATTCCAGAAGCAACACTAATTTGGTTAACACTGTCACAACAATCGAAAAATATATCGCCCCACAAGTTACCTTCATTTGAAAGTTTCTCTGCTAAAACCCTCTCTACTTGCGAAAGAATACCATATACAGATTTAGAGGGGTAAATAAGGCATAAATTTTCTGTACCAGTTTTGTGGCCTTTAATTGTAGTTAAAAGTAATACGGAGGGGAAATCTGCACACTTACATATCATGGAGTAAATTAACATATGCCATATCTTTCTGAGTAATTTCAGGTACTTTGTTTTCCCATTCTGGTATATCAGGTTCCTCAATCTCAATTTCTTCCTTAATTTTGCTCTCTATATTTCCTGTAATTCCACTATTATGGCTCACTATTTCCTTTGCAAATAACTTCATTTGGTTAACGAATGATGTTAAAGGCAGCTCTTGCCTATACTCACAATTGCCTTCAGATGATATTGCTAATTTGGTTGGAACATAATTGACTGTAACATATGCAACTGGAGAAAATCCACTGTAGATGGATGATGGTCAGGATATATCTCATTATATCTCATACCTTTCTTTTTAGTTGCCTTTGATCTTTTCAAAATTGTATCAACAACAATTTTTTGTTTTTCAGTTAGGTATTTTGTTCTATCAGATTCATCAATATTGCTACTACTTCCATTTACTTTCCTTTCAAGTGCTTGAATGTTTGCATTGGCTACTTCCATTAGCATTTTAGTCTAATTATATTACGCTGTTGTTGCTTTAACCTTTTCTTTAGTAAGCCTACTTTATTACTAAAATGTCTACTGGGTATCCCCTACGAAGGGAAGATTAACAGTTGTATTTTGAAGGCCTTTTGCATGATTCCCACTGTCTTCTAAATTGGTATTTTTTCCAACCCTTTTTGATAGTCTCTGTGAAGGAGGTTTACGGGAGTTTATTGGCCGTGATAAGTTTTTAGGAGGATTAGGAAAACGATGTGGAACTGCACGAGGCATTAACTTCCACTTTTGCCTTGCAATCTCAATATTTTCTCCATTAACTATAAATTTGTGTACCTTTATCAAAATTTCTAATGAAAAATGTGAATCACACACATAAATATTAGAAGAAAGGCACTTGTCCTTTCTTGGTATGGCTGTCTCCCATTTAAAAATAGTAGTTTATCTTTTGGAGGTGTAAAGACATGTTTACCCTTAGATTTGTCACATCCAGATCTATAACCAGGTATGAAACACATAGGCATGTTGATTATTTCTATAAATTCACAGATTCATAAAAATTAACCACAATTCATCTAACTGTAACAAACAGAGCAACCATACACAACAATACTCCAATGTAATGCCCAGCGAAAAGCGCTGTAAATAGCCACACTAACGACTTTGCTGCCACCTGACGGAGGCGCCAGGTAGCTCTTGTATAATCATATGGAAGAGTAGTGGAGTGATCACACTTTCTCTTTCTATTCACTCTGCTTATACTTTGTACTTTAATGGCACACTTTAGTTTTTTCAATATCAGCCAATTTTAAAGCTCCAGGAGGGCATTTAAATGTCCCAGTGTGGGTGAGGATTCCTTGCTAAACTTCCATCCCCACAGCTTTGAAATGCATTTTTCGTTTTCACTGGCTTTGATTTTGCTCTCTTGCAGGGAATTTTGCTTCAGAGAGGTTGAGAGTTGGCTGTGCTGAAATGAATTCAATATATTGAACTGAAATGCCACAAATCTGACACATGTTTTGCTTCCAAACAGAGATATGCCGTCAGTGTTCTGTAATTCTGTAATCTTTCCAGGCTATTTCAGTGTTCCAGTTATATATTAGGCAATGCTTAGGTAGTTAATAGGTTTTAAGTTACTTGTTAGTTTATAGTAAAGCCATAACAAGCAGATATTTGATGAATTTTGTATATCAATTTGCAATGTGCATAATGTAGAGGTTAGCTAAGAACAATACATTTATAAATGTTGTGAACAATGCGAAGGCGAAAGGAAAGTTTTCATATTAAGATATAACCAAGAAAACTTAAAATTCTCAAAAACCCCTACCGAGGCCAAGAAGAAAGCAATAGTGGGTCCCACACATGGTTCTGGGGAATTTTAAGTTGATTGGATTTACAAAAACACTGTTAAACTTTAAAATTCATTTTTCTCAGTTTTTTTTTCAGAATTTTTGACTATACACTTATTAGCTTGAAATTTGCAGGAGACCTTCAGAGAGTAAGGTATTAAACTTTGTTCTGTGCTAGTTAAAAAATATTAAATTACTGAGCTGAAATAAAATATTTTTCATAACTCATACTGAAAAAATTGAAAAAATTGAAAATATTGATAAGTTGTATACAAAGCATTTTCTACTCTTAAACTAATTAAATGAAAGCAATTTTGTTATGACAATTTCTTTATATTTGTATACTGAGCTCAAATTAAACATTTAGGAGAGATAATAAACTGTGGGGTCCAAGAGTCATTTCATATGAGCATATCAAAAAATGATTAATTATTAATAAATATATTAATCATATAAAAATGGTTTGACATATGACATTGAAATTTTATGTATACTATTTACTTTATGTTCTGAGTGTGTGGGAAAAAATTCAAAGCAATCAGAAGGAAACTGAATTTTTTAATTTTCACAGATACATTGTCTTAAAATCTTTGGGTTGTCTTTATAATCACACACACATTTACACTCTTTTTCATACTTCCAGATCCTAGGGAGGGTGGGAAATAATCCTGGCTAAAGAAAAATTCCCACCATCCAGCTGGGAATTGTTCCCAGGACCTTGGTTTGGAAGTTAGCTTGGATCATAGCTTTTGGGTTCAGAATGGTGCCATGGAAGTGGCTAACTGTGTGTGGAACAAAAGATTTTTCTGAAATACTCATATCATCGTCATCATGGTTTAGGAGAATTCTCCTGTTCCAGGCTCATACTTCTTCCCATCTTTTTACTGGTCTTCCTATTGTTCTATGGCCAGAGGGTTTATATTTGTATGACTGTCATGGAATGCGAGAGTTATCCATCCTTTGCAAATGACCTTTCCATTTTTCTCTGTTTACTTGTATCTTTTCTTTTAACGAAAATATATCTAATTATTTCCCTATTTCTTCATTTCTAATGTGATCTAGTCTTGTACATCCTTTTACTGCTCAGAGATATTTACTAATTTATTGTGATAAGTTGTGGGAAGTATTAGAGGATATGAGGATTAATAAATTAGTAATAATATAAAAGGTAGAACTGGAACTTAAAAATTCAATGCCACAACTGGGATTTGAACCCCAGACCTTCCGCTTACCGGGCAGATGCTCTACCACTGAGCTATTGTGACAAACTGCCAGAATGGCATTAAATTCTCAACCCAGTTCGTATTTCTCCTGGTAAACCACAAAGGCAGTCTCACATTAGAGACAAATTACCCCAATGGTGACTTACTATTGTAAGTACTTTATATACCAGGATTAAATAACCTTCAGATGGTACTTATTATTTATTTATGCCAACAAACTTACTGTTGGTGTTTTTAAACACACAAGCCGTGTGTGGGCAAAGTTTGAAAGGTAGAACTGGAACTTAAAAATTCAGTGCCACAACTGGGATTTGAACCACAGACCTTCCGCTTACCGGGCGGATGCTCTACCACTGAGCTATTGTGACAAACTGCCAGTTGTGGCATTGAATTTTTAAGTTCCAGTTCTACCTTTCAAACTTTGCCCACACACGGCTTGTGTGTTTAAAAACACCAACAGTAAGTTTGTTGGCATAAATAGTAATAATATGCTTATTGCAGCCAAATGGCCATTTAGTTATTTACAACTTTAGTTAGTTATACCTTATGTTTTGCATATTCACTTACTAATTTGTCTTTTCAGTGCACAGTTCTATATGGTAGCATTCACATTTTTTGTTACACATTGTACACTTGCATGATTCATTTGGTTCATTGTATGCTGTGTCCTTGCAGATGAGGTGGCGGAACCTGTGGACTACCAATCTTGTTATCACATGTTGCATTTCGAAGTTTTCCCTTGTCCATCCTCGATCTATTATGGCCCCTATGCCACAGAATTCTGGTGGGATGGCTTCTCTTTTCCCTTTTAGCAATACCAGTAGTCATTCTGAGGGGTTAGTCCTGGGCAGGATCATGTTTGTCTTTAGGTCTTCAATGAGGGAGGTCTCTCTTTCTAGAAGGTAAACAAGCCTTGATCGTATGTTTTTGGAGATTCAAATTGCTTTCTTTATGCAGGTAGCTTTCACCCTTTCTAGTGTTTCTAAATGTTTGATTGTTAGTTGTTCTCCATTTATCTCCATGCTTTATGCTAGTATTGGCATTATTTTTGTTTTGAATATTGCCATTGCAGTTTCTAGGCTGAGAGACCCGATATATTTTATATCGTGCATCGCTCTAACTGCTTGTGTTGTCCTTTTCATTACGTACTTTGTGTAGCATTTTGTGCTGGTTCATACTGTTATGCCTAGGTACTTGTAGTCTGGTACAATTTTCAGTTCTCTTTAACAAATTAATAATTAATACAGTTAAAAAGTTTGTTCAAAAATGCTGTATCTAAAATCAAAGTTGGAAAAGTTGCATCAGAAGAAATTAAAGTAACAAAAGGCCTGTGTCAGGATTGCAGCATATCGCCTACATTATTTAAGATATTTCTACATAAAGCATTATCAAATTGGAACAAAAAATGTTCAGGAACAGGAGTACCAATTAGAGATGGATCAGCAGATACAATATATACAGTTATTTGCAGATGATCAGGTAGTAATTGCACAAGAGTATGAAGATATGGAATTAATGCTTAGAAAGTTACTAGAAAACTATGAGAAATGGGGGCTGAAAATAAATTTAGAAAAAATGTTTTATATGGGATGTGGAACAGAAACCAAAGATTTAATTCTGGAAGAACAGAAAGGTTGTATTAGAAGATGTGAAGAATTTGAGTATTTGGTGGTAAAAATAGATAAAGAAGATAAACAGGAACATTATATTAAGAACAAAATCAATAATGGTAAAATTATAACATCAGTGCTAAATAGTATCCTGTGGAACAGACATATATGTAGGATTAATAAACTACAAATATACAATAGAATAGTGAAAACTACTGTCACATACGGAATTGAAACATGGAAATTTAACAAAAATTTAGAATCAAAACTTATGTCAGTGGAAATGTATTTTCTAAGAAGGTGAGCAGGATGTTCAAGATTGGAAAAAATAAGAAATAATGTTATAAAAGAAAAAATGAATTGTAAGAACTCAAGATTAGACTATGTAAGGTATAAATAGCTGAGTTGGTATGGACATATTAGAAGAATGAATGAAGGCAGGTTATCAAGAAAGATTTTGGAATGGAGTCTACTTGGAAGAAGAAGAAAAGGAAGACCTTGAAACTCATGGATGTGGGAAATAAGAACTGGAATGAGAGCAAGAGGACTGGAAGAAATGGAATGGATAGATAGGGATGAGTGGAGAAAGAAGATTCCTTAGGCACAGAAAGATGTGTAAACATTGAAACTCTGTATATAAATAAAAATTGTGGTTATTAAAATGAGGCATACTATACATTGTAGCTGTAAATGCTTGTTACTGCAGTATAAAGAATGCTTTATAAAGGAGTTGATTGTAATTACTTTTGCAGATGTCGTTCGCAAGAATCTGATTTGAAATTCCATTAAAAGATGCTTTACAGCAAAATACACATTCATTAAAAACCAAAAAAGCCAGCTGGCTTCAAGTTAGCTACACTCAAACCAGAAACACAGAGAATGTACACAACAGCACCTATGACTTACTGATGGGACATAAACATGGTCTTGTGTTTGCTCTGTAATGACAGCAGAGTGGGGGCGTTTTGTTATCTATGACATCACAGTGTAAACTCTGGTAAGGTGAACCTAATTTCCTTTCGTCTTGGTTTTAACCCTAGCAATGCCAAGCCTTATTCCATACCTTAGATTACCAAGGCAGGGGGGGGGGGACTATGTGACCACCACTGATAACAAAATGTCTCAGCAATTTTTAAAACACATTTTATTTTAAAATTGAGTATTATATCTTACTATGTTTATAAAGGTACCTAGTATTTAAGACTGTTCAACTATTTCTTTTTTACTTTTTACATAAATCACATTAGATATTATGCCAATTATTATTACAGAATTTATACCACCAATGGAGGTGACCACCACTGATAACAAAATGTCTCAGCAATTTCTAAAACAAATTTATTCTAAAACTGGGTATTATATCTTATGTTTACAAAGGTAATATTTAACAATGTTTAACTATTCCTTTAGTACCTTTTTGCATGAATCACATAATACCGTTGGGGCAGTACTTCATGACCACCTTCACATTTCATTGTTGCTCAAAAAGAACAACTATGAAAACTTTGAAACAATTATGCAATGCAGTAGTATAAATAGTGTTTGACAATAACTATTAGTTGCATGACTTTAATCCAAAAATTAAAAGAAAGAATTTAAAAAATTAAAGGTGGACATAAAGTGCCCCCCCCCCCCCCTTGGTAATGCTTCAGTTAATGCTTGGAAACTCCTATGCCAGTTAACGTTAAAAGCATCATGGTGAGAGAACCTGAGTAGGCTTCAAGGTTACAACAAATAATGAATAAAGCTAAGAGACTTCTGCAACAGGGCAGAGCACCACAGGTGTGCACACAGCCCTTTTATGTTTTTACCAGTGATCCCTGGGAGGGAGGAATGAGAGGAGAGACCTGAAGAGCGAACAGATCAGACGCAAACATACACCTGGTCCCTAACATCGCCAGATCCTACAGCCTTAAAGGAATGTGTGGGCATAGGAAATGAGGGGCATTGAACTACCAACCTGGAGCAACCACAAAAACCCATGGGTCAGAGTGTGCGGTGAACCTGAGATCTCCTGCATGCGAGTCACAATCGTTACTGTGGTGCCACCTTGCTCGTAGTTAATTATTTCTTCATCTCTAATAAAAAAAATTGCTCTTCAAATAGCGTCCTAGCGGATAATAATGATAATAATGGTAATAATAATGGTGTTAGTAATGGTGGTAGTAATGGTGGTAGTAATGGTGGTGGTAATCATAATAATAGTAGTAATCATAGTAATAGTAGTGACGGTGACAGTGCCGCCGCTGCTGCTATAACAACAACAACAATAACAACAACAATAAAAATAATAACAACAACAATAACAACAACAATAAAAATAATAACAACAACAATAACAACAGCAACAGCAACAACAACAATAACAACAGCAACAGCAACAACAACAATAACAACATCAACATCAACATCAACATCAACAACAATAACAACAATAACAACAATAACAACAATAACAACAATAACAATAATAACAATAATAACAATAATAATAATAATAATAATAATAATAATAATAATAATAGTAACAATAATAATAATAATAATAATAATAATAATAATAATAATAGTAATAATAATAATAATAATAGTAATAATAATAATAATAATAATAATAATAATAATAATAATAATAATAATAATAATAATAATAATAATAATAATAATAATAAATAAAATAAATATAACAACCAAGAACCAAGAATAGTGGTGGTGGTGGCCAGGGCAGGCCAGAATCGCCTTCCCGCACAAACAGTACCGGAGCAGTGTGACGTCATTGGGAATACACGTGAGGCTCGGAATACACGGGACCAAATGAAATAAGGGTACTTTTACAACATGAAGCACATTGTTAATATCCCAATCCCAGGCCTGTCTGTTAAAATAAACAACACAATGCAGTTATCCAGTATCTATTCCTGGTGGTGGGCCTGAGTAAAAGTAGAAACCATTGCTCTGTTGCTGCGTGTAAATATGCTTCATATAAAACTACGGATGTAGTTTATCATAAATTTCCTAAGGATGTAACATTACAGGCGTGAATGGGTGTCTCGGTGGAAAAGGGCTGATCCAATTAATGTCAATAATGCAATAATTTATTCAGTTCATTTCCTTCCCAAAGATTACGAACGGGATTTAAAACACGAGCTTCTAGGATTGGCATTAAGAAGAGAATTAAAAAGCGATGCTGTGCCTTCACAAAGATTCCAAATTGGCATGGAGACACATGGGAGACTGCTGTGGCAAATACCAGCAAGGACAATGAGCTGGTAATTAATAAATATGCGTATTCTTAAGACAGTATTTCTGTATGTAATTAATTTCGAATTTGATTTATACATTTGAGGATTAGAGATATTGTCTATGTATAATGATAGAGATAATTACGACGATATTTCAATAATAATAATAATAATAATAATAATAATAATAATAATAATAATAATAATAATAATAATAATAATAATAATAATAATAATAATAATAATAATAATAATAATAATAATAATAATAATAATAATAATAATAATAATAATAATAATAATAATGATGATGATGATGATGATGATGATGATGATGATGATGATGATGATGATAATATATTCGCTCCAAAATTCTTGCACTGTAGAGTTACTGTCACATGCAACGTCAGTATTGCGCAATAGCCTCCACTCTGTATCTATTTGTTGGTTTTCTTGAACTGCTTTCACCAATTTAGAAAACCGGGAAGCAAGGGGTGCAATTGACTGAGCTGTTTGGATTTTAGCTGGTTCTAACACTTCCAACATTGTAAGAAGAGCATCACTTAATGAGAAACGACTTAGTATGTCGCGAACTGACTCAACGTAAAAATCAACACAGCGTAATTTGAAAACCAAGGAACACGAACACCCGCCCAAACCACTTTTTGTCCAGCACAAATCCCATATAGAACCGAACCCCTTGGCGAGAGGCAAGCGGTCTAACTTCTCCAACACGGAACCCAGCTCTTGTATAAACTATTCTTCTAATTCCTCCTAACAAAGATAGACATTTATAGAAACGATTTTATTGCATATGTGCTTATAGGTACAAGGAGGGGAAAAAGAATAACGACTTCCCATTTGAGAAAAGTATAAGTTTTACAGAAGTCAAATCAATAACAAGGAATATCTCGGGGTTGTTAAATTTCATCCACACACACACACACACACACACACACACACACACACACACACACACACACACACACACACACACACACACACACACACACACACCTACATACAAACATGCCTAGATTTAAATACCACGTTTGGTATTTAACCGACAAGTCGTTTTGGATTAATGTATTTCTCAGACAGACAGACAGACAGACAGACAGACAGACAGACAGACAGACAGACAGACAGACAGACAGACAGAACACACATACACACACGCGCGCACAACATCCCATCCGGGCCAAGACCTGCCACCCGACTGCTGCGTCTTTCACTTCTACCTACCACAGACGTCATGAGTGGGGTGCAGTACTGGAGGTGGGACGTGGTCAGCACCCCTATCCCTCCCGGCCGGTTACTCGGTCTTCCCACAAGGGATCGCTACTTCTCAATCAAGTAGTTCTTCAGTTGGCCCCTCACGGACCTAACGAGGCTGAATGAACCCCAGACCAGGTCTCCCAGCGGCAGAAAATCCCCACGCCAGTACCGGGAGTCGAACCCGGATCCCCCACTTGATAAGCAACAACTCTACCACTGTGCTAAGGAGACAACCCATGCACCCATACACATACCTGGATTAAAATAACATTTGCTATTTAACCGACTATTCCTCTTGGTAATGCACTTCTCTCTCTCTCTCTCTCTCTCTCTCTGTCTCTGTCTCTCTCTCACACACATGTGTTGCGCTCACATGATCTCTGCTCTTGCTCAAACACTTATTTTTCTTCATGTTAATCGAGATAAACATTTGTAGAAGGTATCTTATTACATATTTCTAGTGGATGCAATGGGAATATGGGAATACAGTATACTTTGAGCGATAGTCAAATGTTTTAGGAGCTGCCCGCTATGTGAAGGCTTTGACATTCATTACTCTTTGCTTGGACAAGAGAAAAAAACAATAACGATTTTCTACATAAGAAAAGTACCAAGTATTTGGAAATTCAAACAAATAAGGATTATTTGGGAAATGGCTCAAAAATTATTTGAGCTCATAAATTGTGTGCTATAATGACATCTATATTTTCGAATGGTAAAACCGCGTGTATATTTTACGTTCTACCAGTTATGCAAAAGTCACCAGATTGAAGGGGACTTCAGGGGCTATTCTTAGAAAGTTCAGGATATACATTTCATTTATCATGAAAATATCTAAAAAATTTAGTATTTTAATCAAAATCTTAACAGGCGTTTTTGGGAAAATAAAATTTTATAAAAATGTTTGATGTGAAGGGTAGTTTGGGGTGGAGAAATTTTGTTGACAATCTTCGTGTCGCAACCAATTGCTCGGTATAAAATATTGGTTGACTGATTTTTGATGTTGTCGGACCATTTTTTCCCTTTATACACTTACAACGATCTCGATTATAACATACAAATGACTTAAGCAAAAGGTTCTTAATTGAAGGTTACTAAAATATTGTGACGCCGTCCGCGGGGCACAACAAAGGACAGCCGGAGCCGGGCTGCCCACCCCGCTCGCGCTTAACTTCAGGTTGCCTGTTGTGAATACGTGACAACAACCAGTGGTGGAACCAAAAGGGCTTTTCTAGATTATTCGAGAAGTGTCTGGCAGCCAGCGTACTTGTAGAAGTTCGAGAAAGGTCCGTATTACGTCATCTTTGCTATATAAGGAGGCAAAGCAACGAGCGGAGTGAGTTACAGACAGGAGTCAGTCGGTTGTTAGTTTGAGTTTGTGTGTGTGTGTGTGTGTGTGTGTGTGTGTGTGTGTGTGTGTGTGTGTGTGTGTGTGTGTGTGTGTGTGTGTGTGAGAGCTGCGTGTGTCGTCGCCTCGTGAAGGAAGATAGCGAAGCAGTTAGTGAGTGTTGAGTGATTGTATCGTCAGAGTTAGTGTTTGAGAGACAGAGAAGGTGAAGACTGTGAAAGGAGTAAGTCAAGGTTACGAGAAGAAAACAGTTGTGTGTTGTCATATCACGAAGGACTAAAGACTGTGTAAATGTCAGTAAAAGAGAACTGCGTTGCTGTGCATTCAGATAGAAGAACATGAAGTGACAGAAAAATAGCTGGACTGAACTTTTGTCGTTTTTGTCAAATATGTTAACAATGGCAGATTATATTCATTTTCTTTTGCTGTGTCTTAATTGCTAAATTCTTACGATGTACATATTATTTTATATTACTTGGAATGACATCTGGGGCATTTGTCTTAATTTACGTGCATATTTAGGGTGGAAGGAAAGTCATTACATTAATTTAAACCAGTGGTAGATCTCGGTATTTGGAACACATTTTGTATCTTACGTTTTTGTCTCTGACCATTTCCTACGAAGATATTTTAGCTTTGTCGAAAATAAGAGACAGACGACGATTGTGTGGGTGGCACTTTCACTAGGTCAGTACATAAGCAAACACCGCAGCGTGGTGTCTCGTGAACGTAAACAAATACCATGTCATGTACTTCCGTGTTTACTGTGCGAGTGTAGGTCAATCAGAATGCCAGTTGCACTCGTCATCTCACAAAACATTACACCACCCTGCGTCATGTTTACAAGCAGAAACCGGTTCAGATCTCTGACCAACCTCAACGCAACGTTGCCGAGTTACTTCACGTCTGTTTGTAATGTTCCTTTAATTCTTTTAATTGACTAATTATTTCGAAACCCTGTGTCATGTCCCATAATTACTACCGAAGCTATGTCAGAAATAGGTTATTCTACGCATCTTACAAGTAACAAGCTATTATCTGCATACATCCCTGTGGAATTACGCATCCAATTTGCAACAAGTCATTTATTTTTTCGAAATCGGCTGATCAAAGAACAAAATTCCATTAGACTTTTTGGTTTGTAATGCTTCTATAAAGCACATATTAGAAAGAATGTAATTAGTTCCGTTCCAGCCTGTATATTCATATATTTTTTACTACTTTGCATTCTCAACCAAAGTGAAAGCCATATTTGCAAGTATGTTCTTTTGTTTTCGTATTCATGTACAAGGGCTTTGTAATTCTTTTTATAATTTTAGTAATTTATAAAATAAAGTCATAAGCTGTTCTCCCCATGTCCATTAGAAAGAATTGGGGTTTACAATGGTGAAATAATTATCAAAATTGGCTGAGTGCTTTTGAGATTATACTGCGCACATACACCCCATTTACAAATTTTCTCTCTTTATAATATCATGAATCTTATCACTGCTGAAATATTGATTTGTAATTTGTATGTTTGTGAACATGGGCGTCGCGAAGGGGGGGGGGCAAGGGGTAGCCGCGGCCCCTCCCTGGAAGTTGGTCAACTTAATGTGCAATCAATTACTATTAAACTTACTATTTTAAAAGATCACTTTCTATTTAACACAAATTAACATGGTTATATGCAACGAATATTATAAATTTTGACAGTAAAATAGTGAATTGATATTATCTGATTGCAAATTTCAAACATGTGCCCCCCCCCCCCCCTGGAAAAATGTCTGCCGACGCTCATGTTTGTGAAGATTGTAAACTTTTAATATTAGGAAAAGAAACAAAAAGTAAAACATGTGACCAGTCCCCCACTGATACTGCACCTACACTCGACATAATTTACGTCGAAGCAATGCTTGAGCGATTGACAAAGTGTGTCGAACTGGCTCACCATACTTGTAAAGCACGAGGACCTTCTTCCAAGGCCATCAGAAACATTGGTCAGTATCCGGTACATGTAAGGATGAATCACTCTTCCGCGCTTTGAACCCTGACCTATGCTTCATGGATTAGCTGTCTATACCTTGAGCTCAAATACAACAAAGGGTATCTGATTGGTGTTTTAACAGCGTCTATGTAACTGTTCATTGTTATCAACTTATTTAACCATACGAATTTATACAGCTCAGGAACAGAAATACGTTCAAAGCCCCACATTTACAATTCGTATTAGCTGTTACAGCTTAGAACAAAAAATTCTGTGTCGATGTTTCATTGGAAATACGCATTTAGAAGTCCCATAATAAAACCGCAGTTTTTAAAGTGAATTTCCCGTTAAATCTCGGTGTTTCCCCTACTTATTATAGATAGACAAGCAGCACTAAAGCAAGTAAAAATCTGATGTGTTGCATTCACATGACTTTCTCTACTCTTGTACTAACCATTCTTACAAACTCTTATTCCTATATCTTCTTCGTGTTAGTTGAGATAAACATTTGTACAAATTATCTTATTGCTTATTTCCTTGTAGGTGCAAGGGGAATGTTAGAATACAGTAGGCTTTGTGCGATAGTCAAATGTTTGAGATTCTGTTGTCTTTGCAAACTTAACATATAAAAAATGAACAACGATGATCCTTTTCACGAAAGTTCTAAGTTTTCCGAAACTCACACACATAACAAGGAATATCTCCTAAATGGTTCACTCTACAAGAAAATTTATTGAGACATAAATTGTGTATTTTAGCAAGATCTACATTTTTTGTACAGTATAATTTGGTCTATCTCTAATGGTTTACCAGTTATGCAAAAGTCGTCCAGAGTAAATACGACTACAGGGGCTATAGCCAGAAAATTCAAGATATACATTTCATTTGTCATCAAAATATCTCAAATATATGACATTTTAATCAAAATCGTTAGAGCCATTTTCAAGAAAATCAAAATTTTCGAAAAATCTTCCATGTAAAGGGTAGTTTAGGTTGGGGCTATTTTCTTCAAAATCTTCGTGTCGCATCCTTGAAAGACATTAAACTTAAATACCAACTTTGGTCTTTAACCTACTTTTCATTTTTGAGTTATGCTGTCCACAGACTGACAGACACCACACAGACAGACACACACGGACATTTTTCTAAAGATTCTTTTTTTGGATTCAGGGGGCCTCAAAACATGTATTTCCGGTGAAATCTCGACATCGAATTTTTGGGTGGAATACAATACTTCCCCTACTTACCAGTAGAGAAAGTAAAAAGACTATCCTTCCATCTACTTCACGTTAATCAAGATGAACATTTGTAGAAATGCTTTTATTACATATTTTCTTATAGGTACAATAGAAATAGGGAATACAGAAGGCTTAAGCGATAGTCAAATATTTTAAGAGCTGGTCGCTATGTGATGGCTTTGAAATTCAGTTTTCTTTGCATGACCACGAGCGAGAAAAGAAGATATACGGATAACGACTTCCCACTTGAGAAAAGTACAAGTATTGAAAAATTCAAACCAATAACAAGGAGTATTTCGGAAATGGTTAACTCCTCAAAAAATGCATTTGACATCAGTTGTGTTTTAACGAGATTATAGTTTTTGTTTAGTAAACTTTTGACTATTACGCTTTACCTGCTATACAAAAGTCATTCATAATGAAGAGAAATTCAAAGGCTAACCCCAGAAAGCTCAATACATACATTCCTTTCGCCATGAAAATAAACTTAATATAGAACTTTAATCAAAATGGTTATAGCTTGCGTACAACAATGTGCGCAGATGATTGTATTTACTTGTATGTTTCTCGTAATGTTAGGGTTATACCAGTACAACAGAGGGGAACACCTCGCACAGTTAAATGTATATAGTTCCATTGCAGCTACTACCCCTCAGTAGGAAGAGATGAGGTGAAGGAACCACAGGAGGCTATAGATCACAGAGACGCTCGGAAGGTTCTAACAGTTGGAATACCCGTCCCATTACTGGAGCTGTTTGGAGAGCGATAACGACCCGTCGACCAAGCAGTCCTCTAGTGTACACCAAGAGTACTTTTTACTTTCTCTACTGGTAAGTAGGGGAAGTAGGTTGTATTCCACCCAAAAATTCGATGTCGAGATTTCACCGGAAATATATGTTTTGAGGCCCCCTGAATCCAAAACAAAAAAGCATTTTTAGAAAAAGGTCTGTGTGTGTGTCTGTGTGTCAGTCTGTCAGTCTGTGGACAGCATAACTCAAAAACGAAAAGTCGGTTAAAAACCAAAGTTGGTATTTAAGTTTAATGTCTTTCAAGGATGCGACACGAAGATTTTGAAGAAAATAGCCCCACCCTAAACTACCCTTTACATGGAAAATTTTGATTTTCTTGAAAATGGCTCTAACGATTTTGGTTAAAATGTCATATGTTTGAGATATTTTTATGACAAATGAAATGTATATCTTGAATTTTCTGGCTATAGCCCCTGTAGTCGTATTTACTCTGGACGACTTTTGCATAAGTGGTAAACCGTTAGAGATAGACCAAAACATACTATATAAAAAATGTAGATCTTGCTAAAATACACAATTTATGTCTCAATAAATTTTCTTGTAGGGTTAACCATTTCGGAGATATTCCTTGTTATGTGTGCGAGTTTCGGAAAACTTAGAACTTTCGTGAAATGGATCATCGTTGTTCATTTTTTTATATGTTAAGTGAGCAAAGACAACAGAATCTCAAAGCTTTAAACCATTTGGCTATCCCAAAAAGCCTAGTGTATTCTAATATTGCTCTTGTACCTACAAGGAAATAAGCATTGAGATAAGTTGTACAAATGTTTATCTTAACTAACACGAAGAAGATATAGGAATAAGAATGGTTAGTACAAGAGTAGAGAAAGTCATGTGAGTGCAATACATCAGATTTTTTCTTTGAACAAGCATACGTGTCATGTTTCCGGCACAACCATACGCCACGAAACCTATAAGTATCTGAAACATGAGAAGGAAACAGAAAAAAAAAGGAAATCGTGGTAGACGAGAACCCACGCCAGTATTCGCTTACCGACCAGGAAAAACTACGAAAAATCCAAGGTCAGAGTGGCCGGTTGACGGAAATCGAGCCCGGGGCCTCCCAAAACCGAGCCTCAGACGTTACCATGGAACTATCTGGTAAGGTAGTATATATATTGTTCTCACTGGAGTATGGTTCATTATATAATTGAAGGGCAACCCTTGTGCAAAAGGAATGTCCTCAATAAGCACAAAGAGAATCTTGTAATCTCATAGTACAGACTTCTTAAATACTCTCAAGATAAGCAACAAGTGGTTCAGTGTAGCAAAACATTAAATGGACTGATAGTAATGTCGAGAGTTTGCCATAAAATGCCCCAATACTCATAATTATTCATTTCCTATGGAATACCTTCACAATGGTGCACTTCCAATCAACACAGCCAAGTTTCGTGACGTGATGGAGTTACTAATGCTCCATACGACATGTGGGTTTACAATACTTTGTTACCTGACAACTTACCAGTTGAATAAAGAACATCATCTACCTTGCATGTACTTCTGTGTTTATTAAAAGAATGTTGAACTTCATTTTATATGTTTTAAGACTTACTGACTTTAGAAGTTATATACTTTGTTATGATTAGTTGACTCGTCTTATATCTTACCCATTTATTTAATTAGGACTTATTTAGGCACGTAATGCACTTGTTTGGTTAAACACCAGAGAATCTGGCATTAAACAAAGCATTTTCAACCGAAGCCTTGGAGCTACCTGGTGAAAAAACAAGTAGTTCCAATGCCTTCAAAATTCTGATAAATTTAAGTTTAGTGCAACATATTTTTAATTTCAATTCAGGATAGCTTATTCACCCCAGTTCTATCAATGTTTCAAATTTTAGACTAACGGAAACAAAATTATATTTTTACCTTCTCTACTACGTATAGTAAATGGGGGAAGCATTGCATTCGACCCAAAATTTCGATGTCGAGATTTCAACGGAAATATGTTTTGCTGATCCTGAATTATTATTAAAAAAAAAAAAAAAATTAGAAAAAGGTCCGTGTATGTGTGTCTGTGAACGCATAACTCAAAAACATAAAGACGGTTGAAAAGCCAGGGTTAGTATTTAAGTTCCATATATTTCAGGGATGTGGCAGGAAGATTTCCAAGAAAATTCCTCCACCCTAAACTACCCTTTACGTGGAAAGTTTTTCTAAAATTTTCATTTTCTCAAAAATGGCTATAGCGATTTTGATTAAAATGCCATATGTTTAAGATATTTTTATAGCAAATAAATGTATATTTTGAATTTTCTGGTCATAGCCCATTTAGTCCTGTTTACTCTTGAGGTTTACATAACTGGTAAACTGAAAGAGATACCGAAAATTCAAAGCTTTAAAAGATTTGACTATGGCTAAAGCCTACTGTATTCCCATATTCCCCTTGCACCTACAAGAAAATCAGCAATGAGATTATTTCTGCAAATGTTTATCTCGATTAACATGAAGATAAAGGAATAACAGTTTGTAACAATAGTTACTGTTAGTACAAGAGTAGAGAAAGTCATGTGAGAGCAACACATCATATTACTTTCTCTAATGGTAAGTAGGGGAAGTATTGTATTCCACCCAAAAATTCGATGTCGAGACTTCACCGGAAATATATGTTTTGAGGCCCCCTGAATCCAAAAAAAAAAGCATTTTTAGAAAAAGGTCCGTGTGTGTGTGTCTGTGTCAGTCTGTCAGTCTGTGGACAGCATAACTCAAAAACGAAAAGTTGGTTAAAAACCAAAGGTGGTATTTAAGTTTAATGTCTTTCAAGGATGCGACACGAAGATTTTGAAGAAAATAGCCCCAACCTAAACTACCCTTTACATGGAAAATTTTTCGAAAATTTTGATTTTCTTGAAAATGGCTCTAACGATTTTGATTAAAATGTCATATATTTGAGATATTTTGATGACAAATGAAATGTATATCTTGAATTTTCTGGCTATAGCCCCTGTAGTCGTATTTACTCTGGACGACTTTTGCATAACTGGTAAACCGTTAGAGATAGACCAAATTATACTGTACAAAAAATGTAGATCTTGCTAAAATACACAATTTATGTCTGAATAAATTTTCTTGTAGGGAAAACCATTTCGGAGATATTCCTTGTTATGTGTGTGAGTTTCGGAAAACTTAGAACTTTCGTGAAATGGGTCATCGCTGTTCATTTTTTTATATGTTAAGTGTGCTAAGACAACAGAATCTCAAAGCTTTAAACATTTTACTATCACACAAAGCCTACTGTATTCCCTCTTGCACCTACATGGAAATTATCAATAAGAAAATTTGTACAAATGTTTATCTTAACTCACACGAAGAAGATATGGAAATAAGAATTTGTAAGAATGGTTAGTACAAGAATAGAGAAAGTCATGTGAGTGCAACACATAAGATTTTTTATGTAGTTTCATAAGATTATTTCAGTTGAGGTAAAATGGAACCGCTGTTGAAGCAGTAAATGACAATCAGCTCTTGTAGTGTGACTTACTAGTGTGGGGAAGATATTTTGATGTCTCGGATTGTCTAAAGGAAGATAGGAATCGCGCGACCACAACCTTCATTGGCTGGATTGGAGTTCGTTGCTACCATGGTTGCATCCGGTAGGATGTCCACTGCTGTGAACACCTTAATTACGGTGCCAGTCTAATTATAAAAATCTGATGTGTTGCACTCACATGACTTTCTCTACTCTTGTACTAACCATTCTAACAAACTCTTATTCCCATATCTCCATGTTAGTTAAGATAAACATTCGTACAAATTATCTTACTGCTTACTTTCTTGTAGGTGCAAGGGGTATATTAGAATGCAGAAGGCTTTGTGCGACAGTCAAATCTTTTTGACCTTTGAGATTCCGTTCTCTTTGCACGATTAACATATAAAAAAATGAAAAACGTTGCATTTCGCTACAGTTCTGTTTTCCGAAACTCACACACATAACAAGGAATATCTCCGAAATGGTTCACCCTACAAGAAAATTTATTGAGACATAAATTGTGTATTTTAGCAAGATCTACATTTTTTGTATAGTATAATTTGGTCTTTCTCTAACGGTTTACCAGTTATGCAAAAGTCGTCCAGAGTAAATACGACTACTGGAGCTATAGCCAGAAAATTCAAGATATACATTTCATTTGTCATCAAAATATCTCAAATATATGACATTTTAATCAAAATCGTTAGAGCCATTTTCAAGAAAATCAAAATTTTCGAAAAATCTTCCATGTAAAGGGTAGTGTAGGTTGGGGCTATTTTCTTCAAAATCTTCGTGTCGTGTCCTTGAAAGACATTAAACTTAAATACCAACTTTGGTTTTTAACAGGCTTTTCGTTTTTGAGTTATGCTGTCCACAGACAGACACACAGACACACAGACAGACACACAGACACACACACAGAGAGAGAGAGACACAGAGACACAGAGACACAGAGACACAGAGACACAGAGACACAGAGACACAGAGACACAGAGACACAGAGACACAGAGACACAGAGACACAGAGACACAGACACACAGACACACAGACACACAGAGACACAGAGACACAGAGACACAGAGACACAGACACACAGAGACACAGAGACACAGAGACACAGAGATACAGAGACACAGAGACACAGACAGACACACAGACACACACACAGAGAGAGAGAGACACAGAGACACAGAGACACAGAGACACAGAGACACAGACACACAGACACACAGACACACAGACACACAGAGACACAGAGACACAGAGACACAGAGACACAGAGACACAGAGACACAGAGACACAGAGACACAGACACACAGAGACACAGACACACAGAGACACAGACACACAGAGACACAGAGACACAGAGACACAGAGATACAGACACACAGACACACAGAGACACAGAGACACAGAGACACAGAGACACAGAGACACAGAGACACAGAGACACAGACACACAGACACACAGAGACACAGACACACAGAGACACAGACACACAGAGACACAGAGACACAGAGACACAGAGATACAGACACACAGACACACAGACAGACACACAGACACACACACAGAGAGAGAGAGACACAGAGACACAGAGACACAGAGACACAGAGACACAGACACACAGACACACAGACACACAGAGACACAGAGACACAGACACACAGAGACACAGAGACACAGAGACACAGAGACACAGAGACACAGAGACACAGACACACAGAGACACAGACACACAGAGACACAGAGACACAGAGACACAGAGACACAGAGACACAGACACACAGAGACACAGAGACACAGAGACACAGACACACAGACACACAGAGACACAGAGACACAGAGACACAGACACACAGAGACACAGAGACACAGAGACACAGAGACACAGAGACACAGAGACACAGAGACACAGACACACAGAGACACAGAGACACAGAGACACAGACACACAGAGACACAGAGACACAGACACACAGAGACACAGACACACAGAGACACAGACACACAGACACACAGAGACACAGAGACACAGAGACACAGAGACACAGAGACACAGACACACAGACACACAGACACACAGACACACACACACACATATATCCAACTGTTAAGCTCGAAAACCGCTTTACCGATCACCACGAAATTCGGCACGTATATGTATTTTTTATGGGGACAATTTTATGGCAACAATTTTACTACACAATATATTACTTTCAAATGGCTTTCTACTCGCATTTCTTTTACGTAGCACATTCATTTATCCTCTGTTTGCCCTTCAACGTACAATTAATATAATATTCTATGATTGAAATATAAATGCAACGTATTACATTCACACGACTTCCTCTGCTAATTCTTCCTTTACGAGGCACTATCAGTCTTCTTTCGCTATTTGCCCTTCAACATATAATTCATACAATTTTATATGTTTGAAAAAGAAATACAATGTATTACATTCATACTATTTTCTCTACTCAGTTTTGTTTTACGTAACAATTCATATGTTATTCCCTATCTTTTATCAACTTCATACATACCAACGCCTATACATATCGCATGTTGAAGAGTGGGTAAATTCTAAAACAGGTTGACCGATCGCCATGAAAAGTAACATATTTAATTGTTTTCATGGCGAAGGTTTTTATGCAATCCATTTTACCACCCAACGTATTACGTTCACATGTTTTTCTCTACTCCCTTTTCTTTTACCTAACATACTACTCCCTCTTCTACAAACAATCCATACATTTTTCCATACACTTGAAATATAAGTGCAACGTATAACATTCACACGTTTTTCTACTCATTTTGGTTTTACTAAACACAATCACATTTCTTTCACTACTCCCGCTTCGGCGAACAATTACGAACAATTCATACAATTTTCTATATGATTGAAACAGAAATGCGTAGTACATTCACATGGCTTTATCAACCAGCTTTTCCTTCTGTAGTATTTGTTATGGTTCAACAGTGCTGTTGCTTAGTGTTGCTCCGGTGTTTTAATACAAAATAAAGAAATAGTTTAAAAAAAAGTAAAGTAATCACAATTGATGTCAGGAGTGCGCCGAAAAGCACGATATGGAACAGTTGATGAAACAAATGTTAGCCAAGATGGACATAATGGGAAATGAAATGAATTCCGGAATGCGACAGAGGAAACAAATATGAAAACCGAATTGGAAAAATGTAAACTACGGAATAGAAAATATAGGAACAAAAATGGACAAAATGGAAACAAAAATGGAAGGCAAATTTAAAATGTAAACTCCAAAACAGAAAAGATGAAGCCGGGAATGTCTAATATGAAGATAGATCTATCGGAGAATACTAACGAGCGACTGGCCAGGGTAAAGGAAGCCATGGAAGAACTCGACGGAAAGATGAGGGACCTTGGCGAATGCGTTAACGCCCTGCAGTCAATCGCAGCAGCAAAGAACTGAACTCCATAATGGAACAAATGCTCGACGAAAACGTCAAACTGGGCGGATATCTATGGGGGAGGTCTGCGTTCAGTAGTAGGTGTTTTACAGCTGAAATGATGGTGTTTATGAAATATTTGTATCTTGGAAATGACTCTTCACAATTGCGACTAAAATTGTTATTTAGTTAACGTTTTGACTTTCAGTTTATCTAAATAAGTATCTTCTCCCACAAAAAAAACAAGATTTCACAAAATCAGAGGCGAAAAACGCCGAGCGAAGCTCGGTCGCCCAGGTACTGGCATTTTAATCACAATCGTTAGAGTCATTTTCAAGAAAGTCAAACATTTTGAAAAATTTTCTATGTAAAGGGTAGTTTAGGGTGGAGGAATTTTCTTTAAAAATCTTCGTGCCGCATCCTGAAATACCAAGTTTGGTTTTTAACCGATTTTTTGTTTTTGAGTTATGCTGTCCACAGACACACACAAACACACACACACAAACCTTTTCCTAAAAATGCTGTTTTTGGATTCAGGGGGCCTCAAAACATATATTTCCGGTGAAATCTCGGCATCGAATTTTTGGGTGGAATACAATACTTCCTCTACTTTACGTAGTAGAGAAAGTAAAATTAAAAAAAAAAAAAAAAAAAAAAAAAAAAAAAAAAAAGACACTACCAACCCTTCATATTTATAGAACTATTTTATATATGATAAAATAAAACTTCCCAATGCAAACAAATTCAGATATCCACGATCACAACACCAGAATTAAAAGTAATCTTGCTGCCGCTATGCACAGAGCTTGTTCGAAAATTGCCAAGTTTTGCTGCTGCAAAAGTATACGAGGCATTATGAGAAGTCTTGGAACATAAAGTAAACAAATAGTTGAAACAGCTGAAAACAGCACTATCACAAATAATACATACAAACTGAACTTAAAATGAAACAGTGTTACGTATTTGGTTGAAGATCTAAGCTCAATGTGCTGGTAGGCAGCTCCCAAAATATATATTTAGTTCCCTTACTTCAGATTTTTACATTCGTAATAGAATGCAACGAAAATTTCAGAGTTATATCTTGAGGAAACCGCATTCAAGTGTTTCCATCTTAGTAACAATCGCTTGCGATAAAAAGAAGGAAAGGAGAAACGAAAAAAAAAAAAAAAAAAAAAAAAATGATAAACGCTACGAAGAAAATTAATATGAAATAACTTCTGTGTTTTAAGGAGCTCTATATTTTTATATAGTAAGATTTGGTGAATCTCTTACGGTTTACCAGTTATACAAAAGTCATCAATAGTAAAAAGTACTACATGTGCTACAGCCAGGAAATTCAAAATATACATTTCATTTGCCATAAAAATATAAACATATGGCATTTAAAAAAATCGTTTAAGCCATTTTTGAGAAAATCCAAATTTTCGAAAAATTTTCCATGCAAAGAATAATTTAGGGTTGAGGAATTTTCTTCAAAATCTTCCAGTGGCATCCTTTAAAGATGTTAAAGTTAAATACCAACTTTGGTTTTTAACCGACTTTTCGTTTTTGAGTTATGCTGTTCACAGGCAGACAGAGACACACGGACCTTTTTCTAAAAATGCCTTGTTTTGGATTCAGGGGGCTTCAAAGTATATATTTTCGGTGAAATATTGACATCAAATTTTTGGATCGAATACAATACTTCCCCTATTTACTATACGTAGTAGAGAAATTAAAAATATTACTTTTATTTTTTCTTTCTTAAATGTTCCCTCTAAATGTTTGATTGTATCGTGTTCACATTAGATCTGCATCATTGAAACTAAAATGCCTTATTTGAATACAAAGTGACAAAAGAAAGCTTAATCTGAGTTGCGTTTGGCTAAATGAGAAAACAGAAGTGTCAATTGTAGGTCATGTCGCCAAAGATTCACATTTCATTAGCACCGTTGCTTAGGCCAAAAGTTGCACAAGTTAAGGAATTTCGCGTGAAAGTGATGTAGGTACCAGAAAGAAAGCAGGGTTGGCACACTTTGCTCTCCGAAAATAGGTAAATAAACAGCAATTATTTTCTGCAATAGAAGCGAATCACAATATTCCATCAGACAACCTTTTCATTTCCTCAAGTGATATTTAATGTCACTCGACATGAACACGCATGCATGGTTTTGAAACATTGTTGGCACACTTGTAACAACAATGACGCGTGACCGTTTCTTAAAGTGTGTAGAAAGTTAAACTGTCGAAAACGGGGGTGGCTTTATATTCCTCTAAGATACTTAACATTAAATAAACTAATTATACTAAGCATGTAATTAATCCAGTAGCTTCCGACATTGTCAATTTGACCCAGGTTGGTCATCTATGCATATATAAATGAATGTCTCTTACGAGCTATTATACCATTAATCCGATTGCAATGAAAATTGGCCTGGTAAGCGGAGGATCTGTGGTTCAAATCCCAGCTGTGGCATTGGATTTTTCAGTTCCACTTCTACCTCTCAAACATTGCCCACACACGGCTTGTGTGTTTAAAACACCGGCAGTAAGTTTGTTGGCATAAATAAATAATAATGGCAAATCTTAATGTTTTTCATAGAGAGGTTTTTTTATGCTATCCATTTTGCTAAGCAACGTATTACATTCACATGGTTTTCTCTACTCGCTCTTCAACATACAATTCATACCATTTCTATATGATTAACATACAATGCTACCTATTACATTCACATGGTTTTAGCTCACTTTTTTCTTACGCAACACATTCACATTTATTTCTCTTCTCACTCTTCTACAAACAATTCATACACTTTTCTATATTGTCGAAATAGAATTGCAGCATGTTACATTCACGTGGTTTTCTCTACTCGCTTTTCTTTTACGTTACACATTCACATGTCCTTCTCTACTACCTCTTCAACATACAATTGATACAATTTTCTATATTATCGAAATAGAAATGCATCCACACGATTTTCTCTAATCGCCTTTCTTCCTGTGGCATTTGCATTTGCGGTTGTTCAGCAGTGCTTTTACATGTGTCTTCCCAAATTAAATTAAAATTATTTTGTTGTTTAACAACGCTGTCAATCACATTAGCGTCGCCGGTGTGCCGGAAATTTGTCCCGCGAATCTACTGACATGGAGCTGTCGTTTTTAAACACACTTAAAAACCATCGGTCTGGGCGGGATTTGAACCCACGACCTTGGGACCAGTAGGCCAGCGTCTAACCAACTGAGCCACCGACATGTGTCTTCTCGGTGTTTGCATTTATTTGGTTGATATTTAATCCGTATGGCTTATAGTATCCTAAATCAAATATTTAAGTGTGTTAAAGTGTGTGAGATAACAGGTGGCAATATTTCTCAGAACCTTGTTATATACGTAGCATGTCATAGTAGTTTCCAAAACATACCAAATCAATGTAAAACTGAGATCTAATGTTGCGTTTTATGGAAATACATAGCAAATCCTTTAACTGTTTGGTGCCAATAAATACCAAATCCAGTTAGCCAATTAAAGCATGTGTTTTATGACACATGAAAACACAACAAATATGTCGATTTGTATGTAGTTTACCGCACTGTTTTAAGGTGTGCTTGAGGTGTGTGTTTACAAATAATCATTATATTGAGTAAAAAATCTGATGTGTTGCACTCACATGACTTTCTCTACTCTTCTACTAACCATTCTTACAAACTCTTATTCCTATATCTTCTTTCTTGTTAGCCGAGACAAACATTTGTACAAATTATCTTATTGCTTATTTCCTTGTAGGTGCAAGGGGAATGTTAGAATACAGTATGCTTTGTGCGATAGTCAAATGTTTGAGATTCTGTTGTCTTTGCACATTTGACATATAAAAAAATGAACAACGATGATCCATTTCACGAAAGTTCTAAGTTTTCCGAAACTCACACACATAACAAGGAATATCTCAGAAATGGTTCACCCTACAAGAAAATGTATTGAGACATAAATTGTGTATTTTAGCAAGTTCTAAATTTTTTGTATAGTATAATTTGGTCTATCTCTAACGGTTTACCAGTTATGCAAAAGTCGTCCAGAGTAAATACGACTACAGGGGCTATAGCCAGAAAATTCAAGATATACATTTAATTTGCCATAAAAATATCTCAAACATATGACATTTTAATCAAAATCGTTAGAGCCATTTTCAAGAAAATCAAAATTTTCGAAAAATTTTCCATGTAAAGGGTAGTTTAGGGTGGGGTTATTTTCTTCAAAATCTTCGTGTCGCATCCTTGAAAGACATTAAACTTAAATACCAACTTTTGTTTTTAACGGACTTTTCGTTTTTGAGCTATGCTGTCCAAAGACTGACAGACTGACAGACTGACACACACACACACACACACACACACACACACACACACACACACACACACACACACACACACACACACACACACACGGACCTTTTTCTAAAAATGCTGTTTTTGGATTCAGGGGGTCTCAAAACATATATTTCTGGTGAAATCTCGACATCGAACTTTTGGGTGGAATACAATACTTCCCCTACTTACCAGTAGAGAAAGTAAAAATTGTAATGTATAAATTATTGTTTTCATCAGTTTACTAGTAGTAATTATGTATCCACTTTATTTAAATTTGCCTTTAGTAGTAAACATGAATACAATACTACTATTCTGAACTATTCATGTTGGTTTTCATAACTTCAAATACTAATATGCATAACTTTTATGCCAAAAAGTACCAAATCCATTTTAATTATTACCATAAAACGCATCAGCTTTACATGAAAGCAGAGATAATTGACTGACAGTAACACCTCGTACCTGTTAACATATTTCTAAATTAAGGAATCCATATTGAAATATGTGTGAGTACCAGAAGTTTTTTTGTTTCCTGTAAAATTTGCTATTATGGATTTGAAAACAAGGTTCTCTGCGTGTGTGCATATATAATATTTGTGTGTAACTATTTTCAAATTTCTTAATATATGTATACACACAGGATTTTAAAAAAGTGTCCAATATTGCAACAGGAGTTGGGATTGGCCAAAACTAGAATAAATGTTCCTTTAAACATATGTACCGAAACAAATGCTTGTTATGAGTTTGGCACACACCAATGTCTTTAAAAGTCCCCATATCCAGAAATCCAATGGACTGAGATCCGCCGAACGTGGAGGCCATGCTACTGGACCTTCTCGACCAATCCATCGCCCATTAAATGTTTGGTTTAAGTATTGGGATCGCTTTAGTCCCAATGTGTGGACAGGAGTTGTGGGTGGCAGATTCCTAGGACCATACATTTTATCGTACAGATTAACAGGTGGTGTACCATAGATTCCTGCGCGATGAGTTACTCGTGGTTTTGGAGGAGTTGTGCTTGTGGAAAGACAAGGCATGTGGTTTATACATGACGGGTCAGCGCCCCATTTTGCACGCACCGCGCAACAATACAATTTCTGCAAATGTTTATCTCGATTAACATGAAGTAGATAGAAGAATAAGAGTTTGTAAGAATAGTTAGCACAAGAGGAGAGAAAGCCATGTGAGTAGACCTTTTACGTAGGATGTAAATAGCGGAATATATAAGTTTGCATATCATCGCCATCGCCATCGCCATCGCCATCGCCATCGCCACCACCACCACCACCACCACCATCACCACCACCATCACCATCACCATCACCATCACCATCACCACCATCATCACCATCACCATCACCATCACCACTATCACCATCACCACCATCATCACCATCACCATCACCATCATCACCACCATCACCATCACCATCACCATCACCATCACCACCACCACCATCACCACCATCATCACCATCATCACCATCACCACCATCACCACCATCATCACCATCATCACCACCATCACCATCACCATCACCACCATCATCACCACCATCATCACCATCATCACCACCATCACCATCACCACCACCATCACCATGACCACCATCATCACCACCATCACCATCACCACCATCACCATCACCATCATCACCATCACCACCATCACCACCATCATCACCATCATCACCACCATCACCATCACCACCATCATCACCACCATCACCACCATCACCATCACCACCACCATCACCATGACCACCATCATCACCACCATCACCATCACCACCATCACCATCACCACCATCACCATCACCATCACCATCACCACCATCATCACCATCACCATCACTATCACCATTATCACCATCATCACCATCATCTTCACCATCACCACCATCATCACCACCATCACCACCACCACCACCACCACCATCACCACCACCATCACCACCACCATCACCATCACCATCACCATCACCATCACCATCACCATCACCATCACCATCACCATCACCATCACCATGACCACCATCATCACCACCATCACCATCACCACCACCACCATCACCACCACCACCATCACCACCACCATCACCACCACCATCATCATCATCACCACCATCATCACCACCATCGCCATCACCATCACCATCACCATCACCATCACCATCACCATCACCATCACCACCATCACCACCACCACCACCACCACCATCACCATCACCATCATCACCACCATCACCATCATCATCATTATTATTATTGTTATTATTAATTTCTAATGGGGATTAGAAATAAATTTCAATAAAACTGAATCTGTGTCAATAGGTTTAGAAGAAAACCTTACATGCAATGTAGACGAAATATCACATGTTGACTATTTTAAATATCTTGGGTCTATAATATAAAAGGGTGCAATAACAAATTTAGAGATTCAAAGAAGAATAACTGATGGGAAGAGAATTATAGGAATGCTCAATTCAGTTTTTTGGAGTAAAAATATTTTATACAGAACTAAAAAAGTTAATACATCAGACACTATGCATTCCAAAGTACAACGTTATACGGCGCTGAAACTTGGACCATAAGCAGACAACAAGCAAACAAATTAACGGTATTGGAAATGGACTTTTGGAGACGGTCAGCACGAAAATCCAGGAAAGATAAAGCTCGGAATAATAGAATAAGGGAAATTATGCAAGTTGACAAAAACATTATGGAAATTGTGGAAGAAACACCCCTGAAATAGTGTGGACACACACGTGCTTATAATGCCAGAGGACTGAATACCCAATAAAATTCTATACTGGAAAGCAGAAGGGAAAAGAAGAAGAGGGAAACCTAGGGAATGCTGGATAGATGGGGTGAAAGAGTATGGAGAGAAGAGGGTTAAATGAGCAAGATGCTATGGACAGGGATTTATGGAGACAGGAGACCGTTTTGGGATGGAGGAAACCCATTGTATTGTGGAATATTCCTTAATAAAATTATTATTATCATCATCATTATTGTACACTTTTGCTTAATTTAAAATTAAATAATGAAGTATTCAGTATAAACATTTCTGCCCGCAAAATAATCAAGACAATGTCGAAGTGGAATTTTTAGAAAGTTGAAGTTAAACTAAGGTATATTAACGGTATATATTCTTGTTTCCAGTTTGCTGAGACTATGCTCTGTAGTCCCAGACCTCCCCTGTGTAGGATACAGCCAGAATTCTACTGCACAGGAGCTATGATGGATCGCGCATGGACGAAGGAAAATATCGAAATGAGGCACGTTTTCACCAGGTTGCCAGTCCACGGATTCTCCCACATTATATTCGAGAACAAGAACTACCACGTTGGCTACATGCGGACTGTGAATGTAGGCTGTGTGAACGCTATCATATCGAACTATGCACAAGAACAGGCATCGGCAAACATGTACTCAATGAAGCCTCGCAACTATGACGTGTCAGCGGCAGCGCTTACTCTGTCTCCCCCTCCCTCGCAGTCTTAACTGTCACTGCATACACACCGATCACGAGCGAACTGTCCTGTCGTATTTACCTGCACTTCTAAACATGTCTGTCAAACTGTAATTTAATATTAAGACTTAAAGATACATTTATTTATAACTTTGAAGAATATTAGTTTATTTAACTTAAAGTCTTAGTATATTCGTAGAACTAGAGTGCATCTAATTATTTCTGGTCTATTAAATTTGATATCTACAATAGCACTTTGATTATTTCTTCTCTCATCATGTAAGGAACGTAAGGTGTTTGTTGTGCTCTAAAGTTCAAAAAGGCACTCATCAATGGAACATCAAGCGGCATTATGATACATGTCATAAGATCACCATACAATTATAGACAAGCATGTATTCATAAATTTACACCACGATTTAAAGTAGCATAACACTGACGTAGTGTTCTTTATTCATTTTATTTTTTCAGGTCTAGATCGGACTAACCAACTGCAACAGCTCAAAGAGCAATATTCAGATAATACACCTAATATTAATCCAAATATTATAACTCATAGACAACCTCACGCCAGCTATGCTGTTGCTTTAGTGATTGCTCAGTCACTGAGGTGTTTTAGTGATGGGGATTTCATAAAAAATGTGAGAGTAAAGTTGTCAACATAATTTGCCCTGAACAATGTGATATTTTTAGCAATATTGCATTATCACCACGAACCATTCAGAGAAGGATACATAAAATAGCAGAAATAACCGAAAAAAGACTACAAACCGAGGTCCATGAATTTATAGCCGTTTCTCTCGCGTTGGATGAAAGCACTGACAACGTTGACACAGCACAATTGGTAATTTTCACTCGTGGAGTCACTAACAACCTCTCGATACAAGAATATATGCTTCAAGTCATTCCACTTAGGGAACAAACAACAGGGACAACATTATTTCAAGCATTTAAGAAATATGTAGAAGAAAAGAAACTGAATCCAAAAAAATCTTGTATCGCGATTAACAGATGATAATTTACGTGCTATCCTGAGAATGGCTACTTGTGATGTATCACTAGATTTTCATGGTACATTGCAAATAGAAGTGAATTGAAATATATTGCTCAAATATCTAGGCCTACCTAAAGTATCGTAGACCAAAATAGCTGGATTCAAGTATATGTACTATTCTTTGTTGTACTCTGAAGCGAGTGAGTCCAGCACTGACTCTGAACGAAGGTCAATGCCATCCAGGGTTGCCAACTCGTACGATAATTATGGGGGCATACGATAATTTTAATGTTTGTACGATGGTTGTCAAACCATACGATAATTATGGGGGTGTACGATAAGTTGAATGTATGATGGTTCGATATCGGCGAAATATCATTTTCACACATGGTTTGTCACACCAGCGAAGTGAAACTAATTATAAATGCTCTCATGGCCTGTCTCCACCCCTCTAAGTCAATCATTTCATATCGTACTAATCCTTCTACCCTTTATCCTCTTTTTGCCAGTGTGCTCAGATCTGGTAATCTCAATGAAGAAGGCGCTGTTCCGAAAACTGGTTATCAATGGAGAAAACTCGGAATAAGTGATATTCGGTGTGAAATAAAGAACATTCCTGAACCTGGCAGGTTTTGAAGTGCTGTTAAACACATGCCACCTTGGAGGAAATACTGATTTCAAAGAACTAGCAGCCTTTGCATTATCAGTGATTTCATTTCCCCACAGAAAAGCTTCATGCGAAAGGGTTTTTCTAAACTGGGCTTAATAAAAACTAAAGTTAGAAGCAGATTGGCACTATATACGGTAAATGAACTTATTCTGTCGCCTTAGTTTTGAAATAATGCGGTAGATCCGAAAATCTCCAAGTCACCGAGAAGATTTTAAGGTTTATTTCAACAACAAATTTGTATAATGCTGCAACGGTTGAGAAAGATGAACTTTCAGATGAATAGTGCGAGAAACATAAGTGCTAAAGTTGCAATACTGGTTGAGGTCATCAATCTTGTAAGTGAATATCATAAACATAATTACTATTACATTTTCATAAGTGTTATGCTGATATTTTTATTGTTGTAGTATTTGGTTTAAGATGTACGATAATTTTGAATCCAAATCTATAATTTTGAGTGCCCAGTACGATAATTTTACTTTCAAATGTTGGCAACCCTGATGCCATCCCCTGTTCTACATTACGTCATGTGCATTGCGGGTTGCATGTTGAGACGTCATACCGATACCTCATTGAGTATATGTTTGCCGATGCCTGCACAAGAAGGACAAAGTCAATCAGTGAATATGCAAACATGGAACTTCACTTGACTATTTGGCCGGAGTGAACTCTATTATTAACGGTAGAGGCTAATTAAAAGGGACAAATTATGCCACCGAGTGGTGCAAAACTATAACACTCCAGGATTACCAAGTTTGATTTCCTGACAGGTGTGAGTATTATTATTCAAGAGGCTTGTATTGTTGATGAAATGGCGGATAACATGAAAGGAAATGAAGGACCAGCAGTGGAGAGGGCAACACTAGAATAATTGCTGTCAAGTAAACAGTACGAAATAGTATGCATATAACATGTTTCTTCAATGTGCAAGGTAAGAAACGCACAAACTAATTATAATGAAAATGTGCTTTTGGATCCAAAACAGAAATAACCTAGCAAATGATGTAAACAAGTATTTCTACTTGCTCCGTCCAAGGGATCACCATTTTAAATCGTAATGATTGTATAATCAACATTTCTGTTTACTCAAAAACCATTATAAACTTGTTTCTGGTTAATTAAAATCTTGTTACCGGTTTTCCATAATCCTATTCTTCTCATAGTCTTCTTTATGTAGAATGTTCTTTTCTAACTCATGCTGTCAGAACTGAAGCTAAAAAGAATCACGTGACCATCGCAGCCGCGCTGAACATCACATATACGAAATAGGAATACAATTCCTGATCTATAATTTGTCCACAAGTATTACGACTATTCAAAAAATAGTGTGTGATACGTATGTTCAGAACTCGCAGGGTAAAATCTCGACTTCAACTCTCATATCATAAAAAACTATTTATATTATCATCTTAATTTAAAATAGACATTGCTTAAAAATATAGGCATGGCACGAACGCTTTAAAATAACGTGACACTAGCTCAACGTCTGCCCCTTAAAATTCCGTAATGCCGATCCTGTAAAACAAGAGATCCGAATGAAAACAGTGTAACTTTAGAAATTTAAAAGTTTGACGCTTGCGAAAAGTAAACATAAACAGGGTTATCATAAATTATTTGATTGAGATCCAAGAATAGTTAAGATAGAAGTATGCTAATTTTACTTTCTCTACTACGTAAGTAGAGGGAGTATTGCATTCCACCCAAAAATTCGATTTCGAGATTTCAACCGAGATGTTTTGAGGCCTCCTAAATAACTTTTTTTGGAGCGAAAGAGAGCGAGAGAGAGAAAAAAAGTTATTGGAGAAAAACAATCGAGAGACAGAGAGCGAGAGAGCGAGAGAGCGAGAGAGCGAGAGCGAGAGCGAGACAGAGAGAGCGCGAGAGAGACAGAGATAGAGACAGAGACAGAGAGAGACAGAGAAAGAGACAGAGAGAGACAGAGAGAGAGAGCGAGAGAGAGTGAAGGAGAAAAAAATTTTGGAAAAAAACTTTTTTTGGAAAATAAAATTTTTGGGGGAAAAAATTTAGTGGAAAATAAAAATTATTGTAAAATAAAAATTTTTTAAAAATAAAATTTGTTTGGAAAATAATTTTTTTTAAAATAATTTTTTTTGGAAAATAAAATTCTTTTGGCAAAATTATTTGTTGAAAAAAATTTTTGGCGCAAAAGAGACAGGGCGAGCGAGACAGAGGGCGAGAGGGCGAGCGAGAGAGCGAGAGAGAGGCGGAGAGGGGGAGAGGGCGAGAGGGAGAGGGAGATAGAGAAAGAGAGACAGAGACAGAGAGAGCGACAGAGACAGAGAGAGCTAGCGAGGGAGAGCGAGAGAGAAAAAACAACTTGGGAAAAATTTATTTTTTGGAAAATAAATTTTTTTGGAAAACATTTCTTTTCCTGGAAAATAAAAATTTTTGGAAAATAAAAAATTTTTTGAAAAAATTCTTTTGGACAAAAATTATTTTTCCGAAAAAATTTTTTTGGAAAATTTTTTTTGGCAAAAAAGAGACAGCGAGAGAAACAGAGCGAGGGACACAGAGCGAGAGAGACAGAGCGAGAGAGACAGAGCGAGAGAGACAGAGAGAGAGAAAGGGAGAGAGACAGAGAGAGCGAGAGAGACCCAGAGAGAGCGTGAGAGAGCGCGAGAGAGAGCGAGAGCGAGACAGAGAGAGAGCGCGAGAGAGCGAGCAAGAGAGAGAGAGCGAGCGAGAGAGCGAGGGGGCGAGGGCGGGAGAGAGAGAAAGAGACGGAGAGAGACAGAGAGAGCAGATAGAGACAGAGAGAGAGCGAGAGAGAGTCAGAGAGAGAGCGAGAGCGAGAGAGAGCGAGAGCGAGAGAGAGCACGAGAGAGATAGAGAGAGTGAGAGCGAGACAGAGAGAGAGCGCGAGAGAGCGAGCAAGAGAGAGAGCGAGCAAGAGAGAGAGCGAGCAAGAGAGAGAGCGAGCAAGAGAGAGAAGGAGAGAGAGAGCGAGCAAGAGAGAGAGAAGGAGAGAGAGAGCGAGCAAGAGAGAGAGAAGGAGAGAGAGAGCGAGCAAGAGAGAGAGCGAGCGAGAGAGCGAGGGGGCGAGGGCGGGAGAAAGAGAAAGAGAGACAGAGAGCGACAGAGAGACTGAGACACAGAGAGACAGAGACAGACAGACAGAGAAAGAGGGAGAGACAAGAGAGACAGAGACAGAGCAACAGAGAGACAGAGAGAGACAGAGAGAGCGAGCGAGAGAGAAAAAAAGTTTAGACAAAAAAAATTTGGACAATAAAAATTTTTTGAAAATGAATTTTTTTTGACAAATAAAACTCTTTTGGAAAAAAATTATTTTTAGAAAAAATTATTTTGGAATTGGCAACAAAGAGAGAGACAGAGGGCGAGAGGGCGAGCGAGACAGAGGGCGAGAGGGCAAGCAAGAAAGTGAGAGAGCGGGCGAGAGTGTGAGAGAGAAGGGGGACAGACAGGGAGAGACAGAGATAGACAGAGACAGAGAGACAGAGAGACAGAGAGAAAGTGAGAGAGACAGGGAGAGACAGAGAGCGACAGAGAGAGTGACAGAAAGAGAGCGACAGAGAGAGAGCGAGAGAGAGCAAGAGACCGAGAGAGAGTGAGAGCGAGACAGAGAGAGCGCGAGACAGAGAGAGCGTGAGAGAGAGCGAGCGAGAGAGCTAGGGGGCGAGGGGCCGAGGGAGCGAGGGCGGGAGAGAGTGAAAGAGCGAGAGACAGAGAGAGACAGACACAGAGAAAAACAGAGACAGAGAGAGACAGAGACAGAGAGAGACAGAGAGAGCGTGGGCGAGAGATCTAGATAGAGAGCGAGAGACCAAAAAAAATTGGAAAAATTTTTTTGGAAAATAAATTTTTTTTGGAATTTTTTTTTCGAAAATAGAAAGTTTTGGAAAATAAAACATTTTTGAAAAAAAATTATTTTTCGAAAAAAAATGTTTTTGGAAAAAAATCTGACGAAAAAGAGAGTGAGACACCTGGTGAGGGGGCGACGGGGTGAGGGGGCGAGAGGGCGAGAGAGAGAGAAAGATACTGAGGGAGAGGCAGAGAGAGAATGAGAGAGGGAGACAGAGAGAGACAGAGTGAGAGGGACAGAGAGGGACAGAGAGAGGCAGAGAGACAGAGAGAGAGACAGAGAGAGCCAGAGAGAGCCAGAGAGAGACAGAGAGAGACAGAGAGAGACAGAGAGAGCCAGAGAGAGACAGAGGGAGAGAGAGGGGGAGACAGAGAGAGTGTGAGACAGATAGCCATAGACGGAGGCAAAGAGGGGTCACAGAGAGAGAGTGAGAGAGACAGTGAGAGTGAGAGGGCGAGCGAGAGAGCGAGAGAGAGGACAAGAGGGCAAGAGGGCGAGGTAAGAGAGAGGAAGATAGAGGCAGAGAGAGACAGAGAGCGAGCGAGAGCGAGTGAGAGAGCGAGAGAGAGCGAGAGAGAGCGAGAGAGAGCGAGTGAGGGAGCGAGAGAGAGTGAGAGAGAGCGAGAGAGAGCCAGAGAGAAAAACATTTTGGGAAAAAAAATTTTTGGAAAATAAAATTTTTTTGGAAAAAATCTTTTTGTGGAAAATAAAAAATTTTGGAAACTAAAAACTTTGGAAAAAAAATTTGAAAAAAAATTTTTTTGAAAATAAAATTTTTAGAAAATAAAATTCTTTTGAAAAAATTATTTTTTGGAAAAAAAATTTTTGATGAAAAAGAAAGGGCGACAGGGCGAGAGGACGAGATGGCGAGGGGGCGAGAGAGAGGGAGAGGGAGATAGAGGCAGAGAGAGACATAGAGGGGGAGACGGAGAGTGAGAGAGTCAGAGAGACAGAAAGAGAGAGAGGGCGAGCGATAGAGCGAGAGAGGGCGAGAGGGCGAGGGCACGAGAAGGCGAGAGAGAGGGAGATGGAGATAGAGGCAGAGAGAGACTGATAGAGACAGAGAGCTTGCGAGAGAGACAGAGAGAGCGAGAGAGAGCGAGAGAGAGCGAGAGAGAGCGAGAGAGAGCGAGAGAGAGCGAAAGATAGAGCGAGAGACAGCGAGAGGAAAAAAATTGGAAAACAATTTTTTGGAAAATAAAATTTTTTTTGGAAAAAAAATGTTTCTGGGAAATAAAAATTTTTAGAAAACAAAATTCTTTTGAAAAAAATAATTTTTCGAAAAAAAATTTTCTGGAATAAATAATTTTTGACGAAAAAGAGACAGAGACAGAGGGCGACAGGGCGAGATGGCGAGGGGACGAGGGGGGGGGCGCGAGCGAGCGAGAGAGCGTGAGGGCCAGAGGGCGAGAGAGATAGAGGGGGACAGAGAGAGGGAGACAGAGAGACAGAGAGACAGGGAAACCGACAGACAGAGAGAGTGGGCGAGAGAGAGACAAGAGGGCAAGAGGGCGGGAGGACGAGAGGGAGCACACCGGGACAACACTATGCAAAACAGCATTGAACAACCGCAAATACTACAGGAAATAAGTGACTAGAGAGAGCTGTGTGAATGTAAGACGTTGCATTTCTATGCCAATCATAGAGAAAATTATATGAATGCTTTGTAGCAGAGCGAGTAGAGAAAGAAATGTGATTGTGTTTGATAAAAGAAACGTCAGTAAACATATCAAACATTAGGAACTTGTATAGGTTGTGTGTAGAAGAGGGAGTAGAGAAACAAATGTGACTGCTTTTCATAAAAGAAAACCGAGTAGAGAAAACCCCGTGAATGTAATGCGTGACATTTCTATTTCAGTCATAGAAAATTGTATGAATTGTATATTGAAGACTGAGTAGGGAAGGATATGTGAATTTAATTCTTAAGCGAAAGGCGAGAAGAAAAAAAACATGTGAATGTTATGTTTTATATTAAAATGGATATGATAGCAACATTTTCCACGAAGAATGCAGAAACATGACTAATATGGAGGTGATCGGCAAAGCGGTTTATGTGTTACGTAGAAGAAAAGTGAGTATTAAAAGTCATGTGAATGTTACGTTGTATAGTAAAATAGCATAGAAACATTTTCCATGAAAAAATACTTGTATGCACCGAATTTCACAGTGATCAGTCAATGGTGTTACGTATTACGTAAAAGAAAAGCGAGTAGAGAAACCCATGTGAGTAGGTACAGTAAAATGGATAGCATAGAAACCTTCTCCATGAAAAAAATACACACATGCGCCGAATTTCACAGTGATAAGTCAAGAAAGAATAGAGGACAAATATGCAAAGTGGCATCTCCCATAGAAAACTAGCAATTTCAATTTTTTAAAAAATATATACATTCATCATTAGCAAATAGTTGCAAAATATCACAAAAGGGAAGTCATGGTCGCTACATGGGTTGGTGCCACCTTATATACCGTGGCCCAGTGATTTGATTCGCTTAAGATGTACAAGTTACATCAACTTATTGTCTATTTATTGCGTTTACCCTGTAGCATCGGACCTCCCCGTTCAGATGCTAGGCCGACCGCTGTTATATACTAACGCAATTTCAGTCTAGTATCCGTGAGAGTTTTAAAAGTTCACTTCTTATAAATTAACACGCACATGTTTTTACACCAGTTTTCCATCATAGGTTAACACTAATATTTTTTAAACTTTTGATGATAAATCTGATGCGTCACATTAACATTAGCTCCTTCATCCTGTTTACTTTGTCTACTACGTATAGTAAGTAGGGGAGGTACTGTGTTCCACCTGAATATTCGGTACCGTAATTTCACCAGAAATACAGTTTTTCACAGTCCCTAAAACAAAACAAGCATTTTTCGGGAAAAAAAAAGCTCTGTGTGTGTGTGTGTGTGTGTGTGTGTGTGTGTGTGTGTGTGTGTGTGTGTGTGTGTGTGTGTGTGTAGGGGGAGAGGTGGGGGGGTATGTGTCTGGGTGTGTGCGTGTGTGTGTGTATGTTTGTGTGTGTGCACTCGCGCGCGTTCGTGTCTGTTGGTCTTTCTGAGAACAAATTAACTCAAAAATGACACGATTAATAATAAACTTGGTACTTAAAATCGATTCCTTCCAACAATGCGACACAAAATTTTTCAATATTGTTGTATTTTCTCAAAAATGGCTCTAACGGTTTTGATTAAATTACCATATGTTTAAGATATTTTCATAGCAAATGAAATGTGTCCTTGAACTATAGGAAATAGCCTCTGAAGTCCTCTTCATTATGGATTACTTTTGCGTACCTGCTAAAGTGTAAGATATACACAAAGTCTTACTTGATAAAAGTGTAGATCTCTGTAAAACACAAAGTTTATGTCAAATACATTTTTACTGTTATTGTTCTGAATTTTGAAGTATTTATACTTGTCTGAAATGAGAGATCGTTATTCGTTTTTTCCTCCAGTACATGTAAAGAGAACCTAATTTCAAAGCCAACACATAGAGGCCAGCTCTTTTCAGGTTTGGCTACCACTTAAGCCTACTGTATTTCGAGATTCTTATGACCTACGACGATAAAGTCATTTGCCTATCTAGAGTGGCGTGAAATAACAGAGCGGGGTGGCTCAGGCGGTAACGTATATGGCCCGCCTTCGGGAAGTCGCTGGTTCGATCCTATTGGTCGACCTTCCTGACCCATGGGTTTTTTTCGGAAGTTTCCCCGGGTCGTCAGGCGAATACTTGGAAGGATTTCCATTTCCTCCGAATTTCCTGTCAGTCCACTAATCATTCCATTTTTCCCTTCATCCCGGTAGGTTTCTTTCAGGGTTGGAGGCGTCGGCGAGCGTTGAGGCAGCAGCACATCAGGGGGAACAACACCGCTCTGGAAATGACTTCCCCCGGCTTGAAAGGCGAGTCACTGCTTCCGGCCCCCCTTGGGGGGTATAAGCCCTAGGGGGGAGGGGAGTTAAGCCAACCTCCACCGGGATGCTTCTAACTGGGAAAATAGAGCGACCCTGCCACATGTTCTGTCGTGGTAAAGTTCCGGCCGCGTTTAGGATCCGAGAGGGCGAGACAGAGAGAGCGAGGGAGAGCGGGCGAGAAAGAGCGAGAGAGAAAAAACACTTTGGAAAATTTTTTTTTGGAAAAATAAAGTTTTTTTGGAAAAATAAAATTTTTTGGAAAAATAAAATTTTTTGGAAAAATAAAATTTTTTGGGAAAAATAAAATTTTTTGGGAAAAATAAAATTTTTTGGGAAAAATAAAATTTTTGGGAAAAAATTTTTGGATAATAAAAATTTTTGACGAAAAAGAGACAGAGGGCGAGAGGGTGAGGGGGTGAGGGGGTGAAAGGGCGTGGGCGCGAGGGGGCGAGAGTGCGAGAGAGAGTGAGAGAGAGCGAGAGAGAGGGCGAGAGAGAGTGAGAGAGAGCGAGAGCTAGGGCGAGGGCGAGAGAGAGCGAGAGAGAGAGAGCGAGAGAAAGAGACAGATGTATTTAACGCCCGCTTTTACTACGGCACCGCCTGGGTGACACTGATGATACATGGAATGAAGATGGAGCACCGGTGGAATGAGATGGCGGGGGAAACCGGAGCACCCGGAGGAAACCCGCCCCAGCGCCGCTTCGTCCACCACGAACACCACATGCGGGTCCCTGGGATCGAACCCGGGCCGCCTAGGTGGTAGGCTAGCGCTCTAACCGAGAGACACAGAGAGAGAGAGCGACAGAGAGAACCAGAGACAGACAGTGAGAGCGACAGAGAGCGAGAGCGAGAGAGAGAAAAAACGTTGACAAAATTTTTGGAAGAAAATTTTTTTTGGAAAATAAAATTTTTGTGGGAAAAATAATTTTTTTGGGGAAAATAAAAATTTTTGGAAAATAAATATCTTTTGGAAATAAATTATTTTTCGAAAAAATTTTTTTGGAAAAAGAATTATTTGGCGAAAAAGAGAGACAGAGAACGAGAGAGGGCGAGAGAGAGGGCTAGAGAGAGGGCTAGAGAGAGGGCTAGCGAGAGGGCTAGCGAGAGGGCGAGAGAGAGGGCTAGCGAGAGGGCTAGCGAGAGGGCTAGCGAGAGGGCTAGCGAGAGGGCTAGAGAGAGGGCTAGCGAGAGGGCTAGCGAGAGGGCGAGAGAGAGGGCTAGCGAGAGGGCGAGAGGGCGAGAGGGCGAGCAAGAGGGCGAGAGAGAGGGCGAGAGAGAGAGAGGGCGAGAGAGAGAGGGCGAGAGAGATAGAGATATATAGAGAGATAGGGATATATAGATATAGAGAGAGAGATAGAGAGAGACAGAGAGACAGAGAGACAGAGGGAGACAGAGAGACAGACATAGAGAGACAGAGACACAGAGACAGAGAGAGACAGAGACAGTGAGAGAGACAGAGAGAGACAGAGAGACAGAGAGACAGAGGGAGACAGAGAGACAGACATAGAGAGACAGAGACACAGAGACAGAGAGAGACAGAGACAGTGAGAGAGACAGAGACACAGAGACAGAGAGAGACAGAGACAGTGAGAGAGACAGAGAGAGACAGAGAGACAGACATAGAGAGACAGAGACACAGAGACAGAGAGAGACAGAGACAGTGAGAGAGACAGAGAGAGACAGAGAGACAGAGAGACAGAGGGAGACAGAGAGAGACAGAGACAGTGAGAGAGACAGAGAGAGACAGAGAGACAGAGAGACAGAGGGAGACAGAGAGACAGACATAGAGAGACAGAGACACAGAGACAGAGAGAGACAGAGACAGTGAGAGAGACAGAGAGAGACAGAGACAGAGGGAGACAGAGAGACAGACATAGAGAGACAGAGATACAGAGACAGAGACAGAGAGAGACAGAGACAGTGAGAGAGACAGAGAGACAGAGGGAGACAGAGAGACAGACATAGAGAGACAGAGACACAGAGACAGAGAGAGACAGAGACAGTGAGAGAGACAGAGAGAGACAGAGAGACAGAGAGACAGAGGGAGACAGAGAGACAGACATAGAGAGACAGAGATACAGAGACAGAGACAGAGAGAGACAGAGACAGTGAGAGAGACAGAGACAGCGAGAGAGACAGGGAGACAGAGAGAGGGCGAGAGGGAAAGAGTGAGAGATAGTGGGAGGGAGGGAGAGAGAGTGGGTGAGAGAGACAGAGAGCGACAGAGAGAGCGACAGAGAGAGACAGAGAGAGACAGTGAGAGAGAGAGAGCGAGAGAAAGCGAGTGAGAAACAAATTTTTGACAAAATTTTTGGAAAAACAAATTTTTTTGGAAAATAAAATATTTGTGGGAAAAAAATTTTTTGGAAAAATATTTTTTGGGAGAATAAACATTTTTTGGAAAATAATATTCTTTTGGAAAATAAATATCTTTTGGAAATAAATTATTTTTCGAAGAAAAATTTTTTTTTGAAAAAATTTTTTTTGGCGAAAAAGAGAGGGAGACAGGGCGAGAGAGAGGGCGAGAAGGCGAGCGAGAGAGAGGACACTCACTCATTCTTTCATTCATTCATTTATATATATATTTTTTATTTTTTTTCTATTTTTATTTTTTTTTTTTTTATTTTTTATTATTATTTTTTTTTTTTTATGAAGTGAACCATTTAGGAGATACGCCTTGTTATTTGGGCGAGTTTTGATGAAGTTATACTTCTGTCAAACATAACATAGTTATGTTTTATGTTAGCCGTGCAAAGTTGTCAATGCTTTAAAGGATAAGACTATTGCTCAAAGTCTACTTTATTCTCATATTCCCCTTGTACTTACAAGGAAATAAGGAAATGAAGTAAGCAATAAGATAAATTTTGCAAATATTTATCTCAACTAACAAGAAGAAGATATAGGAATTACAGTTTGTAAGAATGGTTAGTGTAAGAGTAGAGAAAGTCATGTGAGTGCAACACAGCAGACATTTCTATTAGAATTCCCATCCGAGAGACTATTAGCGGTGTTTATTGAAGAAAGCGTTTGTAATATAATATGCAAAATGACAATTTTAGCTGGCCTCGGACCTCAGTATGTAGAACGCCTGCCTGCTATGAGAGGGGTCCCAGTTCGATTCTCGGCTGGGGGAGGGGATGAACATTTTTCTTTAGCCAAGATTATTCCCTAACCTCCCCAGAGTCTGGAAGCATGAATGTGTATTTGGGTGTTTGTGTGTGATCGAATGTGTGAAACCAAAGGAAAACCAGAAGTCCAATGATGACTAAGATTCGGAGTTTTGGGTAAATATATTGATTTTTTAAAATGTAAATAAGTCTTTTCGGATATTCACATAAAGTACATAAAATCACATTAAAGCAACAGCAGAATTATTTTTAACAAGTCACCATCCAATTTTTTAAATCTCAATTACATAACCCAGAAGTCGCAGTTTGTTATTCATTATTCGAAGAACTGATATGTCAGCTATGTTATTTCCTCAGTTTGAAGAAATATAAACATCCTGCTTTCTTAAGTTACATGAGCCCGCAAGATAAGAACGGAGAATGCCTCCACTACCATCTGTAACATTTATACTAGCTCAACCAATCATACCTTAAGAAATTGTTTCATATTTTGGCACATATTTTTGACATTGTCAGTACATAAAAATAAATATTTCCACCTAAAAATCCCTACTGATAACTATACCAGGTGAGTCAGCCGCGCCTTATTATTTTGGAAGGTAGGCCACCCATCTAACGGCATGTGCGCCTTAGTCCAGTTTTGCGCTTACTAAAATGTATTGCTTGACGTTCTTAAAGAGGGGAATGCGCAAAATTGAGAGCAACAGTGCTTTAAGGGACAGAACGTACTCCTCGCTAAAGTACACCTCAAAAACATACGACTCGTTTACTGAGAGCGAATTCCGGTTTCCAGCCGATTTTACAAACTTTTTATTAGAGTATACATAGCAACGTAATTCAGTAAACGGCTCGGAAAAAATGGACCTATCATATGAGTACATTAACAACATCAGCTAAAAAGAAAATGGTGGATTCTTGTACTTAGAGCAGGGATTGGCTGCCAAAAATTAGGAAAAATTTAGACACGCCTCATCCATCATGGACCCGTATAGTCAAAACGGACATATTATTAAACAACAGTTTATTTGCATTTTTGCGTGAACTAGGCCTCGTGCATCTCAATTAATATGCATAATAGCTTTTGCCATTTAAGTAATAATATTAAAACGCCCAGTAAGTGATTAAAACTGTCTTAAAATGCTAAATCAAGCACGCAAACTTGCGAAGTGGCAATGGCATAGCGCCAGGCATACAAGTCCTACTATTGGACGTGGTACGTTCTTTCAGGAAGTCTCGAAATAGCTGAATAGGATTGTGACGGGTCCTCTGCGCTTAACTCCCAATGACACAGGTTCGAATCTCAGCGTTGTAAATATTTTTTTTATGTTCATCAAAACTTGGAAACCGAATTCACAATAATCTAATTTTGAAGTCCCTGAGGATTTAGGACATTATAATTTAAATCGTTGTTGGTTGTCTGCATTTTTAATAGCACAATAATTCATTGTGTGCAAAATTGAGTTTAACTTCCATGTTAAACTCTGACAATGTAATTTCCTTGCTTTCTGTGTTCAAATATGTATGAATGATCCTTATTTCAATTGCACCTACCTACAGGTGTGTTTAAACAACTACATAATTGTAGTTCACCAATAAAGAAACATCAAACAATGTCATAAAACGTAAATAAAACAATAAAAATGAATATAATAACAGTTTTCAGAATAATAGTTTGTAAATTGTGAGGATTGCACGGTTAATAAAAAAAATTAGTACATACAGGTGATTCGAACCACCTACACAGCGGGCGGACAGATTACTTCGGAATCTTGCGCTCGTTCCAACTGAGCTACCTAGTAACGTATGAGGTAAACATTCCGTTTAAGATGTATTACTCGCTGGTTCCAGTGAACATTTGCAGAAGTGCAAACGTCAGCTATCTAATTACAAATATATTAAAAAGCGATGTGATAACATCTATATTAGTACTAATTTCATCGAGTGTTTAACATCCATGTTAAATACGCGGGTAGAACCTGGTAATGGGGTCGATGTTTTCATGTTGGACTATAAAATGCGGATTGCATAAAACTCGAGAATAAGGGGCAGCTGACTCACCTGGTATACGAAATAACATCATCGCCGATAGGCAATGTGTTCCAAAGACAAAATGGCGCCGATATGACCATTGGAGTAAATAGAACAATTTACAAAATATTTGCGCAGTAAATATTTAATGTTCAATTGTTTTCAATTGTTTGATGGGAATCGAAAGGGAAAATCTAATAATTTGGCAGTAGGGTTATTATTTCTATCCAAAAAACTATCGAAAGTTTTGATGTGCCAGCAAACTGGTAAACAGATCTCACAAATAGATCGTACATGCATGTGAAGCAAGTTCTCAATCCCTTAGGGGAGAGGAGGGGATGTCCGCAAGTGGATCAGCAGGACCTACTTTCTTCCCACCACGTGCAGAAGACACTGCGAAGCCCTCGTGTGACCGCCGGCAGTTTCCAACAACCTCTTAGACGGCCACCATCGACACTTCGGACATCTCTCGCTGATTCATAACTAGCCACACGCCACAACAAACGGTGAGTCTTTGATAATCGATCTGATATATTTTACAGTCTTAGGAGAATTGTACTATCGCTCAAAAGAAAGCTAAGTAAATCTTCTGAAACTTGATTGTTACGTCAGTAAATTACGATTTAAATTGAACATATTAAATGACTGATGTTTCAAACCATTAATAATATACTTAGACCGATTCCTACATAAACATAGCAATTTGTTTGCGTTTTTACTTTGTGAAAACGTATTGCATTCCACCCAACAATTCGACATATATAACTCACCGAAAATGCACGTTTTGAAGCACCTAGAATGCACACAACTGATTTTTAAAAAAATCTGCGCACCTGCATGTGTGTGTGTGTGTGTGTGTGTGTGTGTGTGTGTGTGTGTGTGTGTGTATGAACATCATAACTCAGTAACGAAAAGTCTGTTAAATACCAAACTTGGTGATTAAGTACCAAAATTGATATTTAAGTTCAGTATCCAAAGATGCAATATGAAGATTTTAAAAATAATCCCCCACACCACCTACCCTTTACATGGAACCTTTTTCGTAATTTTAGATTTTCTCAAAAGTGGCTCTGACGGGTTTGGTTCAAATATCATATATTAAAGATAGGCAAATAAAATGCATATGTTTACTTTTCTGGAAATAGCCTATGAAGTAATCTTCATTCTAAATGCCTTTTGCATAACTGGTAAACCGTAAGACGTAGACTAAATCGTACTACATAAAACACACAAATCTCCTTGAAGCACGAAATACATATTTTTCTGGGGTTAAATATTTCCAAGTTCTTCCTTGTTAATGGTTTCAGTTCTGTGATACTTACACCTCTCTTAAATAGGAAGTCATTATTTCTTTTTTTTTTTTAATTTGTCATTTTTCTCCTGGTCATCCAAAGTGAATGGAATTTCAAAGGCATCACATAGTGATCACCTCTTAAAAGATTTGACTATCGCTTAACCTAATGTATTCCCATTGTACCCACAAGCCTGTATATGATAAAACCAGTTATACAAATGTTTATCTCGATTCAGATGAAGGAGATAGAAGAATAGTTTGTTGAAGAGGGGTAGAGAAAGTCATGTGAATGCAACACATCGGATTTTTAAATAATAATACAGACCTAAGCTTTCATTGTTCAAGTTATCAATATATCGTAATTGGATTTGATACCTGAGTCTTGTTAAGACACTCGGTACTGAAATTACGAATTTCTATAAATTTCTAACACCTTTTTCCCACAGATCTGGTCAACATAATTATTGCATAAAATTAATTTTCGTGGTTAAATGTACCTAATACTTCATTCCACTATCACTGACCAGACTGCTTCTATGCCTGACAGCATGCTAACTTCGAAACCCAGAAGTTCAGGGTTCGTTTCCCGGCTGGAGTATCGGTATTTTTCTTTAACGAAAAAATCCTATCCTCCTTAGACTCTGGAAGTATGAGTGAGGAAGTAAATTTAATAGAAATATGTATTCCTATCGCTAAATGTTCCTTGAATAACAAAGGCTAAAATAAAATAAAATTAAAAAAAAAAAAAAAGAAAGAAAAAGAAAACGAACGACCTACTTTAATACATATGCATATATCCATTTAATGTGTTAACAGAATAAACGTTGAAACGCTGTTAACGAATTCTGTATTAACATACTCTTCGTGTAAGTCATATAGACTAATTAAATCTGTTGATTGTTTTCTAGTTGTCATGGAATGTTGACAGAGTGATGACATAACAAAGTTAATTTTGCGTTTCATAATTGAATTGTTATGCTTCTATAAACCATGTAATATATTATGTTATGGTACATGGTATTAGATATAAATGAATAAAAAGCTTCCTATTTGAGAAGAGTATAAGTATTTGGAAATTCAAACCAATAAAAACGAAAATAAAAATGTATTTGAGATATTGTGCTTTAAGCGGACCTAAATTTTTATGTAGTGCTGTTTTGGCTCTCGTACGGTTTACCAGTTATGCTCAAATCATTCAACATGAAGAGGACTAAAAGGTACTCCCAGAAAATTCAAGATATACATTTCATTTGTCTTGAAAATGGGTATTTTAACGATGTTTATGGACGACATTAGATCTTTCTTTTAGGATTTTTAGGTTAATTTCTTTATTGTTAACGTTAAACACTAACATTTCAGCAGACCATCGCTTAGGATACTACCCAATAGGCATTTTCAAGAGGGTTTCGAAAAAGCACTTCTTTAAAAAGTTAATGGAAAGAATCCCCTTACATTGTAAAATCATGATCTAAGTGCCTTTCTGACCGTTTAAAAGCCCAAACATGATGTTTAGATTGACAGGCGTAGGTGAGATCAAATTTCTCGTGAAATTTTAAAACCTGATTTTCTCATAATCAGGTTTTCTTATATTTTTACAACTTTAAAATACTTCCTATTATGTTATTTTGTTCAGTTTCTTTCAACTTTTCAGTATATATTCTTTTTTAAAAAAATTATTTTGTTATTTAACGACGCTGTCAATTGTCAGGATCACATCAGCGTCGCCGGTGTGCCGGAATTTCGTCCCACAGGAGTTCTTTTACATGCCAGTAAATCTACTGACATGGAGCTGTCATTTTTAAGCACACTTAAAAACCATCGGCCTAGGCCGGGTTTGAACCCGCGACCTTGGGATCAGTAGACCAGCGTCTAACCAACTGAGCCACCCAGACCGACATATATTCTTTTAAGATGGATTAAGAGATCTAAGAAGTTTTTTCCTTGATATCAATCAGCGCTTTTGATGTAGGTTTTACTAATTTAATATACGATGATTTTTGGAAAACTATAAGTAACACACCTTTGAGAGGTAGAACTGGAACTTAAAAATTCAATGCCACAACTGGGATTTGAACCACAGATCTTCCGCTTACCAGACGGCTGCTCTAACCATTGAGCTATTGTGACAAACTGCCAGAATGGCATTAAATTCTCAAACCAATTCGTATTTCTCCTTATTACTTTTACTTTCTCTACTATGTATAAGCAGAGGAAGTATTGTATTCCACTCAAAAATTCGATGCCGGGATTGCACCAGAAATACATGTTTTGAGGCTCCTTCATTCCAAAACAAAGCATTTTTAGAAAAAGATGCGTGTGTGGATGTGTGCGCACGCCTGTCTGTGAACGTATAACTCAAAAACCAAAAGTCCGTCAAATACTAAACTTGGTATTAAAGACAAATTTTTCAGGAATATTCAACCCATACTAACCCTTGCATGCAGCACTTTTCAAAAATTCTGAATTTATCAAAAATAGTTTTAATCATTTTGAATCATAAAATGTTTAAGATATTTTAATGGCAATATGAAATGTATATGCTGAATTTTCCTCTGAAGTCCTCTGCATTGTGAATACCTTTCGCCAAGTGGTAAACTGTAAGATATAGATAAAATATTACTACGTAAAAATATAGACCTCGTTAAAGCACACGATATATGTCCAACAACACTGTGGCTTTACCCATTCCCGAGATACTCTTAGTTATTAGTTTTAATTTTCAAATACTCGTGCTTTTCTCAAGTGGAATGTCGCTATTCGTTTTCTTTCTCTCACAGAGCTATCAGTTCTTAAAAGATTTCATTATCCTTTAAGCCTGTTGTGTTCTCCAATTCCCATTGTATCTACAAGGAAATACTTAATAGAATCATTTCTACAGATGTAATCAAAATAAGCATTTTAAAAATAATTTGTTGAAGAAAGGGTAGAGAAAGCCTTGCGAATATAACACATCAGATATTTTTCTCAAGAACTAAAACCTGAATATAAAAGTTTCCAGAACTTTTATTAAATGTTCATTAGTGGAAATATATTTGTAAAACTATAATTTTTCATCGCCTGGACAATTTTTGTTTACCATTAAAATAATAAATTAAACAATTGAACACTTGAAATCTACTTGAAGTATCGGAATGAAAATCTATATATGTAAGCACTAATGTTTTGGTGTAGTATTTGCGGTATAAATTAAAAAAACAGGTATGTTTATAAGTGAAGAATTTAAAAATTGTATCTATATGTACCCTAAAGCCATAGTCAGGGTTGGGCCGTTACGCATAAAAACAGGTATCATATTATATTAAAATGCACGTAAATAATGCATATTAGCACAATAAATGTAAAATACTCTCGACAAGTTTTGGTCTTTTGTACATACAGTTCATATGTTACGTGCAGGAACCGGAGTCTACTGATGTAGAATGAAACTATTGTACCAATAACAACTTACGTAATAAACATGTAAAATTATGATCTTTAATGCAAGTAAGTGCAACAATTACATTGTAAACAGAAACTGAGGCACAAACGATAGTCATATTGAAGCGACTGAGATGTTGTTCCAAGCATTTAGGCTCTTCAGAAATAAGTATGAGAAGCCCAAGTTATTTTTGGTATAATCTAGAAAGTTCTTGAGAAGGTTTTTTAATAATTTATTTTATCTAATCCCATAATGTAGCTGCATTACTAGTTGATATTGCCTTATTTATCGTATTATGTGAGAATAATTCAAAGTTTATGCTGTTAACTTATTGCACAAATGGCCCCCAATATTTGTTCACAATGTCACTGGTTTATTGTTCGGTTCTCTCCAAGTCTGGTACTCACCTTGAAGACACTGCGCTGCCGATCCAATATCGGGCACTTCCGTGGAATATGGTCACCGTTATCGCAAGCAGGATTTTTTCTCCCGGAAACTTGCTCAAGCTCAAAACAGCAGTAATTTTATATAAAGAATAAAGTGAGTTTATTTCAAATCAGTAAGTGATAAAGGTCTTCACTAACCAATTTAGAGTAACCAGTATAACAAATTAAAGTAAATGTTAGGATTTCTGCATTATTAATCACTCATTTAATGTAATTATCTTCCGAATTTAAATGTTAATCGGCTAATCACGAACCATTTGGGAAGCATGGCGTAATATAATTGTGTATGTCAGAGCATTAATAAACTCAAAAGTTATTAAAATTATGTTTGGATTGTCAAATCAATAAATACTCCATTTTACTTTCTCTACTGGTAAGTAGGGGAAGTATTGTATTCCACCCAAAAATTCGATGTCGAGATTTCACAGGAAATATATGTTTTGAGGCCCCCTGAATCCAAAAAAAGCATTTTTAGGAAAAGGTCCGTGTGTGTGTGTATGTGTCAGTCTGTCAGTCTGTGGACAGCATAACTCAAAAACGAAAAATCGGTTATAAACCAAAGTTGGTATTTAAGTTTGATGTCCTTCAAGGATGCGACACGAAGATTTTGAAGAAAGCCCCACCCTACACTACCCTTTACATGGAAGATTGTTAGAAAATTTTGATTTTCTTGAAAATGGCTCTAACGATTTTGATTAAAATGTCATATGTTTGAGATATTTTGATGGCAAATGAAATGCATATCTTGAATTTTCTGGCTATAGCCCCTGTAGTCGTATTTACTTTGGACGACTTTTGCATAATTGGTAAACCGTTAGAGATAGACCAAATCATACTCTACAAAAAATGTAGATCTTGCTAAAATACACAATTTATGTCTCAATAAATTTTCTTGTAGGGTGAACCATTTCGGAGATATTCCTTGTTATGTGTATGAGTTTCGGAAAACTTAGAACTTTAGCGAAATGCAACAAAGTTGTTCATTTTTTATATGTTAATCGTGCAAAGAGAACGGAATCTCAAAGGTCAAAAAGATTTGACTGTCGCACAAAGCCTTCTGTATTCTAATATTCCCCTTGTACCTACAAGGACATGAGCAATAAGATAATTTGTACGAATGTTTATCTTAACTAACATGGAGATATAGGAATAAGAGTTTGTTAGAATGGTTAGTACTAGAGTAGAGAAAGTCATGTGAGTGCAACACATCAGATTTTTCATTTTCTACTACTGTAGTAGAGAAAGATTATATTCGACCCAAAAATTTGATGTCGAGATTTAATCGGAAATATATATTTTGAGGCTCCCTGAATAAAAAAGAGAATTTTTAGAACTAGGTCTGTGTGTGAACAGCATAACTCAAAGCGAAAACCCCCCCAAAAAGAAAAAGAAAACTAAGAAATAAACAAAGTTGGTATTTAAGTATTTAACCTTAATATGTTTCAAGGATGCGACACTAAAATTTTGAAGAAAATTCCTCCGCCCTAAACTACAATTTACATGGAAAACTTTAGAAAATTTTGATTTTCTCAACCTAACCATTTTGATTAAAGTGCCATATGTTTAAGATATTTTTATGGCAAGTGAAATGTGTATTTTGAATTTCCTGGCTATAGCCCATATAGTCCTGTTTACTCTTGATAATCTTTGCATAACAAGTAAACCGTAAGAGATAGACAAAATCTTACTATACAGAAAATGTAGATCTCGTTAAAACACAATGTATGTCAAAACGTATTTTTTGTGGAGTGAACTATTTCCGAGATATTCTTTGATATTTGTGTGGGATTTGCAATATTAAATTTTTCTCAAATGGAAGATCGTTATTCACTTTATTTCTTGGCCGTACAAAGATAACCGAATTTCAAAGTCATCAGCTAGCGACCAGTTTAAAATATTTGACTATCGCTCAAAGCCCCATACTCCCCTTGCATCTACAAGAAAATTAGCAATAAGGTAATTTCTGTAAATATTTATCTTGACTAACATGAAGATATAGGAACAAGAGTTTGTAAGAATAGTTAGTGCAAGAGTAGGGAAAGTCATGTGAGTGCAACATATCAGATTTTTTACGTCTACAATAGATATATACTCGCCCAAGCCTGGCGATAGTGTTTTCTATTAAGATGGTAGATGGATATTTCCGTATTGAATTCTGAATACATTTGGTGACCAGACCGTGACGCTTGCGTGTTTGTTTATAAGGCAGAGTTGTTCAGTTCGTTAAACATTAGCCGGTTGATATTCAGACTGTGTAGTGGAATTAATTGAGGAGGGATGTTACCAAACACGAATGCAATTAACTGTTTGCTCGTCATCACTTCCGTGTTTCATTCTGCACCATTTGTTTCCAAAACTTCATTACGCCAACACTCGGTTCATTAAAACAAACAGCACAGGCAGAAAACTGTGTGTGGGACTGGTGACAATCGATTCCAACAGCAATCAGCAGAAACCCACGCACGCACCAGTGAGCATTAAACAAGTGAATCGCACAGGCGCTATCTTCTGGGTAGTCTTAAGGCAACGTGTTGATGCAATTTGGCGAACATTTTCATTTTTACTTTTTGCATTTTTGTTATACTTTGTACTTTAACGGCACACTTTCGTTTTCTCAATATCAGCCATTTTTAAAGCTCTAAGAGGGCATTTAAATGTTTCAGTGAGGGTGGGCGTTCCTCGCTAAACATCGTCGCTACAGCTTTCAAGCACAATTTTCTTTAGTTTTAATCTCTTGCAGGGAATTTTGCTTCATAGAGGTTGTAAGTTGGCTGTGCTGAAACGAATTTGATATATCGAACTGAAATGCCGCGAATTTGACACATATTTTGCTTGTAAACAGAGGTGCAGTCAGTGTTCTGTAATTCTGTAGTCTTGCCAGGTTATTTCAGTGTTGCAGTGACATATATTAGACATTGTTTAGGTATTTAATACGTTTTAATTTATTCGTTAGTTTATAGTAAAGCAGTAATAAGCAGATATTTTATGACTTTGGTATACAAATCAGTGAAAATGCATGGTGTAGGTGTTAGCTAAAGTTTTCCATATTAACAAGCAACCAAGCAAACTTGACTGCTACAGAGATCAAGAAGGTCCCACACATTCCCATCCTAGGGAATTGTAAGTTGTTTGCATTTAGTTAAAGTACAAAGATATATTGCTAAACTTTAAAATCTATTTTTCTCAATTCATTTTAGCATTTTTCACTATTCAAAATGCTCCTTGGACACTAGTTAATAACTTATTAGCTTGAAATTATTGTCAGGAGAGCTTCAGAGATTAAGGCATTAAAATTTGTCATCCACTAATTACGAATATTAAATAACTGAGCTAAAATTAATTACCTAAACACGCTTTATAACTCATACTGAAAAAAAAATTGAAAATATCAATAAATTGTATAAAACACCTTTTTCTTTTTAAACTAATTAAATCTAAGCAATGGCTGTACGACAATTTCTTTATATCTGTACACTGAGCTCAAATTTAAAATTTAGTCATTTCATATTGTTATATCAAAAAGTTATTTATTATTAATAAATATTAATAATTTAAAAACGGTTTGACTAGCACATTGAAATTTTGTGTAATCTATATTTTATATTCTGAGTGTTTGGAAAAAAATTCAAAGTAATGGGAAGAAAATTGTGGATTTTTAAAATTTTCATAGATACATTGCCTTAAGAGTCCATTCATAATGGCATAACAAAGCAAAACTTGATGTGTTGTCATCCACAACGAGGAATGGTGAGTTAAAACAGCAGACAATCGTAAAACAGTGTGAAACAGTTGAGGGGCTATGGCGGCCGGCGTTAATACTAACCATTTATACCTGTATACGTACACAAATGAATATGCTGTCCGACATGTTGATGGATGGTAAACAAGCTTTCTGCCAGCACATTTCCTGCTCATAATACAATATTATCTTATACCTAACAGAAACTGGGCATACTGAAAATGAATTTAGTAAATTGCAAGGGTATCGTGATTATTTAACGAGGCCTTCGTAGCTTCCCCTGCTTTCCCTCTCTTTACCCCTCTCCAATGACTGAGCAGTATGCGTGCTACTGACTGGGCATGGTTATAATCAATGACAGGTTGGCATGAAAGGGAATGATTACTTCTGATGATTCACTAAATCGTTACTCATTAAGCTTGTTTCGCGTCAGAAACTACACGTGGCCAGATTATTGGACTATGGCAAGCTGTTAACACAGTTCGACATTTGCAGAAATTGTGCAAATTCACATAAATATAATTCAATTTTAATGCCACCCAAGATAGGCGCTTATTACATAGCTATTAGAAGTAAACTTTTCATTCGAAAGCAGAAACTTTATTACAGGAGTGCAATAGACAAACATGTTTAGAGTTATTCCCATACGAACTTTAATTCCAACATAAATATAGAGTGAATTTGCAGAAAGATCAAACGTTTTTATATTTTTAATATAATGTTGCATTATGTTTATTGTAAAGCTTTACACGTTTCTGTGATTCTAAGGACAAAGCTAAAGATTTTCTTATAACACAAAATTGTTTAACTCTATAAATGGTGCTTACTTGTAGCAACATTTCAACATTTTCCATAATAGACATGAAACATTTGGAGATAAATCTAAAGAAAATTAAAACGTAGCTTTTCTACAAGGCCAGGTGTATCAGCCACCACACTGCCGCCTTTTCCTGTCGTCATTACAGCGCCGCGCCTATAGCCACATATTGCAACTGTCAGTAGTTGTGCCTCACTCCTTACTGAGAGAAGCTCCCAAACAGTGCATTTTACTAAATTCACTTTCTGTACATACAACCCCCCGCATATGCTCATGGTATTAAATATAAACTTAAATAAGCAGTACCCCTTTGTTCATGACCTAAAAATGTTAGAAATATAAAAACACTTATAACCCCCCCCCCCCCCCCCAAAAGAAACCACGGAAAATAAGGCGATAAATATGACCTAATTTCTTCTTTTTTTTAATTTTCGAAATATACAAACAATGCTGTTTAAAGTAATATTATATTGAAAATCTACTTTAAAAGCCTAGTACACTCAATAATAAATATCAGTCTTATTGTTGCATTTTGAATTCATTTAATTGCTCAATCCAGAGCTAACCCTCGGTTCTACACAGAATGAAATAAATGTCACATTTTGAAGGGAGATCAGAACGAATTATAGTAGCAAATTATATGCATTTTGAAGTTTTCAAAAAGGAAGAACTTTCTATTTGCATGCAACATTGACTTGTAACGGGAAAAGACCATTCTACATCGCATGATGTTATGGGGTATATTTGAAATAACCCATGTCGTTAGAGTTCAACTGTCCGTGCTTTATTTGTATCTATCTGTCACTTCCTATGCGTCTTTGTATACCATACAGCTTACCCTCCAAAATCACGTAAACATACAGTTCTAAGAAAAATAATTCTAAGAAATAAATATTACAGACAAGGATTAGATGTGAAAAATCAGTCTTTGGATCCGACTGCAAGTACATATGCGAAACTGGAACAGAAATATAAAAATATGACAAAAATATAAACATTTAAGAGAAAATATGAAAAATTACAAAAAACGTTAAAAAAAAACAAAGTATGACCCATGAGAATTGCATAATTTTAATCATCATTGATAGAATCGTGCTTCGCTTAAATTTTCCATGGAAAAAACCACAAACAAAAACTATGCTATATCATAAACATCCGGGCCCTGCTAATAAGCAAATTGTTTGGTACTGCTTTATTTTCAAAACCATTTCATTTAAAAATAATACCAGCATTCTTTAACATATCGATAGATACAGTGTTTCATGAAATTGTGTTTATTGAGTTAATATATTATATACACTATTCACCTTAAGTATGATTTTGTGTAACCATATTTTGCTATAGTTTTTTTCCATGTAATATGTAGGTAGCAGAGAACTTTTTTTTCAAAACGCGATATGCATTCCTTTACTTAACGCAAACGTCCTGAGTCGCAATTTATCCCGTAAGCAGCGTGTAATTGAATGATTCACAGTGAAAGCAACGTAAATTTAGAGCTTTCTTATAAATTCATGCTCAGTTTTAGAGGGGTGGGCCGATGAAAATCCCATTTCCCTATTTTTGTACCTAGAAATAATTTTAATACAGCGCCATATCCAAATGCCATAGAACATTTGCAGAAATTATCTTACTGCTTATTTCCTTGTAGGTGCAAGGGGAATATGGCAATACAGTAGGCTTTGAGCGATAGTCAAATCTTTTAAAGCTTTCAAATTCCGTTCTCCTTGCACGGTCAAGAGATAAAAAATTAAATAACGACCTTCCATTTGAAAAATAAAAAGCTTAAGTATTGTAAAACTTCACACAAATAACTAGGAATATCTCCGGAGTGGTTCACTCCACAAAAAAAAAAAAAAAAAAAAAAAAAAAAAAAAAAAAAAAAAAAGATATAACTTGTGTGTTTTAATTAAATATACATGTTTGTATAGTAAGATTTGGTCTGTCTCTTGCAATTTACCAGTTATGCAAGTCATCAAGAGTAAACAGGACTATATACACATATATACTATAGTCAGAAAATTCAAAATATACATTTCCTTTGCCATAAAAGTGTGTTAAACATATGGCATTTTAATGAAAATCGTTAGAGCTGTTTTTAAGAAAATAAAAATGTTCCATGAAAAGGGTAGCTTAGGGTGGAGGAAGTTTGTTCAAAATCTTCGTGTCGCATCCTTGAGAGATACTAAACTTGCATACCAACTGTGGTTTTTAACCGACTTCTTGTTTTTGAATTATGCTGTTCACAGACTAACACAGACACACACATACACAAGGACTTTTTTCTAAGAATGTCTTTTTTTGGATTCATATATTTTCGGTGAAATCTAGACATCGAAATTTTGTGTAGAATACAATAGCTCCTCTACTTACTATATGTAGTAGAGAAAGTAAAAAGGAACGGAAATGCACGGGCCAAGAGAACTTCTGTTACCTTTGACCTAAATACCTTAATTTAGCTATTGAATTACTATACCAATATGCGACGCAATAAATACCTACATTTACGTTTATTTTATTCCATGGTATGCACCATTTCATCGAAATGGCTTTTTTTTTTTTTTTTTTTTTTTTTTTTTTTAAATTAACGTCCTCCAACATTGCGTCATATCGGGCGAATGAGTGAAATGAAATGGGTGAAATGATGCTCAAATGAGCCCGAGGTCAATGGAGCTTTAAGTTACCCGACATTCGTCTTCTCAGGATAAGGGAAAACCTCGCAAAAAACCTTACCCGGATAACTTACCCTAAGCGAGATTCGAACTCGCGACCTCTTGAACGTGAGGCAGACACGCTAACCATCACGCTATCGAGGCGGGCTCGAAATGGCGTTGGCTAAATATAACCACTAAGTTTTTGCAACTCCATCTAATATAACCCTTTGTTTATGGGGTTGCAAGTCTCCGGAAATTTCGCCTAATTTTATTGAACTTCCCATTCCTGCCTATTTCATTCATTGGCCTCAGTTGTGGGTTTTGAACTGGACATTCGAATAGGGATTATATGAAACTATTGGTTTCTTTTTCCCAATGTGAGCAACGCTATACAACTGGTAGTTGGTAGCAGTGAGCATTGTTTTGTTTTGATGGTAGAATGTGGCTATGAATAATAAGTGGTCAGATGTTAGAAGCAAGAGCTCTCGTGCTGTAAATATTAAAATGTCTGCAAGGAGTTCTTTAACTATGCCAAGTGATGACAAGCTTTTGGCATTCCAAACATAAACAATCATTTACTGTTTAATGTAGGTTCTCAAAGGAGTGAAATATTATCTGCCTATTGGTTTTAAACGTTATGAATAAATACATAGTGTCCGAAATTAATGTATACACACTTTGAAACGGTATTTCTCAGCAACGTAGTGAGACAGAAATACAATTTTTGATGTGTTCTATTCCCCAAACTAGTAACTAATAGTACTAGCATAATTTGTTATGTTCAGATGTCAACCTGGTGCGTCATTTAATGCAACGGGTTTAAGAATATACATCCACTTAGGTTGAAAAATGGCATAAGTTGACAGGTGTACATTTTCAGGAACCACTAATAATAAAAATCTGATGTGTTACAGTCACATGACTTTCTCTACTCTTGTACTAACCATTCTTACAAACTCTTATTCCTATATCTTCTTCGTGTTAGTTGAGATAAACATTTGCAGAAATTATCTTATTGCTTATTTCCTTGTAGGTACAAGGGGAATATTAGAACACAGTAGACTAAGTCAAATCTTCTAAAGCTTTGAGATCCCGTTCTCTTTGCACGCTTAACATATAAAACAGTGAACAACGATGTTTCATTTCACGAAAGTATAAGTTTTCCGAAGTTCACACAAATAACAAATAATATCTCTGAAATGCTTCACTCTACAAAAAGAATTTATTTGCACATAGATTGTGTGTTTTAGCGAAAGGGTTGGGAAATTTTCTTGAAAATCTTCATGTTCTATCCTTGCAAGATGTTGAACTTAAATACCAACTATTTATATTTAACCATTTTAACTTAACCTTTTCGTTTTATAGCAATGTGATTCTCTCCCTCTTTCTCTCTCACACATAGGGAGCGAAATCCTGGAGGGATGGGTAGGATTTTCACCCCACCAATGATTTTATACCTAGAATTCCACCCCCCTAAAAACCCAGGAGGTGGTTTATATGAGACAAACAGCTTTCCCCCACCATCTTTTAACGATTTCGAACCCTGCGCGCGCGCGCGCGCGCACACACACGCACACACACACACACACACACACACACACACACACACACACACACACACACACACAGACCCTTTCCTAAAAACATGTTTTTTATTCAGGGGGTCTCAAAGCATATTTCCGATGAAATCTCGACATTGAAATTTTGTGTGCAATAGAATACTATATATAGATTATATTATCTATATGCAGTAGATAAAATAATAAAATGGATTTAAAATTATGAGCTTTTAAACGGAAGGTTTGTTTGTTTGTAGTGTTTAACGCCCACTTTTACTACTACGGCACCGCAGGCGGTGACACTGGTGATACATGGAATGAAGATGGAGCACCGGTGGAATGAGATGGCGGGGGAAACCGGAGTACCCGGAGAAAACCCGCCCTGACGCCGCTTCGTCCACCACGAATACCACATGCGGGTCCCTGGGATCGAACCCGGGCCGCCTAGGTGGTAGGTGAGCGCGCTAACCGCTCGGCCACGGCGCCGCCTTAAACGGAAGGGAAAGTTTAAATTACTATTAATGTATAGTTGCATTAATAATGTGAACACGATCACAGCAGATTTCTGAAGCGCTATAATCAGGGATACCACTTTAGCCTCTTGTACATTTTTTGTAATAAAACAGCTTCTACTTGGAATTTGGCGGTTAAAAACCGCAGGAGAAAGTCTGCCAGAAGAAGATCAGCAATCCAATAGCATCCATTCAGATTCTGATGCCAACAACTGGAATTTGTGTCAGGTTAACGTTACACATTGTTGAACTGTAAGCTCTATTTGGTTTCCTAATTTACAACCAAAACCTCAGCGAGAAATGACAAAATGTGTATATTGATTTTTATATTGTAGGGACCTTCGTTTTCTCTGCGAGGACATCCGGCGACCTTGATCCTATCTAGGTCCGGAGCACCTATCCTCTTGTGCGAAAATACTTATGTGATATTTAACAAATATTTGAATATTTGCTTTTAGCCTTAATAATGCTTTATTTATTTACTGATATTTCTAAAAGCACTACTGATAATTAAAAATCATCAGGTAGTTACTCATTTCTTTTTCAAACTCCTGGTTTTTCAAGAAACATACTTCCGACTTCCAAAGCTCCTTGAAAAAAATATGTATAACATCACCACAAACACAGAAAACCACACAACACACAGATACAAACACCACACACACAAATAAATTATTTGACATAAAATGCGTTTTTAAGCGAAATCAGTACTTTTGTGCAGTAAGATTTTATCTACCTATTTCTTATGGTTTATATAGCTAATCAACCCCGCGGCGCAACAGTCCTCTCCGGGCCAAGGTCTGCCGCCCGGCCGCTGCATCCCCCAGCTTTGTTCAACTACGGCGTCATGAGTGTGATTTTATAGTTTATCAGTTATATAACATTATACACAATTCGTTCAGAATGAATAAAAATTTACAGGCTATTCATAAAAAATGCTACATATATTTTATTAGTCTTGTGTAGGTAATATCTTGAACATTTGGCACTTTAATAAAAAAAATCTTCATTCATTTTGACAGCCTGAAACATAAGTTGAGCAACTCGCAAGTGTGCGAAACGAAGATTTTTAAGAAAATGCCCTCAAGCAATTTACCTTTATATGGAAAAAGTTTCGAAAATGTTTATTTTCTCAAAAACGCCTCTAACGACGTTCATTAAAGTACGACATATTTAAGATATTTTCATGACAATTAAATGTTTCTCTTGAATTTGCTGTAAATATCCTCAAAGTGCTCTTTATACTTAAGTTATTCGGCATAACTGGTAAACCGTAAGGGAAAGGCATATTCTTACTATACAAAAAATGTAGCTCGTTCAAGCACAGAATTTATATAATTTGTTGTGGAGTTAACCATTTCGGAGATATTCCTTGCTATTGGCTTGAATTTTCCAATAATTATGCTTTTCACAAATAGGAAGTCATTAGTAATTTTTTACTTTCACTACCATATACAGCTCTGGAAGGGGGAAAAAGAAAATAGGAGTCATATCTTGAACTCCAGGAGTGCCACACAGCACGCCTTGTTTACTTCATACGCAATGGGGTGGTGTAGCCACTGCAGAAAATTGTAGTTATTATAATGCTTCTTTAAGGGTTTAATTCTACCTAATGCAATATGGTGCACCAAAATCACGTGACGTGCAAACGCATCTGGCCCGAACAGGTTCCGTTTCAGTGAATCACAACGGCAGAATGCGCGCACAAACACATAGGCAAAGGGGTCCCGATATTATACAAAATCCCTGGCTTCACAATTTCATCATGTTTGCGTATCTGTATTTTGCTGGGGCTGGATATCAAGGTGTATTGTGGAAGCCTGACTATACACTGAACAGTGCGCAATATACGACAATACTTGAGAATGTTTTGTTTTCCTGTGGGAGGATGAAGGAATTCTGGTGAAATTTTTGAGTTCGCAAACAATACTTATGTTGTCCACACATGTCGAAAGCTTTCAAATTGGTTCTCAGAGAGGCAGGATATCAGAGTGATAGACTGGCCTCTTTGTTGCTCAGATTTGATCCCTGTACATGTGCATAGAACAAAAGATGTCTTATGGGCATAAATTCAAGAAGCCCGGGATGTTTTAACTTACTAACCGCATCACTGTATCATCTATGCCCTGAAGATTAAGGAAACCTGGGACTGAAATTTGAATTTTCTACATTTTTATAGCTGTCAAATCAATACATTGCGCACTTAAGAGTGTTTGTGTAGTAGTTTATAACATGAAGTTCCGCAAAATCTGTTTTATAGTTTTGAGGGAATTAATTATTTAATTTATTCACAACGAGAAAATAGTTTAATATTCAATGCATATCAGAAACTAGAATAACACAACAGTTTTATTTCATAAAATCTAATTGTCCAACACCATTAATCTCTGGCAGGAAAATAATTACTTTTGAAGCAATTAATTTCTTTGCTTTGATGGACATTGAAAATAACTTAAATTTTTTCTGTGTATTTATTTTTTAAGGCTAAACAAATTTTCAGATTTTAAAACCAAAGGCTGAAGTTGAAGTCACATAAATGGAACACATTTTTTAAAAATTCTAGGAGCATAGATCAACATTTAATGTGCATGGAGCAGATAATGAAGTTGACAAAAAACAATTTTTCTACACACATGCATCATGATGATGGCCGTATTTTTGGGTTTTTTTAACGTTTTAGTGTTTTTTACTTTGTAGCAATTTTAAGTTTCTGTTTTTAGCATTTTAAATGAAACGTTTTAATAGTTGTTTAGAGGTTTTTTTATCTATTTTAATCGTAGATTTTTAGTTTTTAATGGGAGATGTTTTAACACTTGACGGTATGTAATTTTACTTCTGGACTCGGGGCCCTAATGACCAAGTTGTCGACGGGCCCTTAAACCCAACACACTCACTCACTGCATCATGATCATGAGTCAGACTGTTGCACGTTCCCTTTACTTCAGTAGACTCTCTCCTCATTCATCGGGTCCTAATGACCAAGTTGTCGATGGGTCCTTACAACACCGCACACTCACTCACTCACTCTCTCTCACATTCATAGCTTTCCCCTTGCGGCGAGATACCGCTCAATTACTTCTTTCCATTGTATTTCGTTGTTTTTGAGTCCTTTTTGGCTCACACTTTGTTCACATACTGCCGAAAATTTAAGCAGAAAAGGGGCGTTTAAATGTAGCACACCGCATTCAAAGTCTGCTTTAGATCGTTAAAAGTGGTGGAACCTAAAAAATTTGTCTGCCAAGCGATGACCTAAGCTTATATGTATATGCATAACCCTATAAATCGTCATTTTGATAATTTACTCTTTCTACTACGTATAAGTAGAGGAAGTATTGTATTCCAAAACATTCGATGTCGAGATGTTTTAGGATCCCTGAATCCAAAAAAAGGCATTTTTAGAAAAAAGTTCGCGCGCGCGCGTGTGTGTGTGGACAGCATAACTCAAAAATGAAAAGTTTGTATTTAAGTTTAATGTCTTTCAAGCATGCGACAAGAAGATTTTGAAGAAAATTCCTCCACTCTGAACTATCCTTTATGTGGAAATTTTTGATTTACTTGAAAATTAGTAACGATTTTGATTAAAATGCCGTATATTTGAGACATTTTTATGGCAAATGAAATGTGTATCTTGAATTTTCTGTCTATAGCCCATTTAGTCCTGTTTACTCTGTATTACTTTTGCATAATTGGTAAACCATAGGAGATAGAATAAATCTTACTGCACAAAAAATGTAGATCTTGCTAAAACACACAATTTATGTCTCAATAAATTGTTTATAGAGTGAACCATTTCGGAGATATTCTTTGTTATTTGTGTGAGTTTTGGAGAACCTCTACTTCTGTCAAATAGAACAACGTTATTCAGTTTTTATATGTTAACCGTGCAAAGAGAACGGACTTTGAAAGCTTTAAAAGATTTTACTATCGCTCAAAGTCTACCGTTTTGCCGTATTTCCTTGTACTTACAAGATAACGATAAGCAATAAGATAATCTGTACAAATGTTTATCTCAACTAACACAAAGTAGATATAGGAATAAGAGTTTGTAAGAGTGGAGAAAGTCATGTGAGTGCAACACAGATTTTTACTTTCTCTACTGGTAAGTTGGGGAAGTATTGTATTCCACCCAAAAATTCGATGTCGAGATTTCACCGGAAATACATGTTTTGAGGCCCCCTGAATCCAAAAAAAAAGCATTTTTAGGAAATGGTCCGTGTGTGTGTCTGTGTTTCTGTGTGTCAGTCTGTCAGTCTGTCAGTCTGTGGACAGCATAACTCAAAAACGAAAAGTCGGTTAAAAACCAAAGTTGGTATTTAAGTTTAATGTCTTTCAAGGATCCAACACGAAGATTTTGAAGAAAATAGCCCCACCCTAAACTACCCTTTACATGGAAAAGTTTTCGAAAATTTTGATTTTCTAGAAAATGGCTCTAACGATTTTGATTAAAATGTCATATGTTTGAGATGTTTTGATGACAAATGAAATGTATATCTTGAATTTTCTGGCTATAGCCGCTGTAGTCGTGTTTACTCTGGACGACTTTTGCATAACTGGTAAACCGTTAGAGATAGACCAAATTATACTATACAAAAAATGTAGATCTTGCTAAAATACACAATTTATGTCTCAATAAATTTTCTTGTAGGGTGAACCATTTCGGAAATATTCCTTGTTATGTGTGTGAGTTTCGGAAAACTTAGAACTTTCGTGAAATGGATCATCGTTGTTCATTTTCTTTATATGTTAAGTGTGCAAAGGCAACAGAATCTCAAACATTTGACTATCGCTCAAAGCCTACTGTATTCTAATATTCCCTTTGCACCTACAAGGAAATAAGCAATAAGATAATTTGTTCAAATGTTTATTTCAACTAACACGAAGAAGATATAGGAATAAGAGTTTGTAAGAATGGTTAGTACAAGAGTAGAGAAAGTCATGTGAGTGCAACACATCAGATTTTTTTCAGACATTTTTCAGACCCAGCGACCCTTAAGAGCAGTTATACTGCACAGGATTCATGCAGCGATATTAATTCTGTTTACCTTTTACGTGTTTTTTTTTTTAACTTAATAGTTTATTTTAATTTCTTCGTTTAGTTATTTAAAACGAACTTTTAGTTTAGTAAACCTATGTTTTTGTACGAATACATAGGCCTAAAACTTCAAATGCTTAACCTATATTTATGCAATATTATGTTCTACACATTCAGTCGTAAAAGTAACAACATTAAAAGAACAAGTCTGACCTGAGAAATGCATAGCAACAGTCAATTGTCTGATTTGTAATGAATTTAGAACGACTTGTATTACAGACTTTCTAGTGCAAATTATTGTTGTTTGTTCCACACCAGTGTTTGTCCAACCACGAAACTAGCCCATCTTATCTTACGGAGCGTAACCACCTGGTTACATAGAATTTCAGTGCTGCCAACATGCTCTTCTTGCAGTTATACATGCCAACCTCAACGTGCTCGCTAATATGATGTCTCGTGCCATGGGTGTTCGTAAATATGCTGAAAGTAAAACGAATAAAGCAGGAAAACAACACAAAGGGTGTTCGTAAATATGCTGAAAGTAAAACGAATAAAGCAGGAAAACAACACAAAGGCAAGAAAAAGAAAACGGAAAATGTCAATTCACCTAGTAAAAGTATCTAAAGTGTTCGGTTGTAATGTATTAAAACATTCACATGACTCTCTACTCGTTCTTCAACAACTATTCTTACAAAATCTTATTCTTCTATCTGCTTCATGTTAATCGAGAAAAACATTTGCAGAAATTGTTTTATTGCATATTTTCTCGTAGGTACAATGGGAATAGGTGGAAACTGCAGATTTAAGTGATTGTCAAATCAAAGCGAATTTCAAAACTAAAAGTGTGGGGATGCAATTATGCTGAAGCAGTACATTTTTACTTTCTCTACAACATTCTTACAGTAAATAGAAGTATTGTTTTACATACAAAAATTCAATACTGAGATTTCACCGGAAATACATTTTTTTTCCTGAATAAGGTGAAACCGGTTTAGAAAAAGGCATTTGTAGACGTGCGTCTGTCTGTAACAGCATAATTCAAAAATGATAAGTTGGTTAAATACCAAACTTACTGTTTAAGCTCAGCATCTTCCAAGGATGACACAGGAAACTAAAAAAAAAAAAATCCCCCTTCCCAAACTACGCTTTACATGGAACATGTATCGAGAATTTTCATTTTCTAAAAAATGCTTACAACAATTTTGATTAAATTACCATATGTTTAAGATATGCTTAAGATATTTTCATAACATTCTTTCTTTTTTTTACGGACATTCAGATATTACGGATATTTCTTGCTCTAGACCAGCGATGTCCAACCTTTGCAAAAGAGGGGAGTACGGGTTTACCTCCTTCCACTTTATGCAGATTTCGCCTCTCTGTAACCCCCAGCCGTGCCTTGTGTTGCAGTGGCGGTTTGGTGACACGTACGCTCTGTTTGGTTTGCGAAAGCACTTTCAAATAAACATGTGTTCATTAGTGACTTGTTTGATACTGCTTATGTTTAAGAAGTGTATCAATATTTGGTGACAAAGTCCAAGTGCATTGCCTTAGAAGATACACCAAGTGATCGTCGTGCAACATATTGCGATACAGACTTTTAATATAGTTCACTTTGGAGAAACTGTTCACAAATATATCTAGAGTTATACTTACTCTTATACAAACTATACTTGCAAATGTTTATTTCCCTATCTACTACATTTTAATGGACATAAGCATTTTTAGAAATTACCTTATTGCTAACTTTCCTGTAGGTGCAACGAGAATATGGGGATACAGCAGGCTTTAAGCGATAGTGAAATGTTTTAAGAGCTGGTTGCTACGCGATGCCTTTGAAACTTTGTTCCCTTTGCAAGACCAAGGAATTAAAAAAAAAAAAATAACGCATTCCAATTTGAAAAAACTACACATATTGGCAAATTCAAACAAATAAAGAGTATCTCGGAAATGGTTCACTGAAAAGAAAAAAATAAGTATTTGACCTAAATTGTGTGTTTTAATCAGATCCACATTTTTATTTAGTAAGCTTTTATCCGTCTCTTACTAATTACCATTTATGCAAAAATCATCCAGAATGAAGAGGTCTTTTGAAGATACTCCCAGAAAATTCAAGGTATGACTTAGAAACTGCCATGGAATCGCCTGTTTGTGTCCACCACTGGATATTGGCTGTTTGTCCCTCCGACTGAGGAGTGGGATGAGGCATTACTGCTCATTGAGTAAAGTTCTCCAAAGAGAGAAGGTTGGACACCCCTGGTTTAGAGAGTATGTACAAATAACTGGTGGACAGCGGTAGGAGGAGTTATGGAGGAAATAGGAATGATAGATATGTGGAGGCTGGAAGAGAGGAATGGAATCGATGTGGATAAATTAAGAACCAGAATAGAGGACATAGAAAGGCCGGAAATTTGGAGAAGTTTAGAAAATAAGAAATCATTACAATTTTATAAACAAGTAAAAGAAATTGGGGATATGTAGATTATTACAGTAGATAAGAAAGAGAAGGGTTAGCTTGTATAAGAACAGGTACAATATTTCTAAAAGGGTTAAGAGATAGAGAAAAAGGAATACCTACGTGAATTGTGTGGGAAAGAGAAAGTATAGCACATTATATCACAGAGTGTAAAGAGGTAGTATTATGGAGAAAAGAGATTTGGGAAGAGAAATGGGGAAAAATAGAGAGGAATATAGTAGTGCTAAAGATGTTAGCAGGAAAAGAGGGAAAGGATATAGGTATAGCCGGGTTCTTACAGAAAGTAAAGGGAAAATAGGAAAAGAATGTGCGGAGTATAAGAAAGGAAAGGGAAGGAAAATTAAGGGGGTAGGATTGATAAGAGCTACCAGGCAGAGTAAAGGTCAGGATGCCATGATAGTAAACAGAAGATATATAGTGTAACAGAGATAGCGTATATTTGTTTAGTTTTTACTTTCTCTAATACGTATATTATGTAGAGGAAGCATTACACTCCACCCAAAAATTCGATGTCGAGATTTCACCGCAAATATATATTTTGAGGCCCTCTGAATTGAAAAAAAGATTTAGAAAAAGGTCTGTGTGTATGTCTGTGAACAGCATAAATAAAAAACGAAAAGTCGGTTAGAAACCAAAGTTGGTATTTAACTTGAATATCTTTTAAGGATGCGACACGAAGCTTTTGAAGAAAATTCCTTCACCCTAAACTACCATTTACGTGGAATATTTTTCGAAAATTTTGATTTTCGCAGAAATGGCTCTAAGGATTTTGATTAAAATACCACATGTGTAAGACATTTTTACGACAAATGAAATGTATATTTTGAATTTTCTGTTTATAGTCCATGTAGTTCTGTTTACTCTTGATGACTTTAGCATAACTGGTAAACCGTAAGGAATCTTACCATACAAATATTACAATAAAAAAAATCTGATGTGTTGCACTCACATGACTTTCTCTACTCTTGCACTAACCATTCTTACAAACTCTTATTCCTATATCTTCTTCGTGTTAGTTAAGATAAACATTTCCTTGTAGGTTCAAGAGGAATATTAGAATACAGTAGGCTTTGTGCGATAGTCAAATGTTTTAAAGATTTGAGATTCTGTTGTCTTTGCACACTAAACAATAAATAAAAAAAAAAAAAAAAAAAAAAAAAAAATGAACAACGATGATCCATTTCACGAAAGCTCTAAGTTTTCCGAAACTCACACACATAACAAGGAATATCTCCGAAATGGTTCACCCTACAAAAAATTTATTGTGTATTTTAGCAAGATCTACATTTTTTGTATAGTATGATTTGGTCTATCTCAAACGGTTTACCATTTATGCAAAAGTAATACAGAGTAAATACGACTACAGGGGCTATAGCCAGAAAATTCAAGATATACATTTCATTTGTCATAAAAAATATCTCAAACATATGACATTTTAATTAAAATCGTTAAAGGCATTTTCAAGAAAATCACAATTTTCGAAAAATGTTCCATGTGAAGGGTAGTTTAGGGTGGGGCTATTTTCTTCAAAATCTTCGTCTCGCATCCTTGAAAGACATTAAACTTAAGTACCAACTTTGGTTCTTAACCGACTTTTCGTTTTTGAGTTATGCTGTCCACAGACTGGCACACAGACACACACACGGATCTTTTTCTAAAAATGCTTTTTTGGATTCAGGGGGTCTCAAAACATATATTGTCGGTGAAATCTCGACATCGAATTTTTTAGTGGAATACCATACTTCCCCTACTTACCAGTAGAGAAAGTAAAAATGTAGATCTTGTTAAAACACGCCTTATGTTCAAATAAATTTTTTGTGAAGTCAACCATTTCGGAGATATTCTTTGTTATTTGTTTGAGTTTTGCAATACTTACTTTTCTCGAATTTAAGATTGTTATTAATTTTTATTTTTTTTTTATTTTTTGGCCCTGCAAGGAGTACAGAATTATGAAAGACTTCATATAGCGACCAGCTCTAAAAAATTAGACTACCAGTCAAAGCCTACCCATATTCTCCTTGTAGCTACAAGGAAATAAGCAATAAGATAATTTATGCAAATGTTTATCTCAACTAACACGAAGAAATAGGAATAAGAGTTTGTAAGAATGATAAGTACAAGAGTAGAGAAAGTCATGTGAGTGCAACACATCAGATTTTTGAGTAGTTTAAGAGTGTAGTTGCTGGCTTCCAGTAGCTGAGATAATTGTAGGAAATGTTACTAAATTTAATTATACTTGTTTTATTTTGTTTTTGTTCTTAGGAGGTTAAATTGCACTGTTCTTTTTGAGCATAAATAAATTGAGTTCAATCCGATTACAAGGAAATATATACCCTATCTAATAAAACCATTTCTAAAAATGTATATCTCGATTAACATGACGTAGATAGAAATATAAGTATGTGTTGGAGAGCGATTATAGAAAGTCATGACATCAGATTTTTCATTAAATTCAATACACGCGATTCACAGCAGCGTCAGCACCCAAGTGTTTAAAACGAATGTGTGATACCGGAACGGGGTTAGTAAAAGTATGGAGTGCACATGTGCCAATTAAAATGGCGTCGCCAGTCGATAGTCACTTGTCATTGTGCTTTCAGCACTCGTAAGAAGAAGCACTTTCTACGGAGAGGTCGCGCTTTGAATGCCGTACGTGCGGGTATACCCCAATGGGAAGCCGTGAACCGGGTCAGTAAAACGTCTGCGACACGCTACACTGATCACTGGTCATCGAACGTCCGAAGAAATATCGTTTTCTCGACGTGCCACAACATCTGGGACATACCATGTTTACACTCTCTCAAAAAACACTTTCTACAGTGTGACTGTGGATATTTCGTACTTTTCAAAAACAATACTTGCAATTTGTCCACTTCTATGGTGTAGGGGTAGCGTGTCTACCTCGCACTGAAGGCGAGGTCCTAAAATCGAATTTTGTTTAGGGTGAAATATACACATGGAGATTTTTTCCCAGGAGTTTTCCTTATCTTCAGAAGATGGGCGTCGCGTTTCATGCCTAAAAAATATGTTGTGTTACATTCAATTACTTTCTCTACTCTTGGACAAACTATTCTTACAAACGCTGATTCCTATATCTACTTCATGTTAATCGACAAACATTCGCAGGAATTATCTTGGTAATTTTATCTTATCAAAAAATCGGAAAGTACCTGGTCTTAATGGAATAAACACAAAACTAATAAAACTGCCTTCTTCACCTGTAAAATATATGCTGGAAACTCGGACAAATTCCAAAACAATGGTACCAGACGAAAGTCATCTCACTTTATAAGAAAGGTGATAGAACAAAGCCAAACTCAAATAATTATAGAGGGATAAACCTGTTAGACACCACTTACAAGATATATGCAAGTGTTAAATGAAAGATTAAAAATAATAGCTGACCACTTAATATCAGAGGAGCAAGTGGGATTCAGGAAAGGGAGGTCAGGTATGGATGCAGTTTTCACACTCAAAAGAATAATAGAAGAAAGAAGAGAGTTTAACTGTGAAATACATATAGCCTTTCTAGATATGGAAAAGGCCTTTGACAATATAGATAGAAAGTTATTATGGAAATACTTGTAAGGAGAGGATATCCAAACCCTTCGTAGAAGCCATTAAATCTCTTTATGAAGAAACCAGCACATGCCTTGTTATAAGAGGAAACCTGACACAACAGATTCCCACCAATAGAGAGGTGAAACAGGGCGCTAGTATCTCCCCGACACTGACATGTTCAGGACATGGAAAACTTATGTCGACCCAGGAATATATCTAAATAGCAATATCTTCTTAAACTCCCTTTTATATGCCCATGATATAGTAGTTATCCAAGGCAGTGAAGACAAATTATAGAAATCAACTTATATCTTAAATGAAATAGCAAAAGAATATGCAGTGTAAAAACCAAAACAATGGCATTTAAAGGAAAACAACCAGTAAGGACTCACATAGTAATTTATGAAATAATCATAGAACAGGTTAAATACTTTAAGTATCTAGGATGTTATCTTTCATATGACAGAGATCCGGATAAAAAACTTAATAGTTTTCCAAATATTTGTGGTGCAATCTCTAGATATTTAAAAAACAAAACACGAAAAGATACACGGATAAAATTTTTAACACGGTTACTGTGCCCACACTAACTTAAGGAAGTGAAGCCAGAACAATGACACAAAAATATAAATCAAACGTCCAGCCAGTTGAAATGAAATTCATGGGAAGTACACTACAACAATGGATGAAAAGAACACATATTCGGGAGAAACTTGGGGTGGAGAAACCATTGCTGGAGAAGATAAAGAGAAACAACAGAAAACGGTATGAACATCAACAAAGGATGCCGAACTACAGACTACCAACTTTAGCAGCGAGATGTAAATCAAAAGGAAAACGAGATGTTGGAAGACCAAGAGCGAAATGGGCACCAGAACAGGTTCAACATGAACATAATCCTTGAAGTGAAGAAGAAGTAAAAGAAGAAGTAGACTAATTTTCTTGTAGATGCAAGAGGAATACAGTAGGCTTTAAGCGATAGTTAAATGTTTTAAGGGTGGTCGCTATCATAGGATGACAGGAATTCCGTTCTCTTTACATGACCAAGAGATAAAAAATGAATGACGATCTCTCATTTGGGAACGTCGATAAGTATTGTAAAATTTTGACAAATAGAAATATTTCCGAAACGGTTCACTCCACAGAAAAATGCATTTGGATATAAATTTTGTGTTTTAACGCGATCTACATTTTTGTATAGTAAGGTTTGGCCTATCTCTGTTGGCTTATCAGTTATGCAAAAGGCATTAAGAGTAAACAGGACTACATAGGCTGTAGCCAGAAAATTCAAAACATACATTTCATTTACCATAAATATATCTTATACATATGGAATTTTAATCAAAATTGTTAAAAGCATTTTTGAGAAAGTCAAAATTTTTGAAAAATTTTCACTCTAAAGCAGTTAAAGGTGGAGAAACTTTTTTTTCAAAATCTTCGTGTAGCTCCCTTGAAAAATAGTAAACTGAAATACCAACTATTGTTTTTAACCGACTTTTCGTTTTTGCTGTTTACGAAGACACACACACACACACACACACACACACACACACACACACACACACACACACACACACACACACACACACACACACACACACACACACACACACACACACACACACACACACACACACACACACACACACACACACACACACACACACACACACACACACACACACACACACACACACACACACACACACACACACACACACACACACACACACACACACACACACACACACACACACACACACACACACACACACACACACACACACACACACACACACACACACACACACACACACACACACACACACACACACACACACACACACACACACACACACACACACACACACACACACACACACACACACACACACACACACACACACACACACACACACACACACACACACACACACACACACACACACACACACACACACACACACACACACACACACACACACACACACACACACACACACACACACACACACACACACACACACACACACACACACACACACACACACACACACACACACACACACACACACACACACACACACACACACACACACACACACACAATCACACACACACACACACACACACACAATCACACACACACACACACACACACACACACACACACACACACACACACACACACACAATCACACACACACACAATCACACACACACAATCACACACACACACAATCACACACACACACAATCTCACACACACACACACAATCACACACACAATCACACAATCACACACACACAATCACACACACACACACAATCACACACACAATCACACACACACAATCACACACACACACACACACAATCACACACACACAATCACACACACACACAATCACACAAACACACACACAAACACACACAAACACACACACAGAGACCTTTTTCTAATTTTTTTTCTTTTGGATTCAGGGGGTAACAAAACATATTTTCGGTGAAATCTCGACATCGAGTTTTTAGGTGCAATACAATACTTCCTCTACTTACTACATGTAGTAGAGAAAGTAAAAAGGAAACAATAGTATTCTCATAGTGATATTAGTGTTTGTTGCTGCACAGAAAGAAAACTAACTAAATAATAAATATATAAGCATGTTTTTCCTCTAAGTCAAACTGTAATTGGTTAAATTACCTTTACTAACCTATTACTGATCATTGGAATACAACCAGAATATAGGAAAAAGCATAATATAATTTTATTGCTATAATATGTATGTCATATTCATGTAAACTATATACATAAATATATTTCTTTCTAGTTTCTAACCATGATTAGTCAATTATAGAAAAAGAGTAATTTATTTAATCCTAAGATATTTTTTATTTTCAGAAATGTATCACATGAACCAAATCATCCTATACAAACATATATACCATATTTTATTCCTGCAGTTCTGCATAATATTGTTCCTTCTATTTGGTTTCAATTAAGAGTTTTAAGCAACTATATAATACAAGTTTTCCTTGCAGTGTTTATAAATATGCATCACTGGATTGTTTTCAGAAAAAGCAAAGACATCAACCTCCCCTCTTTCCCCCCTTATTGCTGTGTTATCAAACCACCACGCTCTGTGGTAAGTAAGGTGAAGAATGCGCCTTAAAAGACCCCAGGAAGCGATAAAGAATCCGCCGCGGACTTTCTTTAGCGTTCTTTGTCATGCGGTGGGTCGTTTAGTGCTGTCACACGAATACTAATTGGGAATTTACTGTCATAGGCGAACCAATATTAAGTTTGAGCATAGCATCATGCTTTCTATTCATGTAACACTAACCATAGCCGTGCATGTCGAATGAGTTCAGCACATTGCCGTGATATGATAGACCTGTACAATAAAGCATCAGCTAGGAAGGAAAGCGCAGTGTAGCGTACAGGAAATTATAAAACGGGACGTAAGGTTTTCAAATGGAAAGTAAATTGAAAGTACAAATGAGAGAAACTTTAATACTATTCACGCAATCAGGTAATTACGTACATAACACGCATAGTACCTTTTCATTTATGTTAATGATATGCTGTGCTTCAGTCATTAAACCTCCAGTGTTTTGTTTTGCTCTAATTACGTAACTTAGTGCCATACATCTCAGCCAGCCATCTTGTCTTCATTCATATCACTTTACTTTGTCTGCCATTTGGTTACGATAGGTAAAGGACAAACGAAGATCAACATAAATAACCGAGAACTAATACTGATTTCATTAAACAAGGTTGCCCAATGCCAGCCGCTCTTTTTAATTTATACATAGACGACATGATAATGACATGGAAACGACAAACAATAGGGCGAATTAATTGAACAACAAGAGTAGTAAAAACAACGATATATGCAAATTGAGAATATTAATAACAAAAACATCTGATGTGTTGCACTCACATGACTTTCTCTACTCTTGTACGAATCATTCTTACAAACTCTTATTCCTCTATTTTCCTCATGTTAGTTGAGACAAACATTTGCAGAAATTATCTAAATGCTTATTTTCTTGCACGTGCAACGTGAATACAGTAGACTTTGAGCGATAGTCAAATATTTTAAAGCTTTCAAATTCCGTTCTCTTTGCACGGTTAACATATAAAAAATGAATAGCGATGTTCCATTTGACAGAAGAAAACTTACACAAATAAGGAGGAATATCTCCGAAATACTTCACTCTAAAAAATTATTTAGACATAAATTGTGTGTTTTAGCAAGATCTACATTTTTGTATAGTAAGATTTGTTCTATCTCTTACGGTTTACCAGTTATGCAAGTCATCCAGAGTAAATAGGACTTCATGGCCTATACCCAGAAAATACAAGATGTACATTTCATTTACCATAAAATATCTTAAGCACAAGGCATTTTAATCAAAATCGTTAGAGCCATTTTCAAGAAAATCAACAACTGTCTTGGTACACTGTACACTATGAAATAAATAATATATATTTATATTTTATTGAAATACATCAACAACTTCCCACATTTATGGGTTGCCAAATTGACAAAGTAAACAAAAAGACAAATAACAATATTAAGTCATTAGACAAACGGAGTTTAGGTTTAACAGGGTCATAATATGGTGATAGAATTAATAATGATATACTTTTACGGAATTAGAAGGTTTTTTTTTTTTTTTTTTTTTTTTTTAAATACAGATTCTAAAAAAAATATCTGTTGCACTATGAACCCTACCATGAGCCCAATAATCTCTATGTCATCCAGCTGGTATTTATTTTTGTAAAAGGGTATGGTAGGTGCGTAGATATTTTCCATGTAAAGGGCAGTTTAGGGTGGAGCAAATTTCTTCAAAATCTTCGTGTCGCATCCTTGAAAGACATTAGACTTAAATACCAATTTTGGTTCTTAACCGACTTTTCGTTTTTGAGTTATACTGTCCACACACTGACACACACACACACACACACACACACACACACACACACACACACACTCTGACACACACACACACACACACACACACACACACACACACACAAGGACCGTTTTCTAAAAGTGCTTTTTTTGGATTCAGTGGGCCTCAAAACATGTATTTGCGAAGAAATCTCGACATCGAATTTTTGGGTGGATTACAATACTTCCTTCTGCTTGCTAGTAGAGAAAGTAAAAAGGATTCAGGAAATCAGTGAAAATAGAAGACATAAATAAACATGAAATATGGGATTAGTTGAGAACTAAAGTGTCGTTTTGCTTATACAGAAAAATAAAGAAGGAATGGATAAGAGGGAGCATATAGATTATGTAATAAACAAATGAGGGAAGGATTAGCTTGGACTAAAGAGAGGAAATGGCGTGACGTCGGTAACGCAATATAGGTGATATCTAACGTACTGTGAATTTTAATGAAATAGGATTTCCAAGAATTTACAAGCCCTACTCTTTATAGCAACCGCTGTCCTTCGCTCTCTGGCTTTGATTGACCCTCGACTGTCTGCTGTTCCTTTGTACTAGTAATCATTAATTGCAGATGATACACACTAGAGTGCTCCTAATTTCACATGAGCCTGAAATGAAGCATTCTCAGAATCCACAGTAGCTCATAAAGTCAAGAGTACTGTATAGAAATATGCACTTCATTCACATTTCAACAATTCAACAGAATCATCCTTTGAAGAATGTTTAATGAAAGTAGTACCCTTTGTATTCACCTTTATGAACAGCTACAAAAAATTTAATTTTCTTAATCGAGAATTCCTGGCCCTGAAGTAAAATCAAAAAATCTGATGTGTTACACTCACATGATTTCTCTGCTCTTGTACTAACCATTCTTACAAACTCTTATTCCTGTATCTTCTTCGTGCTAGTTGAGATAAACATTTGTACATATCATCTTATTGCTTCCCTTGTAGGTACAAGGGGAATATTAGAATACAGTAGGCTTTGTGCGATAGTCAAATCTTTTAAAGTTTTGAGATCCCGTTCTCTTTGCACGCTTAGGATATAACAAAACGAACAACGATGTTCCATTTCACGAAAGTTAAGTTGTCCGAAACTGACACAAATAACAAGGAATTTCTCCGAAATGGTTCACTCTACAGAAATATTTATTTAGACAAAAATTTCGTCGTTTAGCGAGATCTACATTTTTGTATAGTAAGATTTTGTTTATCGCTTACGGCTTACGAGTTATTGAAAATTCATCCAGAGTAAACAGGACTAAATAGGCTATAGCCAGAAAATTCAAAATATACATTAAATTTGTCATACAAATATTTTAAACATATGGCATTTTAATAAAAATCGTTAGAGCCATTTTGAAAAAAAAAATCAGAATATTTGAAAAATTTTTCATGTAAGGGGTAGTTTAGGGTGGGACTATTTTCTTCAAAATATTCTTGTCCTATCCTTGAGAGACATTAAACTTAAATACCAAGCTTGGTTTTTAACCGACTTTTCGTTTTTTGAGTTATGCGTCCACCAACTGACACACAGGCACACAGACAGACAGACAGACAGACAGACACACACACCTATTTCTAAAAAATGCTTTTCAGGGTATCAAAACATATATTTTCGGTGAAATCTCGACATCGAATTTTTGGGTGGAATACAATACTTCCTCTACTTACTCGTAGAGAAAGTAAAAGATAAGAACTGCCTTCCGTATACAACAGAGAAGCAGCCTTATTTTGTTACCAAAAGTAAATAAATACATTTATCAGCCAGTTTAAATTATGTTTATTCTCACACCCACCCTCGCATATCCTAAGAGAAAGATCCCTGTTCACAACTGTCGCAGTCAACAGCAGATTTGCCAAAGACTGGAATGTCATCAAAATAGCGAGAGACGTCATTTAAGGGTAGAGGACATTTTCAACTTTTTGAGTTTTGACACATCATAGCCCTGGCTTTCTAGTTTTCAAAAATGTATAGTTTTCATAGTAATTGTTACCAAAAGTTTGTTTAATTCAACAATTTATACAATCCGATTAGTTTAGGCACATAACATTGTAGAAATTTCTCTTCAATATTTCTCGAAATTAAAACTTAACATTTTTAGGTTTTTCAATCCCAAGGAAGTACTCTTAAAATAATGCTACACACCTCATTCATACAACATAAATCAAAAGAACTCTGTAGCCATTTAAAAAAGAATTCAGTAGGTAAAAAGAAGAATTTTGAATTTCAAAATTCATAACTTTTTAAACTGGCAGTTTACTTCATATCAAGCATGGGCAAAATCGACTCAAAAGGGCCATTCCACTGAATCACGTTCATGCAATCCCTCTCCTTCACTGCAGTCCAGTATCCGACACGCCTCTTTCAGTGGCGAGTATGACCTCGTCGGGACGTCTGTTTCATGAAGAGTGGTAGACAGAATTTCTTTTAAGGTACAAACACAGAAAAGCATGCGGTTTAATATACGGATTTCAATTTGCAAATATAAACTGTTACAATATCAAACGCCGCTATGATCAGAAGCATAAATCAAACTTTCGTAATC